>JAWNNQ010001877.1:1815000-2415000 GCA_035044765.1 Leucophenga montana | reverse complement strand
AGGCCACATATAAACTTTACAATTACTTATAACTCATATGATGCATAAAAAATGTAATTAACTTTAATATTGAAATGGCGTAGAAGAACTAAAGGCAACTCGAACTTGGCACAGAACTCTGCGGCGTCATTTGTGTGCAAAGAGCCAGAAAACTCATTAAAAAATAGTATGTTGAAGATAAATAAAAAAAAGAAATAATAAATTTGACTTTGGTAAAACAGAATATTTCATACTCTACACAGTAGTAGTACTCCGCAGAGCTATAGGTTAAGAAGTTTTGAAAAAAAAATGGAAAAAAAGAAGATTTTCATTCAAAAACTGAAAACACAAAAATATTCATAAGCTCTACTTTATCAGTCCAGGCGAAAGATACAAGTCTGATGAGTATATATATATATTAAAGTTGCCGAGATATCGCAGTTCATACGGGCGAAAAAACGGACTTATATAAGTTCTGGAACTGATGCCGATCAACTATACATGTGCGAGTCCTGCAGAGTCTGCCTTCTTACTAGCGAGTACTAACTCTCGGCAAAACCACTGTGCATGTGTTTGTCTAACGAATTTAACATGGACATGTTTCTAGCTGGGACCGAGCGGTACGATGTTGCATCTTCTTTCGCTATGGAAAATTGGTTAGCCATTCGGTAGTACTAATTCGTTTTAGAAAATTCTAATTTAATGTGTAATATGTTCCATTCGCGCAGTTTATAAAAAAGTTCTTTTTGATGGAAGAAACTGGTATTCGAACCATGACCAACGGCTACTTCGACCAACAGGCACCCAAAACATCGAATAGTAGCACTATTTTATGCTGATATGAGTTGCAATTGTTACAATTTTAGGTGATACGGCACTACAAACCTTCACGCTAGCCAAGAGCTAACGACAAGTAGTTAGTTAAATCGTTATGTTACTTAAGCCCTAACTAGTTAGCTAAACCGTTAACTAACTAACGAACAGTAGCTAGCGAATCGCTAATGCATTAAAATTAGTTCAATTAATGCTATATTTGCATTACATATTATGTTTGTAGGGTATATAAAAACGACCAACTCATTACGCAGAAAATATTTATATATGTATCCGCTACTGCCACTTATACATGCCTAAATACAGACACTCGTCTGTCTACTCATTCAACTCAGTCGGCCAGTCCATTTCATAGTTAATAGGCTTCAAGTAGCGCCCTGGGTCGACAGCCATGTACTCTTAGTTTGTCAAGTAGAAGTAGTAGAGAAAAACAAGAAGAAGAAAAACTCGACAGCAAGAGTAACAATAATAAAAACAAATCTCAGTACTAAATGTATTTAAGCAAAAACAGCAGTAGCAGCAGCAGCATCCGACCGAGTTGAGCCAGCGGCAATTTGAACACCATGTGACATGAGAAAGTCCAGTATGCTGCGCCATCCATACGTACCATTAAAACGCATCTAGACTCCGGGGCTAACTTCAGCGTACAAAAGATACACTGAAAAGTTCGCATGTCGCTGCTTTCTGTCTATGTCTATATGAGTAACTAGCCCAATGTCCAGTGCCACCAATCCGAACAGTAGCACGTCTGTCTGTCTATCTATCTGCTATTCTAGTTGACAGTGCAAGAAGACATTCAGTACTTGGTTCTTGACTGTCGTTGTTGTTGGTTTTTCAGGCAAGTAGCCAGCCAAGCGCAAATGCCGCTGGGTGCCCACAAATCTTACCGCACCACACCACACTACTCGACGCTTGCAACAGATACATACGTTAAATATCTGCAATTTTATGCACTCATAGATACAATAAAAACAACATTTGCTAACTTGTACCAGAGCTGCATGCTCTGAATGTTTCGGTTGTTTAGTTCAGAATACTCTCCAGATACTAAATGCAGAATACGTATCGTACTTAATACAATTTCCATTTCCATTTTCAATTTCAAGTTACGCAGCGCACAATTTGACATTTTAAATGTTGCCTCTGTTGCACCGTACGATATATCTTTCATTACAGGTCTGGGTCGCATCTCTGGCTGTCAGTCAGTGGCATGCGCCTATGTCGTTTCATTTTTTTTTTTTGGCACCAAACGTTGTCGTCAGTCGTCAGCAGTCCTGGTCCGTCTGTGGCGTCATTTTACTCACTGGAAAATTGAAAATTGCAGCAATGTATATTCGGGCAGACATTCTGACCAATAATTGCTAGGATATATGCTATGTTGCATGACTGATGTCGTGTGGAGATCTTATGTGACGTATATTAGAGAGGATGTTTTTTTAAGTGTTATAGATTTGCTTTTGAAATATTACAAACAGAAAAAGATTTTTAAGCCGAAATGTCGAAATGTCGTTCCAATTTGCTAAGTCTTCGCTGCCATATAAAATCAAAAGAAATAACCATGTTCGAGCTCAGCGGTGCAAACGTTTAAAATCGAAGAGCACAAAGGAAATTGTTCGTGTAAATTTCGCTGGTTGATGCAAAATTTGGTATAGGCGCTATGCTCTATGCAGAAAGATAACGAAGAACGTTGGAACTGTAATGCATATGGTTAATGCAAAGAGCAACGCGTGTGTTTGACAATGTTCAGCTCATGTTAAATAGCATTAAAAATACAAATGTGCATGAGGAAACAAATAATTACTGGTCCAACAACGTCTGGCCATTGACTGTAATATGAACTCCTTCCTTATTTTTGAAAAAAAAAAATATATATATATATTCATATTGTATATATGAAGCGATGATGCCTCTAGCGTGGGGTGGAATTGAGACTCTTGTGGATTTACTTAATTTCTTGAAACGGCAACTTTCACGATTCACAAACCCATTGAGTCAAAAGTGAGCCTCGTCACAAAAAACTAATTTTGAAGAGCCCTATCTATGTAGTCCCGAAGTAAGAAGTAATTTCGTAGCATTTGCTGTATCTTATACAGTTCTATGCTGAGATCTTACGCAAAATTTTCCGCGATTTACGACGTATTTACTTTTTCAGATTTTCTGTCACAAATCCACTAAATAATTCTAAATATAGGTTTAAAAAATCTTATTTCTGTTAGAAAGCGTACTTCAATTTTTAATTTTTACTCAATTATTTTTTAAATCAACTAAAAAACGGATATAAAATAAGTCCTTTTTGACTTGAAGTAGTTCTTATATAAATTCACTGAGAAAACCAAATTCGGAGATCAAAACCAAATTGATTCTCTCAGCTGCTCTCAACTAAGTATTTCGACTTTGCCATGGTGGCGTAATATGAGGTGCCGCAAATATTTTTGTCTTCACGGCGATGTGTTACTTGCCTGTTAGCCGAAGTAGCTAAGATGGTAAGACTTTGCGCTCAGCGCCGTTGTTCTTGGTTTGCATACCAGCTTCCTACATCAAAGAAAATTGTTACAAACTGTGTAAATACAAAAAAATTAAATTGGAATTATCCAAAAAAAAAGACCTTAGGAGGGTTAAAATTAAGAATTTCAGGATTAAGAAAATCCGCAATGAGTGCACTGATTGGTTAACGATGAGTACCATCAAAATCGCATAATAATGCTTCGCCAATTGCAGAACAAGTTCCAAAATAACTTCGAAAGTAGCAGAAGTAGCTGAAGTTTCTACTTGACATTTTGTTAAAAATACTGATCATAAATACCAAAGAACTGTCAAAATTAAGAGCTTAATCTATTCAAAAAAAATCATCCTATACTATATGCAACGCAAAAGAATTTCTATTTGCTTTCAGTATGTAAATGATTTTAAATGAAAGAATTTTTGCCGCTGCTGAGTTAAGCATTTTCAATTTATATTTTCACTTCATTTGCTGTGCCAACTCAATTAACTTTAGTTTATGGATGTATCTCTTCTTTTTTTTTTTTTTTTGCTGGGCATACAATTTTGCAATTGAAGCGCATCCTGCAGCAGGTGCCGCTCCTCGCAAGGTGCAGGCGCTACGGAAGTTAACGATTAAATTTAATGAGATTTATGATGTATTTTTTCTTCTGCCATATTTGTTGTTATTTTGCTGTTTATTCTTTGCATTGACGCATGGCGGATTTAATTTGTTGCTACATAAAAAAAATATATACACACTATTTTCTTTAACTCTTTTTTTTTTGTATAAAGCGTTGCATCAAGCGCCGTCACGTCTGGCTGACGTTGCACAAAATAGCCACAAGAGCCATTTTATTTACTTATAATTTATATGAGTCACTGCACATAACTATGCAACAACAGATACTCAGATACATGCCGCTATATACAACTATAGATACTTTTATATATGTAGATACGTGGCGGCTTTCGTTTATTTGTTCGTTTGTTTATTATACGCCGTAGTTTATTCTTTGTTTGCCGTTGCACTTGTTGAAAATTGAAATTGCCATTTCATGACCAAGTTGGATATGTACATACATACATACATACGTATCTATAGTACTATATACGATACCAGTGCGAAAAATGCTCAAGCAGATAAATACGCGTACAATAAAAAAAAAGCCAGCAATTGTCATTTGTCTCCATGCCGAGGCGCGTCCGCTGAAATTGTTGTTGAGGCTTTTGCAATTTCTTTGAATTTATTGTTTGCATAAAATGCCTCAATGCAGAAGTAAATGCCAACACAACTGAAGGACATCGAAGGAGACTGCCAAGCAATTGAGAATATGATTCATTTATGGCATTTAGCAGACGTGCGACTTTTTCCACAATTGATTTTGTGGAACAATTTTAAGTTAAAATTGTGAAAATTTGCAAACAATAGAATTAGAAATTTTTCTATAGAATTCAAACTTTGAAATTTTTAGCATTGAATTTTTTATTGAAATGGAGCAAACGGAATTTGGAAGAAGCGCAAGGCTGAAAATTGGAATTTATATCTATAGATTTTATGTTGTCATTGTTAGTTTAAAAATCCAAAAATGTTAGATGCTTCAATATTGTCTTATGATATTTAATTTTTTGTACTACCAGAAGATCGATCGGTATGGAGACGAAAAAACGTAAAATTACTCAAGAAAGGTCGAAAGAAAAGTCACCACCAACACAGAAGAAAATTCGTTATGCGAGGCTTTGTGGCTTTCGATGTCAACTCCAGTTAGTAAAAAACTGCATATGAAACAAATGCTTCTTCTCTGAAAACTATTTCTAAGTGGTTTCGAAGATTCTAGACTGGACTTTTTTCGGTAGATGACGAGCCTCGAGTAGGTTGCCCAAAATTTTCGACAGACGAGAGAAATGTGGCCCTGGTAATTTATTGGGATTATGATAAGTCGCTTGTTTATGGTAACAAACCAATTGGAAACAACATCAATCAAACCAATGGAGAGATCCAGTTCGACTTATGCAACAGAGTCATACAAAATTGAACCGATCGGATCGAATTCTGTAAACGAAGACGCGGAGGCCATTTCAATGATATTATTTTTTAAACATAAAGGTATTAAATGTACTGTAATCCACAATAGAAATTACCCTCATATCTCACACATAACAATTCTTATTCAATTTTAAAGTTCAGATAATCTTAATGGAATACCGTCAATTTTAATGTGGATTTTTGTCAGAATTTGTCGTCGAATCAAATTAACTATGTAAGTTTTATGTGGTTACAAACTACCTCGATAAATAGTTCAACGTAATTTAATAGTTTTCGTTGTTAGTCCTTTAGCTAGTTTCATTTATAATTTTGCCGCTTTTCACCTCTTTTTTATTGAGGTTTAAAAGGGTATCAAGATTGACCCGCCACGCCCACTTTTAACTTTTTGTATGAAAAACTTTTGTATTGTAGACAATACTTCATATACATATATAAATGGGCGTTTCCAGCCCACTTTTTGAGGTACTCCCATACAATCTGAAATTCGATGTTTGTATCTCATTATACACATCTACCGCTCACTTTATGGGGTAGCTCCTATTAAACCCCCCACGTTTATGTTTTACAATACGATTTAAAATTTCGTGTAAATAGCATTAGAGCTTCGGTTCAACCCCTTTTCTTGCTTTAGATTTTTTTTGCCTGTCACGACACCCATCTTTAGTACACAACTCAGTACACTTCGTTCTTTTAAATATGTTGATGTGAAGAGTTCATTCTTTGCGTTAAATGCAATCTCTCTTTAAATTCAAGTATGAAGATTATGTTTTTCTAATGCGATTCCAGAAACTTTGTAGTAAAATTACATAGTTACAGCCATTTTCTTGCAACCCATTATAAAAAAAAAATCATAAATATCATATTTGCATATTTTAAGCGAACGCGCCCTTTTCTATGTACTATGTAGCTGTATGCATTTCCGCCTACTTCCCATCCCAGCCGCATGTCAACTTTCTTTTTGACTTATGCGCCATTAAATATTACACTCTGGTGACATGTTACAATTGTCATGACAATCTATGAAATTTATTGCCAAAAAGTGTATCGAAATCAGTGCAAATTTGTGCAGAGCATATACATATGACATACATAGATACATATATGCCAAATGCAGAGTAATAAAACAAAACTAGCAGGGACATACATACAGACAGATAGACAGCCAAAGTTAAAATAGAGGAAGGAGTACAATATTTCACAAATCAAATAGCGTCAACAAATCATAGCAATTGACAGCAGTGTAATATGGAACGACAGTGTAATGATGAACGCGCAGACAGACAGACAGATAGATCTATAGAAACATAGATACAAATGCATAGATACAGCGAAAAAGTGCTAGCGAAGCTGCCAGCTGGTATTGAAGTAGAAGTAAATATGTAGCTGAAAGATGCCAAACTATTGATGTTGTTAAGGATGGCGTTGACAATTTCGATTCTGATGATGATGATGACGACGATAGATTGAAGTACACACACACTCGTGTATTTAGTAGATACACTCAGCAGAAGTAGCAGCAGAAAAAACCAATAAATGAAACCAATATATCAAAAATGCAATTGCGGCTAAGTAAATTGTTAGAGAGAAACGAAGTTGGCAAAAATGTAAAAAAAAAATTTATTTTTTTTATGTTATTTGCTTCTCTTATGCTATCTAAAATATATGTACCTACATACAAGCGTATTTCTAAGAGACAAGACGTACTGTGTGGAATATACTACATAAGTGGCAACGAATCACACATAATAATAGCAGCAGCAGCAAAGGCACGTTGTCACTTATAAGCACATGAACATCAACAGCAGCAGCAGCAACATTATGAAGTATCTAAACGTCGCGAATTGTATGTATCTCATAGATACCATCACGCACAGCAGCATACATTTTCTATACCATGAAACTTTATCTATGTATCTACATGTCTATCACACGCTATGTGATGTCTGTATAGTATAATTTGCGGCAAATGCGCGTTAGATTTTAACATAGAGCTGCGTTTTGTCTTCTTACCCGCCTTCGCACCCGCCTTGTATCTGTGTCTTTACACTTACAAGATTCGATTGTAAAGTTTTCACAAAATTACAAAACAAGCCAATTAGAATGTTGTCCAACACTCCTGTACTCTTTATTGGAATTTATAATATTTATTTTATAATATTTATACACTTCATTAGTAGTCTCATAATTTAAAGATACCCTACAGTGCAAAAAACCAGCAGTAGTTCTACTTGTATCTCTTTTACATGTGTTCGACTGGCGAAATTAGCACGGCGAATTCATTGGTAGGATTGAATTGCCACTCTCTGCATTACCATGCAATAGCCCCATCACTAGTTCAGGGGCTAGTTACATCACTAGTGAAAACGTTCTAATTATTTCGCTAGTGCTAACAGACTAGCATAAAAAAAATCATTTTCTCTTTGAGGGTCGCCGCAAAGACAAAAACAACTTGCCACCTGCTGCTTTACCGAGATCTAGTGAATTCACTAGTACTCGGTAATGCAGCGCGGAACCAAACCAGTGAATTGTTCTAAAAATGTGCAAATTTTTCGAATCATGTAGTCGTAATGTTCGCCCACTTCTAGATTTAGGTGTTAAAATTATATGCTGAAATGAGTTTAACCTAATTTCGAGATGGGAGATTATGGTAGAGAGAGAAGGGAGAGCATTGGATAAGGGAGAATATGGCGTCTTTTTAGTCTAGTAGACTTAGGGCAAGTTAGTTAATAGACCGTTTACATACAGAGAACTAGAAAGGACTAGCAAAAACTCGTAATGGCCGGCCAAAAGTCCGCTAAATTCCATAGAATCATTATTATTTAAAATTTAGAACAATATTCCATATTTCCACAGCTTTGTTTCAATTTGTTTATTGTTATGTAGATATCGTCTGAAAAGTTGTAAACATAATCTCAGACACTTTTAAATCATGCCTTCTCAGTACTGTATCTCGCGCACACACACCACTGTATCTTTTATCTGTATCTATATATCAACTAACAGGCAGCCATGAATTGACACTTATGGACAAGTCGAGTTTTTACTGCAGTTGTTGTTAGTCTTGTTGCTATCTTATGCCAGCAAAAGCTGTTTTAGTTATATTTTGCAACATAGTGCAATACGCTTTGTTGCATAGAGCAACTTAATGCATTTGCAGCTATGCGTTAATGTCTTCCAAGTAAATCATTTATAGCACATTATATACACATATAAGTATGTATGTATATACATTACGTTCATGACAGTTTCTAGCGCAACGCATAAGGTTTAATTAGTTCTTCAAGTCATGCCAAGAGGTTCATTGCACCTTGGCAAACGAACGACGAACGACATTTGGCAACATTTACACCAGTGAAGGAAGTTGCAACTTGACTTCTCTACGCGACTTGCAACGAAACAATACCATAAGTTATGAATTGCACTCAGTTATGTTGCAAGTTGCCAAGTTCTGCAGTTTTTTCTTAAAATTTTTTTTTTGTCATTTAGTTGCAAGTGTATCTTAATTGCATTAAGTGCGCTCAGCTCAATCGCATGCCTTGCCAGGCATACTCTCAGTTGAGTAATTTTAATTTAATTATTTAAAATGAAAACAATCAGTTGCAATGCATGAGTAGAAGAGTTAAAGCAAGCCACAGACGGACAGACAGCTACAAGTAGTAAATCTGAACTTTATGCATCAATGCAACGCATGCGCTTTAGTGCGTGCCCTTGGCCCTCAGAAGCCATCAGTCCATCCATCCGGAAAGTCTTCTTTGCCTTCGCGCTCTGTACGCTTAATTGGCGTGCAGCCAAGTCGCAGACAAACTGCCGCCGTTGTCCACGTCGTCGAATTGAACAGCATCCCATCCCATACCATTCCAACCATCAACCATGGACTTAAACTTTCAATTGGAATATGCAACGGCCCCTTTCTTTCCGTTTGCTTTATAGCAATTTGATGCATCCTGCTGCGTAAGTGTCATAATAACATTTAAAGCAATTAAGGCGACATTTTGGCATCGATTTCGAAACGAACGAAATGCAGCGCGGCACGAATAAATGAATGAATGAATGACTGACTGACTGAATGAATGTATGAAGAAAAACATCACGGAAAAAAATGTATCTCTAGTACTCGCAAAAAAAAAAAACAAATTATGGCCAATACAAGTTGCATAATTTATCAAACTCATACAACATACAAAAGCCTTATCACTTACTTATCGTAGACTTACGTTTATTTATAAATAATGAGCAACATTAGCTTAGCTATCAACATACAGACTTAAAATGCCAACATGATTTATGAGTTTAAAAAATTCTTTAGAGTATGTATTACCACAAAAAGCTTAAAGAATTTCACAGTAACAAAAATTGTTGGCAAACTGAAGCGTTAATTTATGTTTAAACTGGGCAACATATGTGCCAAAGAACTCTAATATACATACGTGTGTATAAAATGTAGCACAAAAATAGTTTTACACTGCAGAAAATAATTTTAAACTAGAATATTACAATGAATGGCAATGCTGCACTAAAGAAATAACGTTGCCAAACTGTTTGTTCTCATGAGTATTATGAAAGATTATATTATTATCTATCTATCTATCTATAAAAAAATTTAAAAATGTTAGTGACAAAAGTGGTTTGTCACTGAACCAAATGAGCTCATATTCTATTTGTATAGGAAAAAACGCGAATTCGTCATATCTCAGTAACTACTTGAAGCATGTGGATGAGATTTGTTACATATGTAAAGGGCACCGGGAGAAATAAGTTGAACTGAAAAAGTGAGTGGTGCCACGCCCTCCTATATAAGAGACAAACCAAATTTATCATACTGCAGCAACTATTTGATGCAAAACCTTTCTCTCAGTGTAAGTGGCACCAGGAGAAATAAAAATGATGTGGAAAAGTGGGCGGCGCAACGCCTTCTATATAAAAGAAAAACCAAATTCGTAATATTTGAGGCAAATGGATGCAATTTAGATGTAAAGAGCACCAAGAGAAATAAGATACACTGGAAAAGTGGGCAGCACCACTCCACTACGGGTATATAATTACAAATTTGTTATCTCTGTAAGTATTTGAGGCAGATGGATGAGATTTGGTAAAGAACACATGATCCAGTGGAAAGGTGTTGGTGCCAAACCTTCTTTATAGAACAAAAACCAAAATTTGTCAAATCAAAGTAACTACTTAAAGCAAATGGATGAGATTTGGTACATATGTAAAGGGTACTTTGTAACGAATATAAAACTTTATAATAGGTAAATTTTAGGAATGAAATACAAATACTTTTCACGCAGAAATTGAGCAGGCGATCCGAAAGCGAAGGTTTGCGCGATATCGAACGATTTACTGCCACAAACTGAAAGACAAAGTGTGTGCAAATTCCAAGAAATCCGTAAAAAAGTTTGTTTGCGATATCGTTTGCGGATTTTTGGTCAACCGGGAACCGCCATACATAATTTTTGTTCGTACGCACTGCGACATCTTTGTTAATACATAATCTGTGGTTTTATTTATTACATTACACAAAAGTGGTATTGCAGATATTTTAAGCAGGACTTGTAATTTAACTCAACATACATTTTTATACAATTCACACATAGTGTAAAATGGTATTATCAGTTTGTCTGAACACATTAACAAAGGCATCGCATACACCGTAAAGAATATATATATTCTTGATAGCTTGACGAGACGAGTGGATCTAGCCATGTCTGTCTGTCTGTCTGTCTGTCTGTCTGTCTGTATCTGTATGTTATTGCGCATTTTTTGGGATCAATTTTTATGCTATCCAGTTGAAAATTGGCACAACACTTCTTTTTATTGGAGTTTAATAGAGTATCAAGATTAACCCGGGGTGGGATCCTGCCACTGTTTGGGGTTGCTCATATACAAGCCCAATTTTTGGTTTTAGTATGAAAAACATGTTTGTTAGAGTCAATATTAGATTGAAATGCGATGTGGTGCCTTCTATAGACACCCGCTTAACATACATAGATTAATGGGTATGTCCCACCGACAAGCCCTCATACAAACCCACCGCCCATTTTTGTGTTTTTTATGAAAAAATTTTTTATTTAAACCAATATTAGCTTGCAATTCGATTTGGTGGATTTTAGTGGACAGCTCCTTCATATACATATACAAACGGGCGTTTCCCGCCCACTTTTTAGGTACATACAAACCCACAGCTCACTTTTATGCATTTATACGAAACACGTCAATATCAACTTGAAATTCGATATGTTGGCATTTTATAGATGGTCGCTTCATGCACATGTACTAGTGAGCGTGTAACGTCCACTTTTTGGTGTCCCCTCTATTTAAAATCCAACCCAAAAGTTTTATTCTACGCTGCCGAAATCACTCTGCTATATTTATCAATACGTTTTAGGTAACTCCTTTCTAAGGTTTTTTTTTCAAGACGAAGATATTTTTCGATGATTCTGTATATGTTACCAAATTATGATTCAATATTTAGAGATAGTGATTGTCAAACATTTTACCATCTTAAACAAGGAAAGAAAACACGCAAATGGAATGCATCAAAACTGTAGCCACATGACGCTAGTATCTTTCATACTGAAGCCAATCCAACACATGACTGTTCAGGTAAAGCCTTGTGATAATTAGGCTTCTCTTTACAAGTATCAGTACCTTCATGTGAAAGTTAATCAACTGTAATACATCATCTCAAAAATAAAATAAATCTTTCAGCAAAAGAAAATTGCGCTATGTACATATTGTGATATTAAAAACGCTTTTGACAGAATTGACTCGAACACTCCGGAACGGACTAGATGTATATTTAAAATTTTTATAGTTTTGATTTTTTTACGTTCTCTAGTGTAAAATTATTTGTTTTAATACACTGTATATAAATATTTGCATAAAAAGCAATAGCCAAAAGCAACCTCGGCATAAAGTTTACGCAAAGAATAAATATTAAATTTAAGATATATATGAAAAAAATTGTAAATGTAGTCAAAGCGTATCGCAGTAAGGCAGTCAAGAGGGATTAGTGTGGAACGAGGTTACATACAGCTCATAATTCTTGGCTTAAGACAGAATGTGGCACATGCACATATGCTAAATTTAGTAACACCACAGAGTGCAACTGTCTGCATGCATTTTGTTGTGCTTTTTTTTTTTTGTAATATTTTTACTGTGGCTGTCATCGCTGCGAATACACGTAAGGCACCAAACCAATTGGAGTAAAACCAAGCAGCTCAGCTCAGCTCAGGCCGCACAAAGACCCAGCAGCCACAGGAGAATCGTAGAGCCAAAGTTTTAACAAAAATTATATGGACAGCGCAGCTTCAACCATATAAGGGAAACTATAGTCATATGTTGTTTGCATTTATTCGAGTATGTGTAGAGATACATTCTCGTATAAGCGCCCATATAAAGTAACTACGATTTTTTTTTTTTTTTTGTATATGTTTGAGATTTTTCATCATTTAGTTTTTCGCAAATTTTCACAAAACCGAAAATAAAAAGTTGTGTTCGGCTTAACTAAGCTGAGCAGCAGTGGAAGAAGATGTAGCGTGCTGCAATAACAGAGCCTGAGACAGCGACTGCTACTGAGGCAGCAGTTGGGCGCAAGCTGTTATTGTATCTGTATCTGTTGTATATCGTTTCGTCTGTCTGCAGTTTACGACAAAAACAGTAGCAACTAAAATAAAAACAACAACAAATTCAAAGAAAAACTACAAGAATAAAATGTGTGTGTACTGGTAGTAAAAACTTTTATACTAGACTACATACTACAAGCAAAAGCAACAGCAACAGCCACAGCCACAAGAGCAGCAACAGCAATCGTGCAACATAATGCTGCTCCGGCTGTAGTTCTTGTTGTTGTCGTAATATGTTGCTGACATGTTCAACCGAAGCGTTGCGTTGTTGCAATTGGTAAGCAGAAACGCATGAATATCGCTCCCTGTGGCAAAAGCACAGAATTCCAAATAAAAATAAATAAAAATTGAACAGAGCAGCATAATCAAAGTGTCCGACTATATAATGCCCTACACTGCTATTAAAAAATGTGTGAATTAGTCTGCTCTGACTTTAAATATGAAATTCGTAAGTGCTACCTTAAATCAAGACACAAAAGCAACATCGCCAAATGTGAAACATATTTCGTTTTTTGAGCTTAAGCTCGCAGTCTATATAAAATCAAAACAAACAAGACGTCAGATAAAATTTCCTTGATAGTCTACTTTTTGAGGTCCATTGTATAAAATATAGATTTCATTGCGTATGCTACCAAAACTGGCATTTGTTTGTCGACCGATTAAGCCGATGTCTCAATGGGTGTAAAAATAACTATTGGGTTGTCGTCACACATTTTTACAATAGATGGCGTTATACGAACTTTTACATTGCAAGTGTCGACAGACCCCAGTTTAAACTTATTTCAATTGATTTGGATATGTCGTTCGGATTTAACATCAAGTTGAAAATGAATGACAAAAATGTGTATTTTCGGCTTTTTACATTTACAAAAGAAAAAACTCAAGGCAAACCAGTGAAAAATGCGTATGTGTTTAAGAGGACAAAGTACTACAAAAGCGGATCACTAAATTTAGTGCCGGTGATTTTTACGTCAACGATGCGTCTTGCACCGGAAGGCCCATTTAAGCTGATGATGATCAAATAAAGGCACAGATTAAAGTAAACCCACATTCGACTACTTATGACACTGATTCTTCATCATTCGACCTTCGTCACACAATTCTCAAAGGCTGAGATTCATCAGCAAGTTCTATATATGGATTCTTTATGAACTAAATGAAATCCATCTCACCAACCGAATCAATATCGCCGACACACATTTCAATCACAACAAAATCAACCTGTGACCGGCGATGATAAAAGGATTGTTTACTACAATGTTCAAGGTAAACGATAGTGATGTAGTGAAAATGCCGATCTTCACCAAAAGAAATTTATGTTCTCAATATAATGGAACTACAAAAGTATGGTATTTGAATTCCTATCGCGGAATAATTCTCTGATGTGTTGTGCCTCCGACGTGTACAAGTATTGTCGTCAACTGCATTATTTAAATAGATCTCTGATAAACTCCCAGAATTCTGCAATTGCAATAGCGTAGTACTATTCCACCAAGACAATGCGAGGACACACACAAGTTTGGTGCTTCGCCAGAAGTTGCTGCAGCTTGAATTGGAAGTTTTGTGCCATTCTGCATACTCATCAGACTATTATTTGCTTTGTTTCTTACAAAACGACGAGACCAGATAAAAGGACAACGATGACCTATATATTGATGATTGAACTTTATTCTATAAATGAGACTTGAAAATCACCAAAAAAAAAATGCATCATGTCTTATCCGACAACCCACTAGAAACTATTAAATTACTTTATTTACTTATAGTATAACCATTTCATTTAAAATGTACGCCCCAAATCATTTTTTACCCTGTCCAATATCTCCAATTTTACCAGTATTCAACGCTAGCTATATTTTCTTAATTTTGCACCAGGATTCTAAATGTGCCTGGTCCCACACCGCAAGCTGATGCCGGACCTATAAGCAGACTGGCTTAGACGCCATAACGACTGAAATAGTTTATGTGTGATCCAAAGACCTCATCAACTTTTTGTTTTAATTAAAGGCAAAATCCAAGTCGACTATTTACCTTCTCTATTATTAAGACTTTACTGTAGGGTATACAACAAAATTGCATGCATGACTGAAAATCTTATTTAATCGTCTCTATCGTCTGTCGACAACGATGACATTTGTGTTGCAGTCACTGAATTTTATGATTTTGCATTTATTAGATTTGCAAAACTACTGTGGATTGTACATACTATATTCTCATATTTATTAATAACCGTTGAAATTTATGCCATGGCACGTACTCGCAATCAGTTTTCCTGTAATATGCGGTCGCGACTCAATGACAAATCAAATCAAATCGAATCACATAAAGTAAAAATGCTTGAGTGCGTGTGCCAAATAAAAGGTTAAAGTGCTGCAAAAACGTATACAGACAGCTAAGCAGCTGAACGGATTGTGCATTTGTCTATCTAAGTCTATTAAACATTGATTTATAGCGCTGAAAATGGCAAAAATATATACTGAATCATTAGGCACACTCCCACACATCCTGCCTACAGCCTATCTGGCGGAATCAAACTCAAAGTAAAAGTTAAACGCAGCGAAATGTGCAACAACGACGACGACGACGACGCTCGATCCGGTCCGTCCAACGGTCCATCATCATTAGCTCAAACCATAAAAGGTCATTTTTGACATGTTTGTTTTTGTTTGATAGGGAAGATTAGTTAGTGCTGCTGATGGTGGTGGTGGTGGTGGAAATGGCTGTGAAGTTGGGGGCACTACTTCGAATCTAGTACTACCAACAGTTTTCTGGTTTCCCAGCAACCATTTTTATGTGGATGTGGTGCCTTATGTGCCGTTGTCGTACGTACTTCGTTCGTTTCAACTGCAAGGCCAACTTTTTTAATGATGAGAAATTTTTCTAGAAGCGGGATCGACGACGCTGATGATGTTAATGACGCTGGCCGATGGGATGACGTTGACGTACATTAAGAGCAATTTTTAACTCAATTTGACAGCCACTGTCGCTCTATAATTTTGTATGTGTTTTAAGTAGTTTTAGCTTTTCCACAACGTTGTGTTGTGTTGAGAAGTAGATACTTAGCATACAGCTACAGCGGCTGTCCATCTTCGTTGTTCAACTAACGCTTAATTAAGTTTGGTTCTTTCAATGGTTTTTAGTTGTATAATTTGTTTGCCTCATGCATATTATGTTGTTAAGGCGTCCAGCGATTGTAAAGTTGTCTTTTTTTTAGTACTGTTTCAGTTCGTAAGTTTCTTTTATTTAAATTAATTGACCTTTCGTTTGCCTGACAGCAATTAGCGTTGTTCCAATTAATGAGCGCGTCTGTCTGTCTGTCTGTCGGTCTGTCTGTCCGTCCGTCCGTCCATTTGAGACAAAGTGCATGAGTAGTGTTGACTTGAGTTGATTTAATAATAAAACTTCCGCCGTTTTGAACTTAATTGGTATTACAAGAAACTATGCTGACTCACTTGTGGGCGGCGATTTGGCAAATTAAGTTTATGCTGCACTAAAAGTCTAATTGGAATTGTAGTGCGAAAAAATAAACTAAGTCAAATATGCAGCGCATTATGTGAGCTAGAGAAAATATAGTGAAATAAGGCAGTATCACAATTTGTACCCACTTCGAAAGTCCACAAGTATTAAATTAAATATTTTTTAAAGAAAAATACACCCTCGCGCGCAATAATCTTCGAAAAATTGATGACATCACACACCGTTGTGCTTAAAACGCAATAGTTTTCACTAACAACGCACAATCATGTGCAAAAGATACAATACAATGAATACACTTGTATTCCAAAGGCCAGGACCGGCAGTTTTCAAGAAGATGTTTTATAATAAAGTATAATACAAATCTGCTCTGAGTGGTGGAAAGACTGAGTTGAGCATTTGGCAATTTAGCTTCTTTGTTGGAAATCATGGCGGATATATATATATATATATACATATATAAGCAAAATCTATAGTTTCTATATTGAAATTTTTAATGTGTCCCGAATTGCGCATTGTTTTTGTTTGTTTATCCCAAAATTTTGTTTACAAATTTTACTGAGACCTAATTGGACTTTTTCCTTCAATGCTGGACATTAAAGTGAAACACTTATTTGCGATCATCTATGAACTTTGTATCATGTCCACGTTATCACTTTTAAAAATTGTGAGTTAGTGTTAAAAAGAGGCATTGTTTTTTGTAGATAAAACTATAGGATTGTAGAACCAAGTATAAAGAAGATAAACTCAATTCTATTCATATTTATGAAAAATTCGTACTCCCTAGAAAAATCATTGAAACCGTGGAACCAAACTGAGCCGATAAAAAGTTGTAGCA
The DNA here is from genome assembly GCA_035044765.1 of Leucophenga montana. Classification (NCBI taxonomy): domain Eukaryota; kingdom Metazoa; phylum Arthropoda; class Insecta; order Diptera; family Drosophilidae; genus Leucophenga; species Leucophenga montana. Next base: position 2,397,725 of record JAWNNQ010001877.1, on the reverse strand, counting down.
ATTACATATTTTTATTTGCCAGAATTTGAAATGGTTTTGATGAGTAATTTCACATTTCCTGCGCATTGATTCTATTATAATTTCAATATCATGATTATTCGGTACAAATGATCACAGTTTTTCAGTGCAAATTCGATTTTCTTCAATTTCCAAAAATTCAAAATGCACTGCACTGCTTGCATTGTAGAATTAATAGTTGGATTAATTCAATTTCCTCAATCACACGTGTTTACTATATGATATCCTTGAAAATGTTTTTGATGGTGTACATTTTGAAATAAGTTTACCATACAATTTGTGTATAAATAGGAACCATTCTAAGCTAAAGCATATATGTATGAACATATACCAAAAGTGTGTATACTTCGCTGCAATTTACAAGTAAATTATAATAAAAATCTAAGTTTTACTATTACCTGCCACACTTAAACACGAATTACCGTTTAATGAAATTGAGAACTACCCTGATGTCAAACACTTTTATGGCTCCTCATTACCCCACATTATTTCTGTTTTGTACTAGCTAAATAAACACTTCGATACGCGTGCCGCCAAACACTTGGAAATTGAAAGCCATAAACAAATATTTAGTCTAGGAAAAGTCAATAACGTTAAATAAAGTCATTAATAAATCCGTAAATTGAAATCCATACAAATGCAGTTGTTGTTGCGCTAAAAATGGTAATTAAAAACGACTGCACTAAATGTATCTACAACAGAAAAATTGTACGCTAAAGTCATTAAAATTTGTTGCTGCTGTCGGCATTTCGTTGATTTTTCATTTTTTCAGTGCAGTAAAATTTCCCATAAAGACTGCAGATCATTTTCAATCATGAAAAACATAGATCAATCGATTTCACAACTGTTTCGACAATACTGAAAGGAAAAAAAACCATCATATAAGAGGCTGATTTAAGAGAGAGAAATAGTAGAAGAAGAAAAATGCATTTCATGGATAAAACCACGAAAAACCAATAAATTTCAATGACATGCGTTTTTCAGTGCTCGATTGTCCCACTCATACATATATGTAAGTGTGTCTGTCTGTCTGTGTATTTCAACTTCAGCTGCATTAAAACATTTTTCACTTAAAATGTTGTATGCGATACTTAAAATTCCAACTATTTGAGAAATACTTTCAGCAGGAGCAGCATTTGGGAAACTTAGACCAGCAGCTATGCTATAGAAAACATGAAGAGTACCCAGTGACATTGTGCACGATTTTCCAAACTGCTGTTGTGTAGTACGCGAAGAAGTTTGCTTGGAACATTCGTGGGTTGTATGATAAGTTGTTTATAATTATTTGAAATAGATAGACCCGCATAAGTGTTTAATGCGTTTTGAAGAATGGTTTAATAGAAGCTATATGCAAAAACACCTGCAGCTTTATTAATAATGAAGATACAATATCTATGTAGCAATAGTTAATGAAGACATCACTTCTTCAAATAGGACTATAAATTAAAACAAATACTAAAACGTGTAAAAATGATTAGTTTATCATAAAGAAGAACTATTTTCGAAGAAAACAAGCTACTTTTGAAGATAGTCCATGGAAAGATAATTCGGATTCGGTTAACTCAATATTAAAGTTAATTTTTTTCAAGTGCTCGTGGCTAGGGGCTAGTTTCAACTTGGGTTATATACCGCGGTCATAGAGGAAGGTGTCCGTCGTCTTTATCCCAAAGCAGGGTAATAGACTGGTCAAATCTTACAGACCTATTAGTCTTACCTCATTCCTTCTCAAGACAATTGAACGTCTTATTGACTGCCACATTAGGCAATCAAGCAACATTTCATACCCCCTTCATGAACATCAATTCGCCTATATGAAGGGTAAATTAACGATAGGCGCACTTTATAACTTGGTCGGTACAATCGAAAGAACCTTTCGATCAAAAGAAATAGCGTTAGGTGCTTTTCTTGATGTTGAGGGTGCTTTTGATAATACCGGCTATGGCTCCATCACTCGAGCATTTGCGCAGAGGGGTATAGATAGCCTCACCATTGCCTCACCAAGCCATGTTAAATCAACGTGACATATCTTCTTCTCTTGGTAATGTGACTGTCTTATGTATTATGTATTAGGGCGATCAAGGGGTGTCCTCAAGGAGGAATCCTCTTGCCACTTCTTTGGTCCTTAGTTATAGATGAGCTCCTTATCGAGCTCAGTTCACAAGGGTACAACGCCATTGGATATGCTGATGACCTGGCGATCCTGGTTTTAGGGAGATTTGGGAATACTGTCTCGAACATAGTGTGTTCAGGTTTTCGTATTGTGGCCAACTGATGTGCCAAGGAGGACCTCAGGATTAACCCACAAATCAAGGAAGTACAAATTGGATCTGGGTCCAGTGTACATCCAAAACTCTCTATTGGGACTTTCCGATGAAGTAAACTTCTTGGGGGTCATCCTCAACAAAAGACTAAATTGGAATACCCATCTCAAAAATGTCCTCAACAGAGCAACAATGGCTTTATGGACTTGCAAAAGCCTGTTTGGCCGAACGTGGGGCCTCTCGCCAAAAATGATCCTTAGGATCTATACTTCAATGGTGACCCTAATGCTGCAATGGAGGCGATCATCGGTCTATCCTTCAATTTTATTCAATCCTCAGCAGCAGCAGAGGCTCTGAGACTTCAGACTGTAGACAATGGGACGCTAAGTGAACTGGGTCAATCTAGTATCTTTAAACTCATCCCTGGCATCGAAATCTAGCCTGGTTCGGCAACTTCCATCATTAGTCCAGAGCCTTTTTGCGGACTTAGCTGGGTTAAGTCAAAATCTTTCACAGTAGATCGGTTTAAAAGCACTTCCTTCCGGTACTGGATACATTATCCTGGTCTACGGCAGACCAAGCTACTGACCCGCCCTATATACTCAAAAACCTGCGCATATCTATATAGATTTGACCTGAGGGCTACCTCACCAGCCATCATCCACTGAGATATCACTTAAACAAACTAGATCTCTCCTCAGAAACAGAGTGCAGACTCTGTCTAGAGGATGACTAGTTTACATCTGCTTTGCGATTGCCCGGCCTTGGCCAGGCTCAGAATGGAGCAGATGAATAGATTCTTTATTACATATGATGGGATCAGAAACACCTCGTCTAAGGATATTCTCCGTTTCATTAAAGAGGCGGAGAAGATCCTAGATAAATTAACTTAACCATATCCGGGCTAGGGTACAAACATGGTAAACTAAGCATTTTTTACCCGATTTTTTCTCGTCGATTAATGATTTTTCGATTTAAATTTTTACTGAAAAAATTACTTTTTGGGAATATTTTTTCCTGTTGCTCCGTAACTACCGATTGTATAAGTATATGCAGAGAAGAAAAAAAATGGTTGCGATTTTCGTGTTTAGCAGATTAAAATATAAGATTAGCACCTCCATCACAAATGCTTTTTAAATTTTGTAGCCTAGTATTCTCCCTGCCTAATCGTACATCCCTCGACAATTACACACGGTTGCTGGTAGTCTACACTGTTGCTATAAACTAAAAGCAAGCGAGAAAGGCATTGGATCTATTAAACAGGCGCTCTGGTGGTTTTCATTTCTTTGATCGTGCGCGGCTGATAACATTAAATTTTGTTAGGTTGCACCTCATCCCCAAAACAAAACAGAAAAAAAAATGCATCCTGAGCAAATGCACAACAACTTTCCCCTACATAGTATAAAGTAACCAATGCTATAAAGAGATAGATATAACGAAGTGAGGGCAGCGAATGTACGCAAGCGTTTGTATACTAAAATAGCATTGAAAATATTTTTATTTTGTCTAAAATTAAATTATCTCCCAAAAAATTTCACGCCATTGACAAAATTTTTCACGATTTATTGAGCTTAGGCGCACAACGACAATAGAAGCGCCCGCTTCCTCAACCACTTTCTAGTTCCTTCACTCGATGATGTGCATCCGCATCCATATCCGCAGCATTATTATTATCAGCCAGGCAGGCAGTGAGCGAGCGGATGAAGCCATTAAATCTGTTGCCTTTTGTCTTTTTCACATGAGCACAGCTCTCTTAGTTTTAGGTATACCCTACACACTTAGTTAAGAAGAGAAATTTAAATATTTTTAGTTTTTCGAAATGTTTGTAACGCAGTGAGCGCAATCCCATAATTTGGCTGGGGTAATTACGTGTTTATGTACAAAATGTCATGAAATTTTCGACAGGAATTAGGAAAAACATGTATCTTTTCCAAATTTGGCACTCGCCTTCACTAGAATATCCTGAACATTTTTTTAGTTTTGATCTAAACTCTCTTGATTTCCAGAAAATGAAAAATATTGTTTATATACTAGCTGGCTCCCGCAACATTGGATGCATCCACCTCCTCAAAATTTCGAACAGACAAAGGGTCAACACCGAGCGTATTCGGTTTGTACTGCTACGTCCCTTTTGATTTTCTCTTATATGGGGGCGTGGCACCGCCCATTTTTCTAGTGGTTATAATATGTGCCCGTGCAAAGGGAGTTCTTATTTCTCCCGGTGCCCTTTACATATGTACCAAATCTTATCCATCTACCTTAACTATGTACTGAGATTGGTCGAATTTGGATGCTCTCCTATGTAGAATGCGAAGTACAACCCACTTATCTACTGGATTTTGTATTCCGTGAACGAACAGCATTTTATTTTTATTTATATAGAAGAAAGATAAAGATTTTCCTCCTGCTACAAAAAAAGCCATATCAAATAGTGATGAAATGTTCAACATTAACACGAAATTTTTACGGAAGATTTCTTGGAAATTCCTCTTATAATTTGTGATATAATTCCTCTTATAATTTGTAATATCGAATCTGTCTATTTATCTATTATAATACATTTGAAAGTTACTTGCAACGAGTTAATATTTTCATATATTAATCCAAATATTATATTGGATATGTGTTTAGATTAGGGAGTCTAACAAAAATTCACTCGTATTCGCTTTACAATTGTTTTACGATATAGTAATTTTTACTTCAGGAATATCAATCGATATGGAGACCATACTAATGAAAGCTCGGAAGAATTCTACCACCAACACAGCAATAAATTCACTATGGGATGCTTTACTTCTTTCGACGTCAACGAAAGCCAAAAGCTATTTTTAATGAATGCCAAACTGTATATGAAACAAATGCATCATCTCTTAAAACTCTATTGAAGTTGTTACGAAGATTCTAGACTTTATATTTTTCGGTAATGGACGAGCCTTGAGAAGGTCGGACAAAATCGTCGACCGAAGAGAGAAATGAGACACTGATGAAAGTTGACGAAGTTCCATGATTGACACGACAAATGCTTGCTGAGGAACTGGAAAAAAAGTATAAGTTTTTAGTAGCAATGCGGCCATAGTTGATGCGGTTAATGTAGAAATTGAGAAGCTATATTATCTTGCATCAGTAATTTGTTCAGTTATTGATTCAGTTATAGGTTATGGAGTATGCTAATTGGATGAAAGGTGAATCTTATATTCATACACTTCAATGTCTGATTTGGTGTCTGACAGGTGGTCACCTATAATTTAGTTAGAGGTCCTTATATACAAACATTTTCTTGAGCTAGCATCTAATCTATTAATTTAGTCTATGTGTTTCTTGTTTCAATAAAAAAAATATATTATTTTGGATTGGATCACCAATCAATATGTTGATAGTGCGTGTGTAAGGTGTCGAAGCTTCGGTTACACCCAAATTAAAGTGTTTTTTTTTATTTTTTTGCATTAGACGAGTCCTACAAATCCCAAAAAAAAAATAAAGCAACAAAAATGTTTATCTGTCGCTTGTAAACAATTTTTGTGACATTTTCGTGCAGCCGTGATTTTTTTAATAGCTTAGATTTTCCTGCCATTTCAGTTTTCTTTCTTTTTTCTTACTCGAGAGCACATGTCATGTCATTTGGCGCTGCTGCATTTTATTTTCACCTTTTTATTTTTTTTAAGGGAATTTGTCTATGATTTTTTTCTCTTGCTCTTTGGATTTTGCTTGTTAATTTAAATATTTGTCTATGCAGCACACCATTATGATGACAATCTTCGATGTGTTCGTTGTTCCACTGACAGTTGAGCCACTTGAAGATTTTCTACTTTGTTATGTTTGCACTATTTGAACTTGAAATTACATATATACATATGATGATGATCTTCCTGTTTATAATGTCTTGTTTGGATTTAAAGGTGAAAGTCGAAATTTGATTTCCGTTTTGATTTGTTAGAAATATAATATTAAAGTATTTCCCGCATGGCATCTCACTTTGATGCCTTCAAATTAAGTTTGTATACCCCCCGTTGCCAAATCTACTACAATGGTAAAAATCTCAAGCTCAATTTTCAATAGCACTCGAAACTTTCCTGCGCGTTATTTTAAGTGCTACTCAACACTTTACGTCGCCGCCATCTCGAATTTGCTATCTGTGTGTGGTAGTTAAGTATTTTTCAAATGTTCACTTATTGCTTTCTTTAAATGGCAGCCTAAAGCTAAGCAAATCAATTGTTAAATGATTTTTCAAAAAAAAAAGAAACAAAAGAAATAAATCAAGTATTTCAAATTGTACGCGGCACATAAATATATTCAACTCTTTTTGGCTTATATTTTAGACTAAACACTGTGCGAAATAGTACACCATAATGATGTATGGAACCCCAAAAGCCACAAATAATCAAATGAACAAACGATCGATCGATTGAGTGAGTGAGTGAGTGAGTGAGTGAGTGAGTGACTGAGCAAAAAAAAAAAAAAAAACAAAAGTGCTAAGCTGTACTGTTTTTAATACACTTCACAGATATTTTTCTGTGTTTTATCAGTTTGGCAGAAAGTTTGTTACTTTTTTTTGGAGATATAGGTGCCTTTAGCCCGTATTTAAGGCAATGGATTTCAGTTATTTAATTTGTATGAGTTTTTCTGGCTTGAGTTCAACACATTGAAAAAATAGTAACAACAATATTTTATAAGCCAATTTTTTTTTTTTTTTTTTTGGCAAGTAAGACACGTGTTTCGAATTTCACAACAAGTTTAACATCAGTCACTGAAGCAATGTTGCCATTTTTTGTTACTAATATGCTATGACTAAAACTTATTGTTCATACAATTTCAAAAATTTGTGTGTAGTTGTTGTTAATGTTCTGGACAACCATAGCTTACAGCGTCGCTGATAAAGGCGTCAATCTATGAGGTTTGGAGTTTGTTTTTGGCTAATTTAATTTAACATATAATCGCACATAATTACAGATGTGACCTTCATACTATAACAATTTAAGTTACATTTCGCTGATATCTTTCAGAAAAAGAATATTATTCTGTACGGTTTGTCGGATTCATCAATATGTTGTTGAAATCAAATCATGATGTTGAACCAATCAAATTGAAACGTATAACCGTAACGGTTTTGGATTACGCTAGAATCGACGGTGCTACAACAATTTATAAATTTTTAAAATATCAATAACAATTTGGTTCAACCGAAATTGGTTTCGATATATCGGTATCGTACGTGTACACATAGTGTGAAATGGTATTATCAGTTTGCATCGTAGACCCCATAAAGTATATATATATATATATATATATATATATATATATATATATATATATATATATATATATATATATATATATATATATATATATATATATATATATATATATATATATATATATATATATATATATATATATATATATATATATATATATATATATATATATATATATATATATATATATATATATATATAGAGAGAGAGAGAGAGAGAGAGAGAGAGAGAGAGAGAGAGAGAGAGAGAGAGAGAGAGAGAGAGAGAGAGAGAGAGAGAGAGAGAGAGAGAGAGAGAGAGAGAGAGAGAGAGAGAGATATATTCTTGATCAGCTCGACGAGACGTGACGAGTCGACCTAGCCATGTCCGACTGTCTGTCTGGATGTTGTTGCCCATATTTTGGGCATAAATATTTAAGATATCCGGTTAAAAGTTGGCAATTTTTATTGCAGTTAAATAGCGTATCAAAATTGACACCCCACATCCAATTTTTAGGGTAGCACACATACGAACCATCCTCCCACTTTTGACTTTTTGTATGAAAAATCTTGTTATTGCTGTCAAAAATTGTAAAAATTGAGATAGTGGCTTCTTATAAATCATATCAATGGGTGTGATCGCATCACTTTTTTAAGTAACTCTCATACAAACCCACTTTCGCTTTTTTGTATGGAAAACGTTTTTTATCATTTAAATATTCCCATGGTGGCTTGTAATGGAAAGTTGGGTCACTTAAATAATAAGGGGCATGTCACGCCCACTTTTGGGTGTAGCCTTCATAGAAACTTACCGCCCAATTGTTGTATTTTGTATGGAAAATTTAATAAAGTGGTTTCTTATTGGCACACGCCTCCCATTTAGAGAAATATATGTGTTTTCTTCATTTTAGAGGCATCCCCATTCAAACCGCAGGCAAAACCAATTTAACATTTATCTTCATTTGGACGGATACATCACATAATTATGAAGGGGATAGGCTCCCACAAACTTGACTGTTAGATTTTATAAATATCTATCTAAATTTACAGCTTAGCTTTTTATATATTGTTGAAATATAAAAATGTACACTCATAGTGAAGGTGAAATTGGAAATTAAGTATATATCAGCTTCATGATCAGCTCCACAAGTACAACAAGCCATTTCTACTATTTAGAGTCGAGCAAAAAATTTTTAATTAAAACACTAAAGTAGCACAAAACTAGCTTTTCAAATTTACATTTCAACATCGTTTTTCGTCATATTTCAATGTTGGTCTGCTAACTTTTTCTAAAATTAGCAAACCAAGCTATTTCAGTGATTTAGACTCTAAATATTAAAATCGAGCACAACGATTTTATATAGAGCACAAAATAAGCAGTAAACTGGCACAAAATTTTCATATTTACAAATATTTGGTTTTTTCGACTTGGTCTATTAGCATTATTGACATCGAAAGCTATTGGACCATGCACCACAGCATAAGGAATATGTTGAACGAATGAGAGATAATATATTGATATACAACTTTTTAAAGCAAATTTCTGTTGAGTGATCAGCAATTCCGCCCGTGTATCCGCCATTATCTATAATCTGCCTTTGAAGTGGAAATATTACATTCCTATTTTTAACAATTCCGTGCCCATGGTACTCAAAAAGGGTATAATATAGTCGCAGCACTGTTCGGTTATAACATTCCTACTTATTTTCTTTAGTTGCTTTTTTTCGATTTCGGCAGTTCGCTGTAATAAGATACAAGTTTCAAGTACTTTTGCTTAAGTGTCGAATTTTGAGTTATTGCGTTTTTAGCCTATAGGCACGCATAAATTATTTTTGCTCTCTCAACTCTTTTCTTTTTCTTTTTCAAAAAACTTTTTAGCTTTGTAAGAAAATGAAAACAATATTTTTTTGTTTAAATTTAAATCTGTAAGTTGATCAGTAAAGCGTGATTTTCTATTGAATTGATTTGCACGCAGTGAGATTTTTTTTTGTTTTTCAATATTCTGATTTGGATTTGATTGGAGTGAACATGATGTGTGGATTTAACATATGAATAAATATATACGGCTGTAGTTGTATGATAAGTATCTGACTTAATATAGAAAAAAAAAAATTGTATCCAAAATTTTATCATGTGAACAATAAAAGTCGATGTACATATATCGTAAAGAACAATTTTTAAACACTTTGAAGTATTGTAGATACTGGTACATACTATAAAGTGCAGAAGTATTGTGTAAGACATATAATTGGTGACCAAAAAACTGCTTCATTCGTTGGATCCAAGTTTTGAAGATTCGCATCAATGTTTCCTGCTCTATCCTGGGAATGGATTCTGGAATGTTGACCTTAAAATCGCATGACCGCGGTGGTCAATTGACAAAACCTCTTCGCGAGATGCTGATTTGTGCTGATCGACAGCGAACTGATATTTTAGAGTCTTCCCTTTACTGCGGCTTTTTTTTCTCACATCAAACATTCCTCTCACTCTGGTTGGTAACTTGAGGTCCCAAAATGTGTACTCACGCTCATACTTATCCACGGTGCGAAGCATTACCTGCTCAGTGGCGGCCAGCTTCATGAACAAATTCACAGGGAACAGTTACAACTGAGTCGGAGTTTCGATTATTTTAATAAATTTCAAACGTTCGAGAAGCGTAGAAGGAAGCATGATGATGTGCAAACTGTACTGAATGGTTTGAAAGTTGGATGCTGAGATATTCCTATTGAAAAAACTATCAAAGCTATTTGGTCACCCGTTATTCTAGATTAGAGCAATGAATCTAGCAGATCTAGTTATGTCAGTGCGTCTGTCTGAATGCGTATATTTTCTAGACTTTAAGAGTAAAATATATACAACACAGTTTCAATGCAACGAAATAAATTCTAGTTAAGTAAAACTCGAGTTAGCTTTCAGATTTCTTATACATTTTTTCATTGTAATTAATAGTGAACTCATGTTCTAGACTAGCAGCTAGCTAAAGAAAAGTTTTCGTTCTATAATAAAATCTGCAAGTTTAATCCAAAACTCAAAATAAGCAGAGTGCTCTAATTAGCGCAACTCAACAGAATTAAACAAACGCACAGACAGAAAGATAGTACTAACACAAAGAGACAAACATATTTTAAGTAGACCTCAACCACTAATGACAATTAATTAATTCCTGGAACTGTTATGCCCAAACAGTTTTGCCGGTCATTAAAGGACATAAACAAGTGCACTTGGGTAGTGTATCCGCTGCCATATCTAGAACTACAAAGGCACCTACACAGACACATATATAGCATGTGTGACATTGAGACAGCGCGTCTGTGTCGAGTAATTGAAAAATAAACTGAATTAACAACAGTACTACTACTGCAACAGATACAAATGTATCTGCAAACTGCTAGCTAGTTTTTACTGCAGTCTCTTGCCATAGTTTTTCTGCAACTTTGCATGCATTTTCACAACGCATAAATACTAATTAAATGTTTAGCCCTGTAAGCGTTAATGTCGTCTGCCGTCCTGTGCGAATTATCCCATACGTCGGTCCGGTTTAGCTTGCGGCTCAGATACTCAGATACTACTACGAGTATGCAGCAAGTACTTTGGATATTATTATGCAGCATGTTGTCTGCTATATCCATATCACTTTACTGCACTTTAGCTAGTTGCTGCCGCACGTAAGAAGTTACAATGTGAAAAAGTTTGTATATACACAGACAGCATATCCTAAGGGATACTTTATTTTATACTTGCTATATTTTCTCATTGTTTCAAAGGTTGAAGTCGAGTTTCACAAGCAGTCGAATAATATATGTACTTGTATGTTGCATTAAATTTAGTCATGATGACATAAAAGAATGGGAAACGCCGGGAAAGTGCAATAAGATATTATGTGAAAGCGAAATTTTAATATCCTTCGAAATCTTAAAAGTTGAGTGTTTTGTTGAATTAAATGTAGCTATGTTTATATTCACAGAAAAAAAGTTGTCTGCATTTCGTGCCATCTAATCGAAATCCTTATTGTTGTTGTAACAGCTTCTGCGGCTCTACCCCAGGATCCATATACATACAATTAATTATATATCACGATAGGATAGTGCATAGTAATAAGTAATATAAAACAAATATAGACCGAATTGTAACCCTAAGTGTTAAGTTCCAGGAACGAGGCTACCTCAAATGAGCGCATCCATAGATTCACAGAGCTCAAATGCGTTGGACGCAACGAACAGTTGAAGAGGCGAGGTATGTTATGCGGCGATATACTCTAGCTCCTAGCAAAGACACCTAGTTCCATCCTAACCTCCTTAGTTCAGGAGTTGAAGATGGAAGCCGACGAATTGTGGATCAAGTTGAAAAATTTTTGCAGTCTCCAAATATACACAATTCTTCGATGTTCACGCCTAAAGATAAAATGGTACAATCATCCGAATATGCCATTAATTTTATACAGGGAGGAAGGAGAGGCATCTTGACTAGTTACAGCTTGAACAGCTGGGGGAGAGAACTCCACCCTGCGGTACACCCATAACTTTAAATACGCTATCCTCGCCCCCTGAACTCCCCCATCCTACCGTTAATATAGTTTAATAGTCATTTTGTTAGGTAGTGAAGTGGAGTCCAGATCTTGAAACAAGATTTAATGATCAACTGCATTGTTCAAGTCGAGAGTCACCATTACTGTACGTTCACATGATCTCGACTTGTTGAGTCCATCAGCAAAAAAAAATGTGATTACGGTCAATGCTGAAGTCGTACTGCGGCCTTTTCTGAAAGCATGCTAAAGGTTCGCTAATAGGCAATATTCTGTCATCGTTGGCAGAAATATTGATTCCAGAACTTTCGAAAAAGTTAAATGTGTCCTCTTTCGAAAAGAGGACACATGTTAACCTTCATTACCAACTTTCAGAAAAGCTGCATTCATTGCTACCTTCCATAAGTCTGGGACAATTGGTTGGCAAATGGAGGAGTTTAACACAGATATTTTACTGCTATAAGTTCAAGGTGCTTCAGCATCTGCATGCAAAAGCTCTTTCGATGTAAAATTTGATTAATACATCTCACATTGTGTTGCATAAACTATATGAAACGGATAATACCTACACTTATTACACTATATATGAAACGTAGACGGCAGAAAAATACAAAGAAGACGCCATATGTAAGGATATACAAAAGTACGGTTTCTTAAGGATATACTCGTATGGCACGTAAGGGTGCATGTAAGTACGTTATGCCTACTTGGTGAGTATCAAATTTTGCAAAGGTCATGTTGGCTGACTTCGTAGATAGAAAGAACGTAGGTCGCGAAAAATGACGGCGGAAGACTGTTTAAAAAAAAAACTTTATGCACTACTGAAAATTACAAAGCAAAAAAACTTTGTCTTCAAATCAACTGAAAGTCCAAGTAAAAGTTAAGTGTTGGCTACACATGTAAGAAAGATGTACTGAAAATGCAGCAGCGTATTAAGTGAAAAATAGTTGGCAACATGCTGTTAGTTAACACTTCGCCAAGTTCTGCAGAGTGTATCAGAGATCAGATTGTCCAGAGCGACACCACCAGCCAAAAAAAAAAAAAAAACACTAAAACACAACAACAAATGTCAGTGCAATAAAAATACCAGAATGAAACCAAAGTACAACTTGTGGCAACATGGGAATTTCCAGCGGAAGGAAGGAGCGACAGCACCATCCACACGTTATCCTGAAAATTTTTTCCCCCTTTGCAACATAGAATTTGGAATTTTTCTTTGTTTAATGTACACATATGAAGAAGCTATACATGACTGAAGTATATTTTCCCAGCAATCGCAGGCAGTCAGGCTGATAGTCAGTCAGGTACAAAGGCTGCGACAAGCGAACGCATGGGAAGTACCAAGCAACTTAGGGAAACATTCAATTTATGCGCGCTCTATTTCTTGCTCTCGTTCTCTCTTTGTCTGTCAGCAAGTCCTTGTGCTGCATATATGTATTTATCTGTGAAAATGTATCTCCATGTGTGTGTGTGTGTGAACGTCTAAATTCCTGTGAATGAAATCCAAGGAATTATAATTTTTCGTAACGCGTTGCCGTTGCGCTTCGATTTTTATGGTTTCCTGTCGCAAGCACAAACAACAAGAACAACAAAGAAACCAGCAAACAGTGTGAGTAACGTCTCAAGACAAGCCTATACTATATGAAGGAAGCCTTATGAGAAATGCATTTCTTGCAGCATTTACTATATGTAACTGCAACAGCGGCAGTGTCCTGTGCTGCTCTCATCATCTCTTCCTACATTTCTGCATAAAAATGCATTTGCATAGATTAAATTACAGCAGACAGGCAGCCAGCAAGGATACATCAATGTCATGAATGAAGCGCATCATTGTGCCAAAGACAAATAGGCAAAAAAAAAAACAAACAAAGAAAAGTTAGCTTCGGTGGTACCGAAGCTTTAAGACCCTTAATAATTTTTATCGTCTGTATGTAGTATATTGTCAAAAAATTAATATAAATTAGACTAGATACACTAGATTGGGAAGAACTACATATTCTAGAACTGTTTAGTTTATCATAGAGCTAAAGTAATATTTCTGCCGAATACAAGGTCGTAAGCAGGATTTTTAGGTTTTCAGTAATTTTTCATATTTTTTTTATTCCTTGGTACTTAAAATCTATGGCTATAAAAGTACATACGATTTAAAGTTTTGCCCGTAGTTGGAATCCGTTTCCTGAGTGAGTTACGTTCGGATCACTAGCCCAACGGAAAGTGTTTTCTGTCTAAGAAGTGACATATTGAATTTAATTTAAGAGAATGTATACTCTCCGACCGAATGAACCAACAAGTCCCTAACATAACGGCCTTGAGTCTGTGTAATATTAGTAATGGTCATATGTATGCTATATTGGCCTAATCTGAACTTCTATTAGTTATTTTTCCGAAATCTTATAAGTAAAATCTTTACTTCATTTAGAATCTCAAGCTTAGATGGTAAAGAAGTTGCCTCTTCTAGAAGCACTACATCATACAACGTTTTGAATAGTGGCGATGTGCTTTAGAAGTCTGTTGTAAGCTTATGTTTTATATATTATGGGAGATAGATATGTACATAAAAGAAACATCTGTATCAAAACTTCAGAAATAAAACTATTTTCTTGTGTGCTAAATATCGAAGAAAATGTTTGATGGGTTTGTATGTAGGCTATAGTTCATATATTGTAATTTGCTTTCAATAAGAAAAAGTCTGCCTAAAGAGTTGTAGCATGAAATCTTTAAAACTGAGCGAATAAAACCCTTAGACACATTTACACACACATATAGATATAGCTAGACCAACCTGATTCAATAAGCTCTTGAAGATATATATATACTCGTATACTGAAAGTCTACTTTAATGCGTTACAAACTTGCTAACAAAATGAAAGCACTATTCTCACACTATATTATGAAGGGTATAAAAATGAGATAAGAAAATAAATTAAATGAAAAATGCAGCTGAATGAAAAGCAGCAAACCAAAGACAAATATTTACATAAAATGCAATGCTGTATAAAAGATCCTTTTGCTGTTTATGCATCCTCTTTCCGCGGCATTTCATATATGTACATGTATCTTATATCTTAGCGCATTTACAGCACATTAGCAACGTGACACAAACTTGTAATTATTATGCTTAGTGAGAGAAGAGATTCTTAATAGAGCTGAAGCACGACCAAACAACCAACCAACCAACCGACTACTTATACCTGGTGGCTGCTTTTCATGCAATTTATGTATGTGTAATTTTTAATTGAGTCGGACATGTAGACAGACAGACAGACAGACAGACATACAGAGATACAGTCAGACAGTGAAACAGCTAGAACGACAAATAGAGACACAACTGCTTCATGTAGTAGTATTATTGTTGTTAAAATTTGTCTAGAAGTTAGTCATGGCGCTTGTGGTTTGCGTGTATACTATATGTTGTATATATTAATTCTGATAAGATGATGTCTTAATGTACGTTATAATTAAAAGCCGGTGGCGTTGGAGGCGTTTCTAATTGTTTAAATAAATAATCAAGTTTTGCAAAAGTACTTAAGTACAGACAGACACAAACTCATGAGTAGGTAACTTAATGTACAGGGTTCTTCAATAAGTGCTGCATTCAAGTGTGCTTGTCTACGGCAAACCATGTAATCAGTATAAGGGACTCTACTGGAATCTAAGAATATAAACTATATGAGTTGCTACGATTACTGATATATTTATTTATCTATCTATCGATACGTTGTTCTCGGCAAGTCATTTAGAATATAACAATTTTTGGTCTGATATATTGAAATTTGTATTTTCATTTTTCATCACTATTAAAAAGATAATTTTGTTAGAAATTAATTTTTTCTGATCCCCGCGTGAAGTACTTCTTCATAAATTTAATACTCGTATACTTATAACATTCGAATATCGCTGAAAAAGCTGCAAAAATATCTGGAGAAATCGAACAAAAACACAGAGACTTACGAATTGTTAAAAAAAGTTTTTGATGATGATTGTATGAGTCGTACTCAAGTTTACATGTGGTTTAAACGATTTAAAAACGCTCGTGATGATTTAAATGATGATCCCAGGCTTGTACGACCCGAAGCATCTAATTGGGCTGAGTTAGTGGAAAAAGTAAGTGAAATAATCGGTATCAATGCAATGAGAATGCTGGCAGAAGAATTAAATTCATCTTACTGTACAGTCTACAAAATTTCAACTTAAGATTTGGGTAAAAGAAAGGTGTGTGCACGTTTTGTTCCACATCAGTTAAATGAAGATAAAAAAAATAGCTCGTGTAGAGCGTTGCAGACATCATTTCTACAGCTGAAAACTATCTAGATTTTCTTCATTCGATCGTAGCTGGTGATGAAATATGACGTTTTAAATATGATCCTGAAACTAAGCTACAATCTGCAGAATGGAAGGCAAAAGACAAGCCGAAACCTAAAAAATTGAGTTTTCAGAAGTCAAGAATCAAAACAATGTTGATAACTTTCTATGATTCTAAGGGTATTGTTCACAAGGAATTTGTTCCAGAAAGTCAAACTGTCAATGGAAAATATTACTTAAAACTTTTACATTGTATTGTGGTCGAAAGTTCTACGTGTTAGGCCCGAATATTCCAAAGCAAAGTAGGTGTTTTTATTGCAAGATAATGCACCACCTCACAAGACCAAAAAAGTCAATGAATTTTTTATGAAAAAATAGATTTGTCTCATCGACCACCTTCCGTTTTCGCCTAATCTATCACCGTGCGCTTATTTTCTCTTTATAAAAATGAAAACTGCATTGAAAGGAGCTTTTTATGATGAAACTCCACAGCCATACAAACAGCCGTGACACAGGTGCTAAAGAATATACCAAAAAGCGAGTTTAAAAAGTCTATGGATAAATTGGTTGAGCGGTCCAAATAAATACAATTTGAAACATAATACAATGCTTGTTTTATTTTATAACTAAAAAGTTCGGTTATTTTTCGATCACACGGTGCATGAATATTAATATGATTTCTTCACTCACACTGGATCCGACATAATCTACTTCTTTTTGATGTTAAATAGTTATATTGGTTGCATAATGCTGAAATATCAACAGTAGACCACGTAGTCGTGTCCGTCTGTCTGGTTCTACAAGGTACAATTGAAAGTAAATGGGACTTTTAGATTAGAGATTTTCATTATATGAGAGACTTAGTGTATTGGAAAGGTACATGGATTCCCAACTTGCACTGCCCTTGTATGTAAACAGCTTCTCAAGCGAATGAAACATAGTGTATCTTTGATTTTTTGTTTTTATTACTTATATCTTATTTTAAAAAACCAAAGCATTCTCGTTGAATAACCCTGTAAAATAATGTATATCGTAACCAGGTTGACACGATTTCATGCCACGTGATACGGTTGAAATTATATTTTCTATAAATTTGCTTTATCTTGAAGCAACTTGTCGACTTACAACTAGGCACAAAAAACAACCACAAGAATAATGCGTCAATTTTAACAGCAGCCCAAATTTTTTATTTAAGATTTATAGACAATTTTTTTTTTTTTTTGTTTTATAGCACACACGGGCGCAATTTGTTCTCAACAAAGTTGCAGGAAGTCTAAGAAGAAGACGACAACTTTGACAACACCAACATAAAGGAAAAGCTAACAAATTTATAGCATTAGAAAGTTAAGTCAGTATACCTATAAGTGTGTAATATGTAAGTATCTACATATGCACGCATTTTCAGCTGAATGAGTTTTTGGCGGCTCTTGTTTTAAATGTGTATCTTGTGTCTTTTGGCTTGCACACGCTGCGGTTCGATTGAACTTGCGTTGAACTTCGTGCTTCGTGCTCTGCACCACATTTAAAACCATAAAAGTGTTTTGCGTATTTAGTTTTAAACAATGCGCAAAAACTAGAAGTAAACATACACAAGAGTAGATACATAATTAAAAATACTAAACCAAAGCGTGTAACTCTAATCGCTTTGTTGCGGCCAATTGAGAAAGTTGCTGCAGTTGCCAATATTAAAGCTCGGATTACACAAGACACACACAAAGCCAAAGCGCTATAATAAACTCTATCTAATGTTTATTAAAGCCATAAGTAAATAAAATAAATAGCACACTCATAAAGTAGTATGTTTGTTAAAACCGCAGTGACTCCTTTTTCAACTGTCAGCTTTATGCAACGCTGCACAAATTGTGGTTGGTGGTTATAATAAAAACTAAAAAACATAAATAAATAAAATAAATCAGCACCAGGAAAAGATACAAAAAACAAAACAACAGCTTAAAACAACAAAACAAAACAACAGCAAAAGTTTTTAAGTTGTTTTTTTTTATATACACAAAATCGTTGTTCTCATGGTTTTTTTTGAGGGATACAAAAATTTTGGTATCTAGATGAAAAATAATCGGCGGTTTAATTTGAAAATATATACAATCAGTTGAATTTAAATTAAATTGCTAATAGGGATTGGCTTGCAGGTTACCAACCCATAGTTTGTTTCAACATAACTAGACATAAAATCAACGAATTGTTGATACGAGAATTTGATTGTTTGATAAGTCAGTGATTTTTTGAATTTTGTGACTTATTTGCTTTGAGTGTAGACGCTGAATTTTCAAATTATATTACTTTAAGTGGAGTTCCTGAAGTACCTAATATACAATACATCATTAAGAGTGTTTTTAATAGCCACTGAAAGCAGACATGAAAGGCAGACAGACGAACACAAAGTAGGTCGATGTCGAAATTGACCTAAAACGTAATCGTGTGATAACTTCAAAGTAGGGTTTGACGTTGGTTACCGCAATATTATCAAGTTTTTGCGCCGTTTCATGAACGTGGATAAAATATAAACCCATTGCAGTACATGAGCGACTAAGCAGTAGATGAAACAGCAGTTTTCTTTAGTCGGATCGGCGCGGTAACAGTCTGCTCCTAATGATGTAGATTGCTTAAAATTTTACCGTAGCCTATTAACAGATGCTAGTTGACAGGAGCAGTGTTGCATTTAAAATTACTACGCGGGAAATTGAAAAAGTCTCTGACTTACATAAGAGTAGTAGTAGTAAATTTCTCTCCTATACAACATACGTTGGAAGAAGGAAGTAAAAAATCCAAATGAAAAAGAGAGATAGATAGATAGAGAGAGAAAGAGAGAGGTGGCAACATACAAGCCATCAAAGGTGCCAACCTGCAATTCGATGCCATAAACATGAAAAAAAAATTGCCTATTTATGTTTAGAGCTCTGTAAGGATTATGTAAATTTAATGAAAAAGCGTTATACACAAATATTTACCTTGAATTGTAGTTAAAAATATTCAATTTATGAGAATTTTAAGAAATAATATTTCACACTTTGTTCAGCAAACACTGTTTTAATGCGTTTGTCCGCTCCAAAAGTAGATTAAAAGTGACAAATATTCTTTCGACGTCAACATAATTCGGAGTTTAGGTTATGACACTGCTGTAGAGTAGAATTATAGCAGTGATGGCAGCCTACAAGTCTATACCCTACAATTGATGTGCAATATAAAAACTATTAATTACTTCAAAATCGATTATGGTTTTGATTTTTAATATTATTTAAACCAAACTTTAAATTTCCTCCTCTGCTCACATCTTCATCAGTTCAATAGATTTTGATTTTCTAATAGAGCCTAAGAGCAGTAAAGAGCAGAAAATAAATATTTTTTCAAGATGCTTATCAAAATTCTATAGAAGATTTAAGAGTCTGTTTAAATCAGAATGGGCAATTTTTGGTTTGATTCGAAAAAGACTAAAAACAAAAGCTGAATTAAGTTAAAAAGCAGACAAAATCAGTAGATTTATGTATTTTCACCATTTATTTTATTTCACCAAATATTTTTCTCTATTTGATTTGATAAATTTTTTCAGCGCTCTCTCTGTTTTCTCTTTGTTCTATATATTGTATATATAGTTAATATACACATATTAGTTCAATCAGAAACGCAATCTTGTTAATGAAATGGGAGAGCAATTGCAAAAATTAATACAGCGTATTTAACTGTCGGTCAGGCTCGAATATAGCGTTCTTATTGGATTTTTTAAAATGCTGTGAATCATTCTTTTTTTCATAAAAATTTCTTCAATTTTCGCTATCCATAACAATTGCTGAAAGCTTGAAGATATCGTGCTGAAATTGCATGAAATTTGTGATTGATATGCGCAGTAGTAAAACAGAAAACCGGCAGCACTTCCGCATGCTCAGTTAAGCAACCAAAAAGAAAAACAAAAAACTAAGAACCAAGAACCAGCTACCGTCTTCCAAGACTGCAACTACAATTGCACCTTTCAAAATGTCTTTCACCGCCAGTGCGGTGTGTTGAAGGCTGTTACGATTAAAATGCCGGTCCCAGGCCGCCGGCTAAAAAATCGGCTGATTCTGCTGCCAAGAAAACAAGCTGCCACTGTACAACGTCCATCTCGTAGTCTCTCTCTCTCGGTCACTGCTGTCACCAACAAGCAAACTATCTACTAGTACGTTGCATGTGGCAAGGTGTAACAGATTTTCTTACATACAAAGCAATTTATTTTATTTTTTTTTTTTGCCCCTCCTCCCCTAACGGATGCATATTTTTGCAAGTCATGTTCTTTCAACGGTTTTGGCCAGCCAGTGTTGCCATTTTGACACTGTGGCCCGTTTTCATTTTATTTCTTATTATGTATTTTATTTTCCTATTTCGCCATATGCGACAGACAACACCAGTGAAAGGCACAACTAAGCAAAAATTACAAAAAAAAAAAAAAAAAACAAAAAAAAAACCGACATGTAAGCGAATATTTATTTCTCTATAAATTTCAGTATAAAATGCTAATATTAAATCTGTGCCGACGCCTTTACCAAGTGGGTGCAAATTGTGCCAATACAACTTTTACTTAACTCCTCTACTCACAACAACAGCACTTCACTCTGCATAAACAATCTGCAGACTTTTGAACCATGCAAAAAAAAAAAAAACAATTTTCACAGCAATCTTAAGTATTTGACTGTGGACAGATTCCTTTTGCAAGCCATCGAACGATCGAGTCAAAGTTCAGTCGCCAACGAATGCTTTTAGTTCAAGTAGCAGCAAATACCAACATCAACAACAAAACTTCCAAGGAGGCAAAATACTTTCGAAATTTGTCAACGAAGAAACAATACCAAGTGACTAAGTTAAAAGGAAGTTTGCATTCGAAGTAATGAGAGGGCAGCTAAACAAATTGGTGAAAATTATATAAAATAAATTTTTCTATAATGAGAATGTTCCTCTTCAAAGAATCTCCATGAGCTGCTCATCTCTGGTCGTTCCGTTACTCACTTGTAAAATATTCTATTTTTAAATGCAAAATCAGAAATAGGAGCTGGGATTAACGCATTCTTCAAACTTATATTAATTACAATTTGTCCCAAGAAGAAGACGCGTTCGAATTTTGATGATTTCGTGCATAACTGCTATTTACAGCTTATTATTATTTGTATTTAAAGATCAGTATGGAGCTAAATTAAGAAAAGTTCAAGTACAGAAAAGCCTCAAATAACATTAGAAAAAGAAAGGCTAGCTTCGGATAGTACACAAGCTTAAATACTCTTGTCGAGCTGAGTATTACTTGTGCAACAAAAAACCCAGTCAGACTTGAATACATGAAAAACCTACTTATCAAAGCGTTTTTTCCTATATGAAGAGGTAGTGAAAAAAACTGTTTTTCATACGCTTTTTCATACGAAATAGTTCTTTCCCATACCACACGTGTGATAAAAAGCCGAATCAATCACACAGAAAATGCCGGTTCAGTCGATTTCAATTCAGCGCAAGAGCACAAAAAATCATTTTTGTTGCTTGTCAACATTCAGCAGAGGATGTTCTCAGCAACAAACTCACATATTAATATATTCCCACTTTTCAGGAGCACATTTTCTTGATTCCCAGTCACCACGGTAATGAAATGGCACACAGTCTGGCAAAAGTAGGTGTCGGGCTATATAGAGCAAAGTGGAAGAAAACCCCTGGACCAAAGCTAGAGAAAGGTGGAAGACCACGCCGAGCTGCACAATATCTAAGAGAATGTGCAAAGAAGCTCCAGAGGAGAGACTGCAGATTGTTGGTAGGCAATCTAACGGGATACTGTCTACGGGACGGTTGCAAAAAATGCAAGGAAACGGTATTCACGGAAACTCTGGAACACCGCATATACAGCTGCGCAGCAATCGCAAATTCAAAACTAAATATCTTTACATTATCGTGCTCGAGTGACTGGAAGAGGCGGCCAGAAGGACTCTTAATAGCCCAAAAAACAGTTCCTGACTTTAATAGTTCCTTAACGACCTCCATCATCGGCCTCACTAAGGACCATATTGTTCTATGTATGACCTCTGTTAAGGGGTCAGCCGGAGTAATCTAATCTAGCTTATCTATTAAACATATTTGTTTAAACAAGCGAATGAGATTCGTATAAAATAAGCACCATGCAAACATGTGTGCCCCATTCTGGGAATGTTTTTTTTGTTATTTAATTGTCCATTAATTGAAATATAACGATATAACTTAACATTATTTTTCCGAATATAAACATCGATATATTTTTGGGGTTTCAGTTAGTTACAATTCTGTTGAGTTTAACCACTTATCACCTTCAACCATAACTGAGTGTTATGATAGGATATGATAGATAAGAACCTGACTTAGCTTATTAAACTGACCTCGTAGTTAATTGAAAAATATCTAACTACGCCCGCTGCTGTACAGCAAAAGGTGCAAAGCTGAAAAAAAGAAGCAATGCAGCATAAAAACCTACTTTCAGTTCCAAGCTAAGTCGGGAGTAGTTGGTAGTAAGATGCATTGACTTGACTGTGCAGCGACAAAGTTGTCGTGTACAAAAAAATATGGACAAAGTGTCGGGGGCGTTGTGGCAAATGAAGCAAGTCATCGTCGTCATTGGAGCTGTCGTCACTAAATAGAAATCGCTTCGAATAGCTAAGCACATTTTAACTCACACTTATATTGTTAAAATCTGCACATTGCAGTGAAATGTGCAAAAGATTTTTTGTTAGTCAGGCAGACAGACAGATAGACAGACAGACAGATACTCAAGCTACATAAATGCGCTTTTTGTCACACTAATCGCATGCGATTTACTTTGTTTTCATGCGCTCTGAAGATTAGATGCAAATCAACACACGACTCGACAAACTCAAACTGAAACGTTTACGTGCACTTTAGTCATAATCTATGTTCAAGCAAAGGCGTGTCCGCGTCTTCTACTCTTTCCAACATATTTACTGATAAATATGTTTACTGCAGTTATAAATAATTATATTTGTAAATATTACAACAAGAAAAAAGTGTTAATGGCAGAGATAAATATTGTATCTCATAGCACAAGCAAAGACTGAAATACGAGTGAAAAATGTCAAATAAATGTTTCATCAATGAATATAAAATGTATTATTTAGAGATAATTGTAACAAGTCTCGTTTTTCCTTTAAATGAGCTGTCAACACTTGCGCTGACAAAAGTCTTTTTTCCATTGGCGGTAAAATAGTTTTTGATAAAAAACCTAAACCAAATATTGTTCGTTCAATTTCCATTGGCATGTTTACAAAATCATTTCTTATTTATATTTTTTTTTTTGTCGGTCGACAGTAATTGTAGACGAGAGACACACAGACCTCGTCTTCGTCGTTGTTGTACACAAATTCAAATGTTTATTGAATATTTTCGGAAATATGTAATTTAAATATTTACTACAAATACAGAAAATAGTATCTATTAGGAAAAAGAAATGTGAAAAAGGCACACGAGGCCAACAAAATGAGGTCAATTTGTGACAAGTGATAAGACGTAGCCTTTCTTTCGAATATACTTGTATAATGTATATTTATATATGTCGTATTAGCGCACATTATGTATGCTAAATTATTGTTATAAAATTTTTAATTTATTGTTAATTTGATTATAAAATATCAATAAAATATAAACTGAAGTTCATTGCACTGGTTGTATAGTGTATGTGAGTGGATTCGCATGATAATACTCGTCTAATAATAAAAAGAGATATGACGTTTTCTTTTAACCCAAACTGAGCATAAAAAGAAGAGACAAGTTTAAAATAGCACTGAAGTTTACGAGGTTTCAACCGGATTACAAAAAACAAGAAAAAACGTCATCTTCGGTTGAACCGAAGCTCTAATACCATTCACACGAAATTTTAAATAGTATTGTAAAACATAAAAGTGGGCGGTACACGCCCACTAGTAGATATATATGAAGCGACTATCTATAAGATACCACCATATCGAATTTCAAGTTGATATTGACTTTTTTCATACATAAATGAGCTGTGGGTTTGTATGGGACTAACTCAAAAATTGGGTGGGACACGCCCATTTGTACATGTTTGTGAAGCGGTTGTCCACTAAAATCCACCACATCAAATTTCAAGCTAATATAGATTTAAATGAAGAATTTTTTCATAAAAAACACAAAATTGCACGGTGCGTTTGTATGGGAGCCACCCCATAAAGTGGGCGGACCACGCCCATGAGTTATGTATTTTAAGTGGCTGTCTATAAAAAGGCACCATATCGCATTTCAACCTAATATTTACTTTTATAAAGAAGTTTTTCATTTAAGGACACAAAAGTAGGCAGTAGGTTTGTATGGGGGCTACCCCAAGCAGTGGGCGGGTCCCAACCATTAATCTATATATCAAGCATCCATTCAGTAAAAGTTACCATATCAATTATTAAATTGATATTGACTACAATAAAAAAGTTTTTCATATAAAAAGTCAAAAGTGGTCGTTGGGTTTGTATGGGGGGCTACCCCCAAAAATGGTCGTGGCGGGTCAATCTTGATGCTCTATTAAATTGCACTAAAAAGAAGTGTATGTGCAAAATTTCAACTGAATAGCATAAAAATTGGTCTATTTTTTAAGCAACAACATGCAAACAGACAGACGGACCGGGCTAAATCGACTCGTCTCGCCAAGCTTATCAAGAATATATATACTACATTATGGAGTCTACGATACCTCCTTTAATGCGTTACAAACTTTCAGACAAACTGATAATACCATTTCACACTATGTGTGAAATGGTATAAAAATTAAATGTACAACATTCAGACAGACAGACAGACATGTCTAGATTGACTCGATTTTTCGAACTTATCATGAAATTATATATTGGAGGCGCGAAAAAGTTTTTCTTTTGTAATTTTCAAGGTTTTATTGTAAAAAAAATGTATACAAGTTTATCGACATTTCGGGCAGCATATGGATTCCACATCCATAGTACGACTCTTCTTAAGATGCTAGTCATTTCGGCAGTGCAGGTCAGGCATCAATGATCGCAACGCTTGTAATCAACAGGTGCAATGTCTGGAGAATTCAGCGTTACCAAGTACGTTTTTACCACTTGTGCAACATGAGGCCGTGCGTTGTCATGCTGTAGAAAGACTTCGTCGTGCCTATGCTCAAATAGTGGACTCGGAGCAAACGTATCAATTGTAGTCGCTAGCTGTGTACCCTATGGTTTTTTCGTTAGGTTGGAGCAGTTCATAATAAATCGCACAAAGCTGATCTTACCAATTACAGAGTATGAGCTTGGAACCATGGCTATACAGCTTCGCTGTCAATGTTACTGAGTATCCATGGTAACCCCATTATTTTGAATAATCTTAATGGATCCATTTTTTGCTACCAGACACGAAACCATGGCGTTGGTGCAGTTGTTTATATGCAACAAAAAAAAAAAAAATGGTCTTCAATGTCTCTTGGTTAGAGTTCGTATAAAACCCAACTTCCTTGCTTTTGCACCATACCAAGCGTATGTAAACGATGTAAAATGGCCTGGCGAGTAACTCCCAATAATTTTGTAAGTTCATTTTAGGTTTAACATGAATCTTCTTCAAGCAATGCCTCCATTTCTTCATTTTCAAACTTTTTCGGTGGGCCAGAAAACACATTGTCTGTCGTATTGAAATCGAAACTTTTAAATCGTCAAAAAAAAACTCAAGGGTCTTAATTAGTATAGTCCGCATAAGTTTCAGCTGCTATTGTCTTCGCATTAAACAGCAAAAGTACTAAAAATAAAAGTCACAAGAATGAGCTGCCAGATGAATATGTTGAAAATTTGGACCGTTGTGATTTAGTAAACGTAAAGTCCACTCTTGCAAATGCGTCAGTTATTTGGGGGTCTCCGATGCTTCATTGATATTAATTTTTTATCAAAATTATGAAATCTGAGACTTCTTTGATAGCATAGATGTTAGCATAGGCACCGCATAGTTATTTCGCGTAATTATTTTAGAACTATTTACATTGGAATATTAAGGCATGTAAAAACTAATTACGAATTATAAGCGCTTTTAAGTTTAAAAGAAAAGTTTATAATGTTCAACTAGTTTAGTTATTTATACAATCGCAAAATACCTATACTACAACATCGTAACATAGTAACTGCTTTTTCTTGGTCCATTCGGATTTTCGTGGTAAATGTTCGGTGCTAGTATTATAAACAAACTAATCAATGCTGACTATCCTTAACTCTTTCTCTGTTTTTACCTGAATTATAAAAAGTTCCAATTGTAACTCTAAATCGTACAAAAAAAAACACTTTTATCAAAAACACCTGTGAAGCAACTATCTATCATAAAATAAAGTCAACTACTAATATAAGCATAGCGATAAGAATTGTTTACATTACAAACTGTCCCCGACTGTCTGGCTCACTGTTCGACTATCAGTTAAAAACAAATGAAATGGCCTTCAATATAGAGAAAAGTTACGCTTCTCCACTTTTTCCAAGTGATATCAAGCCGTCAATGACTTTTTATCAATGATGTTTCTGTACACAGTACAAAAGTTTAATTTTTCATGATATAAAGTTATATAAAAAAAGAAGAAGAGATTTGTTTCATTAATAACCACTGCCGCCGCAAGCATTTTTCATGCCAGATTTCGAAGCAAGAGTTGGCTCTGCTGCTTTCATTTATGACTTGTGACGACCATAAATTTCAATCATTTCCCATGGCATTCAATGATTTATGTTTGGTTGAACTTGAAGTAATATATAAATTTCTGGTAGCAAATACTAAAAAATAGTATAACAAAAAACAAAAAAACTTCTCTTTTCTTTTTTGAAGAAGAAATGAGCTATGATTTCCTTTGGCTTTCTACAGCCATTTTTTGTTTCGTTTTAGTATTGAAAGCATTAATCCAACCAGCATGCTAGCTGCTTGTGTTCGATTGTAACTCATTTGTACATTGAATTACTTATTATAAGAATAACTAAAGTCAATGAAGTTGAAAGCAGGGAGAGAAAAACTTCTTAGCTTCTTAGCTGCATTTGAAAAAGGGATGCTGTGCTTCATAATAATAATAATAAAAAAAATTTCTAATGTAGAAATGTGCAAGTGTCGATTAATTATTTTCAGTTGCAGTTCATTTATAGAATTGTGACATCTTTCCCGCTGACTAAACCAATCTATCTTTTGTAGAACTGCAGTTGACATTTGTGCTGCATTCTTATTAATTTTTATGTTGCACAAACACAATTATTAAGCATAAATAAAGGCAAAATTATTACAAACAACAATTAGAATAGTCAACAAAATATAATTTATAAGTATTTTAGGCATTCGATAAGCCAATTGAGGCTCATAAAAGACAAAAATAAACCAAATCAAAACTTTATATATAACTAATAAATCATGTGATAAATTACTTTTACTATAAAAACAAAAAATTCTGATAAGAAATTTGTAACGTAAATCAATAAAAAGCAAATATTCATGAACACACAAACAGATAAAAAAGTAATAAAAATTTTAAGAAAGTATTAATTGTTAAGTGTTAGGGAATAAAGATGAAGAAATTGAACTGTGAACTTGTAGAATTTATTTTATTTAAGAAAAAAAAAAAACGAAGCCAGCATCAATCTGAAAAGCAATAATTTCTCTGTACCTCCCTGTGGAAAAACGCAACAAAGTTGACCCCGAGGAATTAAATGTGTCAAGCAAAACAGGCAAACGCCCCAAAATTCTCAATATTCAAGAACTCATTTCCCAAAACTCTTTTCCAAAATGTGCGCACATTTTTTCAAGGGAAATTTGGCTTTCGACAAGCAGCCTCAGCCTCAGCAGCATTGAAAAAATGTTGCTGCTACATAAAAATCACTTCATGCATGGCCATGTGTCCCCATACAAAATTGTTGTAGATACTAAAGCAAATGCTTTACACATACAGATTTGTGTATACTTGTACAAAATTGCATTTAGGCAAAAGATACAACGCAGTGCTTGACGACGTCATAATAATTAAGAACAAATTCATTTACACTTTCTCAAAGAAAATATTTCAACGTTTTTGTAGCCCTTTTCCGTAAAATATTTTACGTTTGACAAGCGTGTAGAATGCATTGAATTTGTAGCACATTTTATTATACCCTTCCTTTACTTATACAAAGTTATGTGAAAGTGTTTTGGAGTGAACTTATACACAGTCCGCTTATATATTTCTTGTTTGTGTTACTCGACAGTTAAATACACTGTACCAATTTTGCAATCGTTCTCCTATTTGATCTTGGCGCGTTTCGGTGTCCAATTGCACTGATATGTATGTGTTTAACATAAACATAGATTGAGAGAGTAGGAAGAACAAACACAGTAATGTCAATTGATATTTCTTCATAAAAGTTGCTTAAAAATATGTTTTCACATTTGTCAATGCAAAAAAAAAAAACAATTTACCAAATCATATAAGTGAAACAGTGCGAACAATTGGGCATGAGTATAATCACCACACCATGTTGAAATTAAATACATGGTAAAAATACATACAAATCCACAATGCTTATTTGGCGATTAGATAGGAAAACTTCATGCTCATCTTTAGCGTTTTCTAATCATCTAATCTGCATGAAATTTTAAGAAATGGTAGAAAAGTATAAACATATTTATTTATTTATGATGGGGACATATAAAAACTGCGACCTAAAAGATCTATTGTTTGTCCTACTGAGTTATATGACCAGCCCTATTCCTATATGTTGAATGAATCGTAGTACTTTCCTAGGATCCAAACTTCTCAGTTGCTCCTTTCAAATGAAATAATTACCTAGCATCTGCAGTCTGTTTCTAGCTACAGCTTCACATTCAACAAGAATACGAAGAGAGGTCTCCGCTTCGTAGTCACAGAATCTGCATTCTGGTGAGTTATGTATCCCAAAAACATATAAATGTTTCTTTAGTTTACAGTGGCCTGTTAGCAGTCCCCTGTTAGTATTCTTAATTAGTTCCTACCTAGTTGGAGCATAGTTTTCGATCTGCTCGGAATGTAACCCCCTAGAAGTAACTTTGCTTGTCTTAATACTTAGCTTGTAGCCCAGAGAAGAGTGTTGTTATTTTCCTATATCCTTCTCCTTACGGATTACTTTCGATATAGTATGTCTCCCGATGCTACAATACGGCTCAGATCCTATGTGTAGCTTTACAAATGCAATTCAATATAAATGTGAAAAAAAATGTATTACGGGCGCGATGAGTGTTTACTTACCAAATTTGGTGTAAATCATAAATATATACTTTATGGCGCCTACCACAGCTTCTTCTTCTTGTTACATGCATTCGCACAATCTTATTATACCTTCTACCCTTTTTTTGGGTACAGAGTATTTTGAATTTTTAATAATAATAATTTGGTTCCGATTATTGTTCTTTGCCAGGCAAAAACTCGAATAATGCGAGTACTTCAGAAATATTAACATTTAACAATAAGAAGAAATTTAGCCAGTAGCATAATATCATCTTCTAAGCAGAAACAATTTGAAAGGCCATGTAATTTTGTGTAGCAAACATTTGCAAAAAACCCATTAATGTATTCACAAGGTCTTGTAACAGTACAAAAGTGCAAGAAAAAAAACTTCCACTTAAAAATCTTCCACTAAATCCAGTTGAAATTTGTGCTGCAAAAATTACGAAAATTCAGCAAGTGGCAGCTAGAAGTTTTTGTAGTAACAGTGAGAACAGCTGATAAATCACAAATAAGGTAAAGAAGTAAAGCAGTTAATAACAGTTCGAAACAAAGAAGAAGAAAAAATACAAACCAAAGTCTCAAACAGCTGACTGTGCAGATTTGCGCTAATTTATTTTGCACAAGTGTGTTCCCAACGCCATTTGTGCACTTTTACACTATTACAAGACCTTGTGAACACCATAAATGTTTTCGGTAAAATGAATTGGTAGATTTACTTGTTTGCATTTCAAATGAAGAATGTTGAACAAAATAAGCCATTGTCAATATATGGCGTAAGTGCGTAAAGCGTATACAAATTTCGCTTTCATTCTATTATTATTCGGTTTTTTAAATTTGGAAAAAAAAATACAACATATTTTTGTGTTTTTGGTTTGTTTTTTTTGTTTTTTTTTTTTGTTTTTAATAATATTGCTGCATGATAAAGCACGACAACAGCTGTTGAATGCATGTTATATGCCGCCCTCTGTTGCTTCTCAATGATATCCAATCACTCGTTCCAACTTCCCCCTAAAAAAAAAAAAAAAACCGAACCTGAATTGAAAGCATCTGCAAGATATACAAATTATGAATATACTCCACTTTGTTTTCGCTAAGCTGAGTTCATTCAACCTTGTTCAGCCACTTAATTGACAGACAATAGGCCACATATTGATGCGTACACTTGAAATGTATCTTGTATCTGCTTGCTGCTGCAGCAGATACACGCTTTTGCACTGCACTTAATTCTCTGAAATTTGTTCAATTATAAAATGCTGCCTGCTCGAAAAACTGTTTTGGAAAACTGTGTCACTCGTGGCAAAGTGCTGACATTTGCCATCATACGTTTAGCTTGTTAGCATTTTCATCATCTTATAGTTTGTATTATATGTAAGTATCTGCGAGAGAGTATTGATTGTTCGACGTTTCGTTTAGCTACTGTCTGCCTCTATGCATAAACCATTTTGAACTTGTTGAACTTATTCGTTTATGGTTGCAATTTGCTATTACTACTATCGACTAAGTGTTCTTTTTTTGTTTTTGTTTTTTTTTTGTTTTTTTTTTTTTTTTTTGTATCGACGAAATAAGTTTTATACAAATTGTCGTTACTCTTTAGTATGCTGTGCTTGTGCCACTCAAATCGAAGACGTTGTCACTGACATTTAATGCATTTTAAAGTTGTTTGTTCAAAATTGGCGCGCACTGTATGGAATATAAATGATAAGCTTTCGTTCTTTTCTTCTTTTATTTATATGACAACTTTTTAAGTGTTTTGTAAGCGCCATTTTTATGTGAATTATGCACAATTTAGTTTGAATTTCTTTAAAGCCGCTTAGTTAAAATTTCTAAGAATAATTCAAGTTGTTATTTCCAGCTTGAAGACTATGACTAGTTTAAAGCATGGTTCATAAAAAACTCTAATGAATTTATCTGTATCTTTAGAAATTCGCTGGGCTCATAACTTAAATTGGGTCTAGTTTTTTGTATCTTCACCTTCTTGAAAGCCTAATACAATACATACATAAAAAAAATAATAGGTAGGAGTACTGTAGTCAATTTACCAGGGCATATTATAACGTGAAGATTCATGTGTGAGCTATGCAGAAAATCACAGAACACATTTTAGAAAAGTTATAAAAATGAGACTCACAAAAAAACACTCCCGATGTTTTAATGTGAAATATGCTGTTCACTGCATCGAGAACAAGCGACGAATTATTTAATTATCATTGTACGCAAAGAAAGAAATTCATTTATAGCGTTAACCCATTTTATGGGATCCTTGAAGTGTAAAGTTCGAAACTTAGATCGATGAAAATATTTGATACCGAAAAAACTTCATATAAAAAAAACGCTGTCAAACAACAATCAAAAATGTTTGGCACGAACTGTTTTTCAACTCTTTTACTCAGACAACAAAAATGTTTGCTACCGAAAATGCTTCATATGCACAAAAACAAGTGACAAAGAACAAGTGTGACTTTTTGCATTTCTGTCAAGAGAAACCAAAGAAAAAGCAATATGTTTGGACTTTTCGAAGCGATTTTTAAACTGATAAGCAAAATCTTTGAATTGTGGGAGTTGTGAAGCACTTTCTAAAAATATCATTGTACGTGGAAATGGAGAACTGAAGTGAAAATTACTGACCTTGTTCCTGGAATGATTTTTTTCTTTTAAAACAAAAATTAGTTAAAACTGTTACAAAAGTGTGCTACATAAATTATTTATTATCTTTCGTTTATAAGGTTCGGGCAAATGATTAAATCTAATAACAAATATATCTTCCTTTGTTTTCTTTCGACCAATTGGAGTAAATTGTGAAATATATAGTTTTAAATAAGTAGGCAATGTTGGATATATTGACTACTCACATAATTCCTACATGATGCATTGAACTTTTGTTTTTAGTAGAGTCGATAACTTGATCGTCAGAAGGTTTAATACTTCTTTTAATTTCCTCGTGAAAAAATAGAAATTGCTCTAAATTCATTGCCATTTTAGGTTTTTAAGACCTTATTAAGTTCTAATGGCAGAAATACAAATTTTGAAATTATTTCTAAATTATCAACAAACGCAAAATTATATTGGGTTTCATTTACACAATTTTTTTGTTATAGTTCGTATTCAGTAATCACTTTTCTTCTTTCTAGTATTTTGTGGCAATTTTTTATTTTGGAATATGAAAGATGATAGTATATACTTAAAATATCAACTTCCACTTTTGCTAGTTAATGTTCAGAACACAACTATATATCTATATATGTACAAAAAAAACGAACTTTTTATTTAAATCATAGAAAACGTAGCGGCATCTATTAAAAATTGGCAGTGCTAGAAAAAGGTACATTTTACTTCTTTCGAAAGTAACTATATCCATGCTAATCGTTAGACAGGTTACAAAATAACACACACGTTTTACTAATAGCAGTTTTTGTAGTGGTTTCGTAAAAACAAAAGAGCAAATATTGAGTTTTGTTTTAAACTCGGTAAAAAATTTGCTTAGACTTACGAATTGTTAAGAAAAGTTTATGCTGATGATTGTATAAGTCGTACTCAAGTTTACACGTGGTTTATACGATTTAAAAACGATCGTGATGATTTAAATGATGATCGAAGACCTGGACGACCCGAAACATCTAATCGTACTGAGTTAGTGGAAAAAAGTAAGTGAAATAATCGCTATCGATACAAATTTCACTGTGAGAATGCTGCCAGAAGAATTAAATTCATCTTACTGTACATTCTACAAAATATTAACCGAAGATTTCATCATCAGTTAAATGATGGTAGTAAAAATCGCATAGAACATTGCAAAGACATAATTTCAACAACTGAAAACGATCCAGATTTTCTTGATTCGATCATAGATGGTTATGAAACATGTTGTTTGGTTAATATTATTCTGAAACTAAGCGACAATCTGCAGAATGGATGTCAAAAGACGAGCCAAAACCTAATAAATTGCGTTTTCAGAAGTCAAGAATCAAGACAATGTTGATAACTTTCTATGATTCCAAGGGTATTGTTCACAAGGAATTTGTTGCAGAAGGTCAAACTATCAATGGAGAATATTATTTACAAGTCGTACATCGCTTGTGGTCGAAAGTTCTATATGTTAGGCCCGAATATTCCAAACGAAAGCAGCTGTTTTTATTGCATGATATTGCACCACCTCACAAGACCAAAAAAGTCAATGAATTTTTGATGAAAAAACAGATATGTCTCATCGACCACCTTCCGTTTTCGCCTAATCTATCACCATCCGATTATTTTCTCTTCCCAAAAATGAAAACTACAATGAAATGAGCTTTTTACGATGACATTCCAGCCATACAAGCAACCGTGACACAGATGCTAAAGAACATACCAAAAAGCGATTTTAAAAACTCTATGAATAAATTGGTTGAGCGTTACAAACGTTGTATTGAGTTAAATGTGTCGTACAAATATTAGCCTTAAAACGTAATGCCATGCTTGTTTAATATTATAACTAAAAAGTTCGGTTATTTTTAGATCACATCGTGTACACGCATGTTACAAACTTTATGACAAAATTAATATAATATACACAACATCACGTTTAATGAAAGAGTTTATAACAAACGAACTGTCATTTAATTTTTATGTTAATAGTTCTTTAAAAGGCATACTATTAATTCGACCTCAAAAATAAAATTTAATAACTTAATAAAACCTTAACTAAAAACACATTTCTTGCAAAAAAAAAAAAAAGAAGTCTGCAAACGCCTACTAATTATTCTATTATACAACTAGTCACCCAAAAAAGTGCACTACAATTACAATCAATGCAAAGCACACATTAATACATTATGGTGCGTACATAGAAAGGGCTGTCAAATATAATTTCGTCAAATGCATTTCCGGCAACGAGTTTCAGTTTTCAAAACTATATTTTCAATGCACGTTTCAACAGAAATATTTGTCAATTAAGCAACTATTGTATTCTGAAATGTTGAAAAAAGAAGTATAGTGAACAAAAAAACAGGCAGAGTTAAACATTTGAACAAAAAACCGGAACTAACTTGCGCTTTATAGTGAGTAGTGTACAATGCGACAACACATATGCACAGTCTATACTCACTACGTCAGTCACACATTCATTCAGTCAGTTAGACAGCTTTGACGCCCTTTTCATACCTCGAGTACTTCCTGCAGCAGTTTCAACTACTGCACAACACAACTGCCATAGATACTTGCTCGTACCTATACAGATACAATTAAGGGTTTCCAAACGTATCGAATTGGGATGCGTAGTTAATAGTAATTATGATGCAATGAAATTGAAAATCGAGCAACAATAACAACAGACCAACGACAGACATATTGTATTTATAGCGAATTGATTGTTAAGCAATGTTCTCAACGTTAGATAAAGTATCTGTTAATGAATTATGTGTAACTGAATGTAAGCAAAACAACCCCCGTGTGCAATGAGATGCAACATGCAACAGCTGTTGACCTATTTGATGCACAATCGTACATTGAATGCGATTTCCAATGAAAACATAGCCGCAAAAAACAAGCGAACGATTCTGTTGTTGGTGTTGTTGCTGTTGCTGTTTGGCATGGCTCATTAAATGCCTGTTCAAAAAAATTTACATACAATCAACACTCTGTCGTTTATATAAACAACGAGATATGAATTGAATTCGTTTCGATTGACCCAGTATTGGATTTAAACAATTTCGGTTATCAGCATGCAGGAAATGACTGCACATAAAGTGAGATACTTTTTTTTTTTTTTGTACTATATGTCAAACAGAAAGATGCATCACTCAAAGCTTTTGGCATACTTCACTCAACGCTAAAGCTATAAAAACTAAAATCCAACAGCTGAGCCATACACACTTAAGCACTCTGTAGAGACAAAGTATGCTGCAAGTACTTTAGTCATTAAAATTTGAGTGCATCTGATGCTGCTTTGTATCTTAGAGTTTAAAAATTATCTAGTAGTAGTTTAAAAGCAGCAGTGTTGAAATAATTTATATAGAGTTAAAGCACACCAACGCGTGCCTTGCAGCACGAAATAATGTAATTTAGCTACACTTCCTCTAACAATGCGAAAAAAAACCAAACAAAAAACCAACAAAACGCAATCAAAATTTCGGCAAGAGAGAAACAAAAAAACCAAAAATATGCTTTAAAAATCTAAGCACGAAAGCAAACTCAAGTATAATAGTACAATATGTATATACAAGCTAGATGCACAGGAAGCGGCACAGTAAAAGAAGAAGTATCTGCAATATTTCTATGTACATATCTTTAGCTTTACAAAATTATATGTATTCTCTTTAATGTCATGCGCTGTAATTGCATTTCGTGCTACTTCGAACTTCTGGTTATACCCAAGCAGCTAGTCAGCTAGTCAGTCAGCCAACCAGTCAGCCAGCGTAGAAAACTATGCGCCAATCTGCCATTCTAGGCTACTCAAACGCAAAGCTCAACTACTTTTGTATAAAGCATACCAGCTCCAATCCCAGTTTGTTTAGCATTGTATTGCATTGTTCTGTCTGTATCTGTGTCTTTGCCTGGGCGCACGAGTGAACGGCGTTGTATCTGTATCTGTAACAATGCTGCGCATACAAATATTGTATACGAAATGTACAAAATGTTGTATCTGCGCGTCGGCATCTTTGGCAGGCAACATTCAATATAAACTATGCT
Organism: Leucophenga montana; assembly: GCA_035044765.1. NCBI lineage: Eukaryota > Metazoa > Arthropoda > Insecta > Diptera > Drosophilidae > Leucophenga > Leucophenga montana. The sequence goes on along the minus strand of JAWNNQ010001877.1, from coordinate 2,361,522 downwards.
CTTTTTTTATATACCCTACAGACATAGTCTGAAAGCAGTGTATTATAAGTTTGTCGAAAAGGGTTGTAACGCAGAAGCAAGTTAAAACTAATTGCGAATTATAAGTGCTTTCAAGTGTTAAACAAAAACAAACTATTAATTTTTCTTACTACTCTTTAAGTTTGACTTTGGTGTATTACACTGAAATGATTAAGACTTCTGTAGCAAGCCATGATGTTTTTCGTCATAAGGTGTTGATCTCAGCGTGCCTAGCGCGTTCTTTACTGTTGCATAATGTGTACTCCAGATTTGACACTACTTTCTTTTGTCTACGGTTTTAGCACATAGTTTTGTTTGTCTCTATCTCGCTTATTGAATTTCTGTACTATTACGAAAACTAGTTTAGTTTCAACTGCTACCCAAACTTCAGACAAAATGTAGTTCTATAGCAAAAAATCTTCTATGCTGTTTGTAATTTTTTAACTTTGTCGAGAACTACATTTCTTCTTTACTCAAACTGTACATTAAGCTTCTTAGCTTCAAACATTTTAGACGTGGAGTAAATTATACACTGACTGAAGTATTTAAGGTTTTGGAGATATCGAACTGAAACAATTTAGCTTAACATTTTATTCCATATCTTTGCTATAGACGTTTTTTGTATGAACATCTAACAAATTTAAAGGTTCTTTTTACCAATTTAGTAAAATATCTTGATCTTCAGCTGTTCAACAGAAACTAGCTTCTTTAAGCTTAGGCATAAAAACTTCGGTTTAACCGATTTTAACGCATTTTCTGCTTTAAACCCGCTTAATTGTGTAATGTTCATTTGTACACTACTCCTGTGAGATCTTTTTATGTGCGCGAATGTAGACGTGAAGCTCAGATACAAAGACGTAAAAGACCGACAGACAGTTGAACTGAGAAACAATCAGACAAAATCGCGTTCAAGCTCAAATCGTGCTTCAGTTCATAGTTTCATTTGCTTTGGGTTTCATTTTTTTTCTCGATTTTTCTTCTCTTTGTAGATTTAATCTCGAGTTGTTTATAAGCAGCTTGGACTGTTTTTTTTTTTTTTTGTTTTTGTTTTTCCTATTGAAGTTTGGAATTTTATTGCTTAATGTGAACTTTGAAAACCTTGAATTAAGTTTTTGATTGCGCTTGATTTTAATAGAGATCCACAAAAGGCGCGTTATACAGATACAATTGCAAAGATATGATGCGGCAACCACGACGTCGACCACCTTTAAAAACTACCAAGCCCAGCACATAAATGTGGCGCTAATGTTGCTATTAAATATATAATTTCAGGCACATAAAAAATAATGCGTAAAACAACAAAATAGAACATATGTTACTACCTTTTTGAGTACATCAGTACGTGTAGATACATAGATACTTTTAATTATATGTATGCGGCGGCGGCTTAAGCGCATTTAGGTTTACTTTAATACACAAAGGTACACAATTGCAGTACAAAAGAAAAAAAAGAAACCAGAAAAAAGGAAGTAGCAAGCAACCCTTAATTAAGTAGCGCACGCGCTACATACTACAGATACATATTTCAACGCATATGTGGCAGCTGCAGCTCAATTCAAGTGCAATTCAAGTTGTACTAGGATTAGAGGCGTACAGGATTTCTAAACAGACAGATTGTAGCCATATGAACGAAAGGCGATAGATGCATAGATGCATAGATACGCAGATACATTTTTTTTTTAAGATACATGCACTAATTATAGTGCGGTGAGTGTGCATTTAGCGTAAATAAAAGCAACGCCCAGTGTTGATAGCCATCATATGCATATACGAGTATGTGTGAAAGTTTAACTGTTTTCTTTGTAACTTTTTTTGGGGTTATGATTGTTTTGTGTATCTTTTTCTGTTTTAACTGCACCCAAAACGACATATTCACCTGCTTTTGTGTAATATCATTTGTGCTATATCATTTGGTAAATGCCAACTACAAACGTCTGAAATCAACTTTTCATAAAATGAATACAAAAATGACGTTGGGGAAAAAAGAAAAACAAAACAAACAAAAAAAAAACCCGTATGGCATTTTGACAATTAGCGCCCGCTTCATATGAAGTTGTAGATACTTGCCGCTTCAACTGCAAACACACACACAGCAGTCGTCAGTCAGCATTAAGTTAAAGTAGTCGTTTTCAGTTTGTTACGATAGTTTTTGGAGCCTGTCATTGGGGCGAATGACTCTTCAGAAATGACGCTGCACAAACGGGAAATCTTTAAACGAGTTGATCCCACGCACTTTGCGAACGTTTCGCGTTTTCAACTTCCTAAGTATCTACAACTCCCCCGACTCCTCCTATATATGTATATATGTATATATATATATATATATTACTTTACCGATACAGACTTAAAGTTTGTTGCTCAATTTTCTTTTCTCACATTTCCTGCTCAAGTTACTTCAACAAAAAAAAAAACAAAAAAAAAAAAACAAAAAACAAAAAGAAAAAATCAAAGATTTCTGCTTGTCTGAGTGGGCTGAAAGAAAACGACTGGCTTGGCTTACTTCATGCCTGACTTTAGGTCTAATTGGCCGATAAAGCTTCGACTGCTGCATTCTTGATTTTCAAGTTTCTTTTGCTTTCGTTCATGCTTATGTACAGTACAACCTACAGTCTGTCTGTCTGTCTGTTCGTCTTTAAGCCTACTTCTGCTCATTTCTGTATGTTAATCAAGTGAAAGCGTCGTACACATTATTCAACAAACAAAGCGTCAAGTTAGAAGCTGCAAGTTGAAGTTGAAGAGGCAGCAACAAGTTGCTCTAAAAACTGTATTTCTAAAGCATTAACGACAAACTCTACTTCGAACGTTTTATGTCTGCATACGTACTGAAATGAAATGACCATGAAGCAGTGCAACATAAAGTAAAAAACGAAGAAACATCATCTGTCTGGCTAACAGCTTCAACAGCGACAGCTTGAACTTAACCCAAATATGAGCTACATCAAAAGTATTTGGCTGTTGAAAAAAGAAACTGAGCAAAAAAAATATAAATTTAAGACCAACATATTCAGTTAAATGCAGCTAAATGACTGATTTAATAGTAAAACTAAAAGATACTTTTGTAAAAGATACTGCAGTTTTAATATGACAGTATGTTTTTGTTTGAGTGTAACATTCATTTTGATAATTCATTAGAACAGAAGAGACGAAAGAACATAATTGAGCAACGACGAGAGAGTGCCTAATAAGCGTCAGTTTAGCTGACCATGCAGGCTTTTAAGCTTAACACAAACTGTACGACATGACTGTCGCGCATGTTGCGCTCGATGTGATCTTGGTTTTGTCAACACTATGCGTACAAGCTCGACAGCTGAAACGATAGGCTCGCTGCCTAGCTTGACTCATGTGTGTAGACCGCTTTTATTTATTGTTTGAACTAGAAACTCCAAATGAGTTGCTATTGAAATAAAAATAGTTGTCTTTCCAAACTTTTCAAATCAAGCTAGACAGTACAAAAACTTAAAAACTTATAGAGCAAGCAGGAAGTATTATATATTACAAGTTTTTTTTTCCTTAAAAAAAAAAAAAAATCAAAAAGATAAATCTCACAATATGTTCTCACCCTATAAATAATTTCAATTTATTTCGGTTTAATTACACTTTTACATGCAATTTCGCAAGGCAAAATTATAAAAAATAGGAATTCAATGAAAATCAAATACAAAAGATACAATCTGAACTATTGAACTAGGTAGAATACAAAGCAGCTGCCGGCCTTGTATGCGTTGGCCTTACGTTCTACTATAAATCTCTATGCACTTAAGTTATTAAAAGAGAATTTCATTTATTTAATCATATATGTATGTACGATATATATCGGTTGCAAATCTCATTTGCATATTGCATGATTATTGTGAAAAGTGAACAAAAAACAACGATGAGTATATAGCACCCTACAAATACCTAAACTCCCTTTTTTATATAAACGCAAATATGACAAGTTTGAAAACTCGTTTCAGTTTTTTTTAAATCTGAACAAAATTCGCATAGTCAAGTTATATAATTTGTATTTTGAGAAAAAAAAACAACAATGGGTGCTTCAATTGGTAAAGCGTTTCCAAGATTCGGAATTTTAATCAATATTTTGTTGTGTTTACGGTGACTTCTAGTTGAAATTTGTAGAGTTTTGAAACTATTTGCAATGCAATATGAAAAATGTATCACATATATATGATCGTCTGAAAACGATTTCAGCATAAATTTTGACAATTAAGTGTTGATACAGCTGTCATTCTGCAAAATTTTATCTTCTTTTATAGCAGCTATTTATTCATAAAAAGTAAACATTTCAAGAATGCAATTATATTGTCAACAAAGTATTTATTATTAGTACTTCTTATTAAAAATTGATTAGGTCAGGTTGCGTGGCCTGTGCCAAGAAAAACCACCATCACTTGTGCCATAGCAGCACAATGTGGTACTGCACATCTCTTATTTGAGAGATACCACTCAACCATTGGAACGATTTAGTGAGTTTTAGAACGATTTAATGTGTTTTACTATGTTACTGACTTTAATTTTCCAGATTTATGAAGTTATTTAGAAAGTACTTCTCCATACGTATGAGACTCCTACTATTTATTGCCGAACAGCTACACAGTAGCTGCTAAACGATCTTCTCCTCTTCGCTGGTTAAACAGCTTTTGCATTGGTCCGCATGTCTGTCTATGAGGCAGTGTCAAAACATATTAGAATCAGGATAACGTTTCTGTTTAACCTCAAAGTTGATCGAATTCGTCTTTTATCATATTCTGACCAGTTTTGTTTGAATATACTACTACATGTGGCTAGGCTGGATCAGAGTATATTTGCGGAGCTGATGGTTAATGAGCAACTTGCATATTGCATATTGACTATATGAATGATGGTACCCTATCTAGTAAACTTGTCTGTTCAGCATATATGTATAGTATGGCAAGTTGAAAAAAAAGTTATATTGGCCAGAGTTGAATGAATGAGGACGAATGGTTTCAGTAAATTGAATTTTCAGATTACGATATTTTAAGTGTTCTACAGCTCATAGACTTGTATTAACATTTGAACTGTAGAAATCAAATTTGGTGCATTGCCAAATTCATTAGAAATTAGTGCTCGAATAGACTCATTCCCTTTCTCTCCTCACCATCGATCATGCCACAGACTAATCTAACAACGGCACATGCTGCTCCCTAAGCGCAGCGTCTTTTGCTGATATGTCTGATTTGCCCTCTCTTTTCCTTTATCTGCTCATCATCGTTTTTAGAAATTAGTTCTCAAATAGACTTATTCTTTTTCTCATTCCACCATCGATCATGCCACAGACTAATTTAACAACGGCACATGCTGCTCCCTAAGCGCAGCGGCTTTTACTACTATGTCTGATTTGCACTCTCTTTTCCTTTATCGGCTCATCAATGTTTTTAAAAGCATTTATTTAGATTTACTACCTAGATTTATTTGTATCAAATGCTATGAATTAAAAAGTTTTATTTAAAACTTAATATCACTTATATTTCACAAATAGTTTTTGCATGTTATTTCACTATATCATTACAGGGCTGTCCTGCGTTAATGATTTTATATTTTTCTTGCTCAACTATAACTCGCATATATAACTATATAACGCTATAACTCTCGCATTAGTTGAGCTTATTGAAGGACCCTTTATTTAAAGGCAACATGCTATATTATGTCGCTGTCACTGTCTCTCATTGCAGCAACTGCTCTTCATTGACAAGTCGGCAATTCAAAAAGGGTTGTTTGCAATTGTTGTTATAGAGTGTTGTTCATGTTGGGTTTTGTTGTTGCTCATACATTCGTATAGGTTCTTTGGAACACCTTTACTTTTTTTTGCGGTTTATTTTCTTCAATTTGTACGAGGAGTTTATTGATGGCATGGCGGACTGAAATGTCGGCTGAGTCTCCGTCTGTCCGTCCGTCCGTCATTCTGTCTGACTGACTGTCCTTCCGTTTTGCACGTTGTGTGTGTTAATACCTTTGCGTTTGTAACTTTTGATGATGATGATGAATGTTGCGTAAAGTTATACTAAGATAGAGAAAGATAATGTGTGCAAAAGAGTACGCAACAATTTATGTTGCAAATGCAATCAGTCGTCCGGAAATCAACACAGACAGATATACAGACAGACTATGAAACGGCGGAGGGACTTACGAATATGTGTACAAATGCCAACTTCAAAACAAGTCAGGACAACGACGCCTGACTGACTAACGCCACTGGAGGTTGCATGGCAGTAATAACAACAACAACAACAAATACCACACTGCGAGAGCAGCAGGCACCAAGACACGCTAAACAGGATGACATGCGGCGACAAAATGTTTCCTTCCGTTCTTGCCACTTTGTGTCTGCGAGTTTTGCATGTGCAGCCAGACATTTAGTCAGTCAGTTAGTCTGTCTGTCTACCCGAAATTGTAATTTGTTATTAAATTCAAGATAAATAAATATTACAAAAAAAAAAAAAAAATGAAGTACGCTTGGGTGGTGGTGTACGACCGTCGACAACCATTACGATTTAAAGCAGCTTTCTACTTTAAGCCTTTGACGCCGTTTAAGCCACTTTGACGCATGACGCGCTATAACAGAAAAACTTTTCTCTTCTTTGTACGCTTCAAATAAACTACATATTGAAAAACCCATCGAAAACCCATATATAATGCGCTTCCTTGCGTAAATTCCACGAAACAAGTTGTGTGGCAGCAGCAGCATCCGCAGCTCAGATGCAGCGTAGTCTCAATTCCGCTCGTTTTACACAACGCACGAAAAGTATCTGCGTGCAAGTACATACATACATACTTGTAGATACAAACATTGCTGCATTCGTAATATTCAGGCATACGTAACACATAGGTATAAGTATATACATACGTATAGCGTGCAAGTATACTTTAATATATGGTTTACATTGAAAAAAAAATGTTAACAATACATGTGATTACAAAAAATGCTGAATGCTACCAGACCTATTGCTTTCTAAACCTAGAGCAAAGAGTTGATTTATTGATATATGGAAACAATAAATATTTAAAAATTTGATTGAAAGTCAATAGTTCTGTATGATTCGTTTACCATATTCTATGTACATACATTTTTTTCTTCAAAATAATACCTGGCACTTGAACTCCTCATACAGCCACACATAAAATTTCCTTTCTTCGGCGTTTTCCAACACTTTTTGGAGAGTTTCTAGTGTAATTCGTGAAATTTTGTGGTCTATGTTGGCCTAAATTTTCGCCAGAGATTCAGATTTCAAATATCACCACTTGAAAATGTCAGGCGGAGTCAAAAAATGGTGAATGACATGCCTAGTAGAAATCACCGCTTTTCGAAATCAATCGTTTAGGGAACATCCGCTTCAATAACTTTATTTTTCTGCGAGCAGTATGGCATGCTGCAAAATACTACTAAAACCAGTAATCCTTCATGTCAGCTGCCAAAAAAATTTCGTATCATTGACATCTATCGCTCACCGTTGACCATGCCGTCGCGTCTGCGAAAAAGTACGGACCAATGACTCTTACCGAGCATAAACCGCACCGATAATGTCTTTTTTGAAAATAGAGGCAGCACCCCATTAATTAGTTGAAGATTTTGAGTGCACTCATAACATACAATCTGCTTATTAACACTTCCGTAAAAACCCGTAAAATATGTTTCAGTACTTTACTATCACCATGGATTGATTTTGCAAATAAAATTTCACGATTTGAGCTAATTCTTTTATTGTATAGTGTTGCATTGTAAAAATTGTACTGATTAGAAGTTACCTGAAATTGAAACTTGGAGGTAAAACTTGATCGAAAAGAGCAAACTTTAAAAAACATGTTTTCCTATAGAATAGAGCTCTGCACGAGTGGCATCAAGACGACACATTCAACGAACATTCATTTAAAATCACACTGATTTTAGTATCATCTGCGTTCTGAAATGAGACATAACTCTAATTCAGTGACTGTGAATGATAATGACTCGAGTGAATGACTCACTGAATTATATGGATCCACAGTGAGACATAATTTTAAACCTAATATGAATTACTCACTGAATCATATGGATACACAAAAAATTTTGGTTTCTGTTTAACACTTCCGCACATACTGGCAGCAAACTAAATTCTGTGTCAAAAAAGATTATACTGAATCACCCGAATCATTCATACATTCATTGCGAGTCATAAGCAATAGAAATCATGCCTTTGTTGTTTCAAGATAATTCAAAAACGTAACACAACTTAAACAAAACTAATACACAACAAAATTTCTTCAGTGTAAATATATTTCTTTGTAATTCATTGCATGTACTCGTATCTACTTACTTACATACGTGTAGTTCTTATTTTGGGCATCTTTCAGGTGTATGTTGTGCTGTGCTGTTCTGTTCTGTACTACATAGTATACACGCCAAGCTGCTTGCTGTGCGCGCTTGATTAGTGCTGCTAACAAGTTCTTACCTGCATTTTGTATCTGCTACGTCTAAGTATGACTGTGCATGCGTGTAGCTGTACTAATGTATCTACAATAACTCAGCATTCTTTCGCTCGCATGTGTGTGTGTGTGTGTGTGTGTAGCGAATCTAAAATCTTACTATGTTTCACATAGTACAATGCATGCTGCGTTGGCCACTCGCAACATGTTCACAAATGGGAATTCCAGCGCACCAAGCATATTTAGATATATTTATCTGCTGTTTTAGCCTTTGAGTTCGAGTGTTGTTGAAGTTGCCTTTTTCGTTGTTACTTGGGTTTTTTCAGCATTTGGTTTTTTTGATTTTTTTTTTGTTTTGTGCTTCATTACCTCTGTTCTAACGCCTACGATATCCTGTATGCTTACTGAGCTCACTCCCGCCTAACATTTACGCCAAGCATCAAGCAGCAGCAGCAGCAGCCTCCAAATGTATCTCATAGCTGCAAACCCACATTGCAACAATAAATAGGCAAAGGAACGTACGTACAACACAAACTGAACGCCACGCAGTCAAAGTGGTTTAATGATGCCGCAGCATTGCTTGCTGTCTTACAGCTAGACTTTTAACCGTGCGACTCCATTCTGTGGCTTATCTATATATGTCTAAATGTCTACGTATCTACATACTTCACTTCTGCATCTATCTCGCTCTTACTCTTACACAATATTGGTTGGTTTATACGTTTTTATGACCATCTTTAAGAACACGTTCTGCTTTTGAAAATTTAATTTAAATTCCATTAAATTTGAGTTGATATGCGTCCTCTCTGCTGCTGCGTTTTGCGCTGCTTGTCGCTGGCGTTAAAGTGGAAAATACTTTTAGCCAAGTTAGTGGCAGTCGTAAAGGAAAACAAGTAGTAATAAGTACTCAAGCTAGCCGACTGTATTATACGCTGCACAGTCTAATGCGTAAACTACGAGTATAAAAAAACTGCAAAACACAATCAACAAGAATAATAATAAAGAAGTCGATTGCAGAATTAGATGATCGTTTATCAAATAAAGATCAAGTAAAAACGTCTTTTAAACAAAAGGACTTTTATTATAAAAGTGCACTTCAATTATTTAAAATTTCAGCACACGAGCGTGCGCACGAGCTTTGCTTGCTAGGAATAACACATATGTACATGTGATATTAGTGTTGTTGTTACATCAGCGTTTATTTAGTGTAATATACTGCACAATGCGCTCTCAATTTCTACTCTGGTTATGTCTACATGTTTCTACCGAATAAAGAAAGAAATGGTGTGGTGTTAAATCCTACAGATATGCGGTGGCCACTATATATCCGAAACAGCAAATTACACGCGTGGCGGTGCAGCACGTTACACCGTTTTGTTGAAACTATACCTCAATGAGTTGGAGATTGATTTTAAGCCAAAAAAAAAAAAAAAAAATGGAATTTTTATGGATTTTAATTTTTTTGTTTTTGTAAAAGTTTTTGAAAAATTCTAATTTAATTTTGTTGTAATTTTGTTGTAATTTATAATGTTCTTTGTTGGAGGAAACTGGTATTCGAAGTATTAGAAGTCCAACGAAGCTGAGTGCAAAATATCAACATCCTAACTATTTCGGCTAACAAGCATCCAACACATCGACTTGCCAAGTCACAACCAAATGCTTTTCTTATGACTGTCGCCGCAAAGCAATTAGAGCAGCTGAGATAGTTAGTTGTATTTTGCTCTCAGATTTTTTCTGCTCTCATAGATTGATATAAGAATTTTCTACTTACTTCAAGTCACAAACGACAAGTCTCAGACTTTTATACTTGACTTAAGTACAGATTTGTTCTAAATTTTAGATTTTTATATTTATTTCCATTACTTTATAATTATTCTAAGGGTTATGTTTATGAGCTTGAAATCGATGCTTTGTACCTACGCGTATATAAATATTTATGTAGGGTATAAAAAAAAAACAGAACTTGAAGCGTGTTTGTCTCACTTTTAGCTATTTTTCTTCTCATTTTTTTTTTTTGTAACTGTTTTCATTGCTAAAGTGCTTGAAATTTAATAACATTATTATGTAAATAACGTAGATTAGAAAGTCACTCGAAGATTACGGCTATTTTCGGTAAGCAAGCCGCATCGCATCAGATACGCTCGAGTGTTAAATAGAATTTTTATTTTTCTTTTTTTTTTTTATACAATACTTCTAAACTTGTATGAACTGCCTTTTTTCACAAAGAATTTCAAGTGCTTAAATCATATTCTTTTATACGTTATTGAGATACGGCTGCAGTGAATGACTTTTGTGTGTTTAATAGGCTTAAAATGGAAAAAGATACTTTTTTCTATTGTGCAGTTACTACAATATATAAATGAGCAGCTTGTGTTAATGCATTCGATTGACGACGATACATAAAAGCAGTTTGTCTACGCATATAAATTTTAAATTTTTCCTAAACATCATGTAGTATAGTGTGAAGCAATGTCAAACTAGACACCTTCGTCTAGCAGTTCATTCAGAATTAAAGTACAACACAGTTTAAGAAAACTAAAATAAAGCTGAAAAATTTAATTTCATTCGCTTCAGTAGTCAAAATTCCATGCTTTCAATCCAATTACAGACCGCCCAGTTCAAAATACCATGCTCCATAGCAAATCAAGCCAGACAGACAAGGTGTTTACGATCATTTAAAGAAAGGCGACAGTAGTCAATGAAAAATGCATGCAAGGAGAGAGAATTACGTAGGGACTAACAAAAATACTATGAGTTGCTTAGAAGAAGTAAAGCATATTCTTAGTGTCTTTATTTTTAATCTTCATTAATATTTTTATCTTATCTATACATAATCTTCATTAATTTCGAAACAGTCTTAAAAATCGTGCATTGCTACTCAAGACTTTTCCACTTAAATTTTTCTGTAATTTTTGTAAAAAAAAAACCAGAAATTATAAGGCGCCAAATTCGGAAAATATGTTGTGGAACAAATTTCTTCGATGCCACAAACCGCAATAATGTTATTAGTTCTTTGCGCAGTGTAACCATGACGCATTACAGTAATGTAGATTGTAGCTACGCAGTACGCCTTTCTTTCCTTGCAGTTTTCCAACAAATTTGCGAATTTTGGTAAACAGTGTTCGGTATAGCATTTTGCAGTCACTGTCTGAGCAGTATTTAGGAGAGCAGCAGCTAAAGTAAGTGTTTGCTCTGGTGAACTAAATAGACATCATTACTTTCGTTGCTGCTTTAATAGGTGAATCTGCTCCTTTTCTTCTCCATGGTCTGCTGTTTGGTTTACGGGTCGTACTTATAGCACCAGAGTTTTTTTAGAAAATGTTGAGCTAAACGAACTCGAGCCTCTTGCTGGACTTCATTAAATATTGCTGAAACCCATCGAGCAGATTTCTGCAGTTGAACATTTTTCAATATTTGCGAAACAGTCATGGGATTTTGTTCCTCAATAATCATTTCTTGTGTCAATCGTGTATCTCTTTACCAGCGCTACACTTATCTCGTCCGTTAAAGGTTTTGGGTGATTACACGTGGCCCGTCATCTACTTAAAAGTGTGCAGTCTGGAAACTTCGAAACATTGTGGCAACAGTTTTAAGATATGGCGCATTTGTTTCATATGGCGTTTGGCATTCATTGAAACTTTAATGCCAATTCTTTCAACTTAATTTTACGTTTCGTCTACATGCACACCCGTAGTAAAAAAAAATGTCTTAAAACAATTGTGAAGCGTAAACCATTTTTGCGTTTTTTAATAACAAATAAATAAATAAATAAATAACCGAACTTTTGTTAAACCCCACAGACAAAAACTTGCTTGCAACATATTCGATTAAAGTTTTTGGTGTGTGGTTTTCTTTACTAAACAACAACGATTAATCAGAGACAATATAACCCGCAGTAAGAAACCAAATCGTAAAGTACCAAAAGCAATTTACAATAATGTTACCACAAGCAAGCAACGTATTCGATTACAGGTTAAGAAATTGAGTAGTATGAGATACAGTTTAAACTTGTACAAAACCATATACACACTTGAAGGCAAGCAAACAAACAAACAAACCAAAAAAAAAGATAAAAAATCAAGTATAAAACAAACATACATTTTTTTTAAGCTTTAAAGCAGCCAGAAAATAAAAGAAAAGCTGCTCAAATCATTTGAGAGGTAAACATGAACGCTTCTTCAGCAAACTCTGGATGGCCATCAATAAAACAGCAAACGATTTAATACCGCACAAATTGAGCAGCGATTGACGTTGTAAAGATACGTATAGTAAGTTGTATCTTCTTCCTATAAATGCATCGGAACGCATTATAGACACAAAGCAGTAGATGAAAAAAAAAAAAAAAACTATATATTCTATAACTTTAAAGTTCAATGACTGCAAAGTTGTGAAAGATGTGGCCGACGCACACACGATCCAAGTCTATTGAAGAATGATTATGGCTGCGGCTGCTTTAATTTATTTGAGGCATTTGAAAGATGCTAAACAACAGGCAGAACAATGGAGCAAACGATGCTTTTTGACGAGTAGCAGCCATGAGCATATACGAGTATAACATGAACTTATATAAAAGTTCTATTTTTTTTAATTTTTTTTTTATTGATTTTAAATGAAATTAATTGAAGTGTTAGCTGCTCTTGAATATATATGTATTTTGTTTATAGAAAAAGGCCTAATATTGGTTCACAGTGAAGTACTGTGGTATATAAACATGTAAAAAAAGAAGCCTACGTTTACAACTTCCATAGATGAAACCAATAAATTGTTTGTTAAATGATTTAGACAAAAGTACTTAGTTAATTAGACAGCTAATAATATTTGGTTTAATTTTCACGGAAATATACATAAGAGAAGTGAATGATGGAATGGATAGAGTCGGCGAATCTTCTGACAAATCAATAGCCAGATGGTTAACATGTTCTTCGATATGATTCACTATGTGACATCATTTTTGTGATCGAAATTAAGTATTTGTTATAGATTTTGAACTGATTTTGGATATAGTAGATTTTGGATATATGTACCTAAGCATTTTTTTGTCCATTTTTCACGTTAATTTAATGAATTTTCGATTTTCGAGAAAAATATGAGTTTTCATCATATTTCTTCATATTGCTCCGTAACTAGAGAGTTGATTGACCAAGTTCTTAAACAAACATTTTAGCTAATTGAATGATCATTGATTTGGTATTTTACTTAACTAAGTCGGCTAACTCTACGTCGAGATATGTTATAATAACAAATATAAGGCTAACTACGAAAAAAATCGGGAAAAAAATTTAAAAAAACATAACTTAAAATCACATTCATAGAAAAAAATGGATGGGATTTTGCTCCATGGTGCTTTGAATAAACCCTTACGAACTGTGTGAATGTTAACAACATGGTGGCTGATTAAGTTTTTCATGTACAATGGCGCATCTTCTAGTCTGATGATGTTAACCATCTTGGACTGAAAGCACGGCAGAACTTTAAGTTCAGATCGTTTGCATATTATAACAGTGACCGAAGTTTGAAAACACTTTTTTACGCAATTATCAATTAAAGCTAAGCGGTTTTCTGATACTGGAGATATACCAAAATCGGTGGCTTCAATTTGAAACGAGGTTTCTTAAAATGTAATTTAAAAACCGTTTGTATCGTAAGATTTAAACGAAGCATACACTGTTGATCTAAAAATAAACCGACCTTTTAATTTAAATCATAGAACACGTAGCTCCATCTATTAAATGTTAATAGTGTTAGAAAGCTACATTTTTCTTCTTTCGAAAGCAGCTAAGTTCATGCTAAACGTTTGACAGGTTACAAAATGACACTCGTTTTGATAACAGCAGTTTTTGTAGTTATGTCCTAAAAACATAATGGAACAAAGAGCAAATATTAAATTTGGTTTTAAACTCGGTAAAAAATTTGCTGAGACTTACGAATTGTTAAAAAAGGTTATGATAATGATTGTATGAGTCGCACTCAAGTTAACACGTGGTTTACACGACTTAAAAACTGTCGTGATAATTTAAATGATGATCCAAGATCTGCACGATCCGAAGCATCGTGCTGAGTTAGTGAAAAAGTAAGTAAAATAATCGCTATGCTTACTGTTCACTGTAAGAATGGTCGATGAATTAAATTCATCTTACTGTACAATCTACAAAATATTAAGTGAAGATTTGGTAAATGATGATAAAAAAACGCTCGTGATGAAAAACCCGATTTGTCTCATCGACCACCCTCCGCACACGCCTGCACTATCACCGTGCGATTATTTTCTCTTCCCAAAAATGAAAACTGCAATGAAAGGAGCTGTTTACGATGACATTCCACAGCCATACAAGCAGCTGTGACACAGGTGCTAAAGAACATCCCAAAAAGCGAGTTTAAAAAGTCTATGGATAAATTGGTTGATCGTTCCAAACGTTGTATTGAGTTAAATGGAGTTTTGAAACATAATTCCATGCTTGTTTTATTTTATAACTAAAAAGTTCGGTTATTTTTAGAACACACCGTGTCTAACCAATTTATAGTTTCTGCATTCCAAACGACTTAAAAACTATCAAAGCAAACTTTGCTCTTGAGCATAAAGTAGCGAAAGGCGAAACAAAGCCACAGTTTCGTTCGATTCCGAACGCGATCGTCTGCTGAATGATTACTTAGCAAGCTGACTTGCAACGCTACGAATTATTTGCTTCAGTCTGCTCCTCTTCTTGATGCAACTTGATATGCTGCGGCTTAGATTGCTGCAAGCGGCCAAGATGAACAAAACTACGACGACGACGACGACGACGTGCAAAAATGCAGACGCCGCAAAAAAACTCTGAGGCAAGTAGACAATGTGGTAAGTTGGCAAAAGAATATACTCGCGTTTTGCAGCAAAGCAGCAGATAGAAAATCAACTGAGCATCGATCGATCGATGCTCAATTTCAATACAGCATTATCATCAACGGCTGCAAGCATTCAGAATAGTTGAAATTTTAAGTCAGCACATAAAGTGCTGATTGCATCGCATGTTGCAGCAGCAACAATTGTTGTTGTTGTTGTTGATATTATTGTTGCTGGAAACGTCACAACCGCGAATGGCATTGCATGCAACATACATAATTGCAGCTAAACATGTTCTGCGCACTGCGTGCGTTTTTTTTTTTACTCCTATTTTTCTATCTATCTTTGTATTGCTGTGTGTTGAAAGCAGTTCAAGTAACTATCGGCAATTGCAATTGGCAGCAACAAGTTTTTGAACTTGCGGCCTAAACGTTACATAGTACAACGTTTCAAGTTACACTTGCAATATGCCATATACGAGGGTTGTATAATAAAAAAATATGGCTAGTTCTGGAGAACAAGCATAAAGTGTATATTTCAAGGCTTCTATAACGCATTAAAAGACATATTAAAATTTCTATAGATTAATAGAAGTGACAACCCTGTTACACAAGTACCGTTATACCGCAATTTTGATGTCACAGACCACGTACCTTCCGATTCAGCTGAATTGCTTGGAGAAATAGAAATTAAACTCTACAACTTTCTATGATTTTGCCACAGCAGAGAAGATTCGGTTCACTAATTACAAACTTTTAGGAGTAAACGTTGAGAGAAAACTGAGTAAGTATGTCCAATCTGTACAGAAAGCCAAATGTAGCTATATTGACGCGCCTTTACCAACTTAAGCCATTTACATACAGGTCACTAGAAGAGAACTAGAAGAGAACTACCAAAAGTGAACTAGCAGTTCCTAAAAAGTGTTTACTAGGAACAGATAATTTTGTTTAATTATGTTGTTTCTTCGACCAAAAATTGTCGAAATATTAAACATTGTGCTAATGTGGATATTTTGACGCAATATGGTATGCTTACTATCAAGCAGCCCAAAGATATGATGGAGTTGTTCGAATGCATGGCCAACGATGAAATAATATGCTGTGATCAATGATATTATACCATTTCCCACAATATGCCAATGCTAGCTTGCTGTTTCACATAATATATCTCAATGTAACCATGTAAAAAACCTCGTCACAATGATAGTGGACGGTCACTAGAGACAAGTTTCCCATGAACTGTAGCCAGCCATTACGACTTTTAGCTAGTTCGTTTCTAGTTCTACAAACTGTTGGTAAATATCACTGCTTAAGCAAACAGCCCTCGTTTGTAATAAAATCTACAAAAACTAGACAGTAACAAAATAAAATAAAAAGTTCAGCCAGCGCACAAACAAATTTTCTTGTACATGTTCAACTTATTTTCTTTCGATGAGTCTTATCAACAAATGCTACTAACTAAAACTAAGAAAAAAAAGGAAAACAACTTCAAGTCAAGTTGAGGCAACACCTTATGCAACCTTTAGTCACACACAAGTCACAAGACGATATTGTTGTTTCTGAGGTTGTTGGTTGTTGACGCTGTTCACTTGTTGTTCTAGCCAAACGAGAACTAAAAGAAGAAACAAAAAAAAAATAAAAAGACTTGGCTGTCTCTTCACATTTTTAACTATTTATCTGCTGCTGTCTATCTGTCTGATTGTCTGTCTGTCTGTGTTTTTCTGATTGTCAGACTGCCGCTTGTTATTCTTCTTCTTGTACATTTGAGTGAGAAAAATGTTTGAAAAATAAACAAAAATTCCAAAAGAAGACAACAACAACAGAAGATACAAACAATAAAAAATTTGAAAAAAGGCAAGAAAACTTTTAAGAATTGTGCAGCAAAGTACTAAAAAAATGTATCTTATAGTATAATCATCAAATACACTCATCATCAGAGCTGAGCGAGCGCACTTGAAAAAAGTAATGCGTTGATGTACGTACGTACGCCTGTTTCTATTTGTTGTTTGCTTGCTTATTTAAAGTGTATATATTGTACATACTAGTATATTGTTTAAACGAGTGAATGCATTCTCTAGCATTTTGTATCTTGTATCTTTCTTTGCTTTTCATACGTAAAAGGTTTATTTTTATGTTTGTTTGTAAGTTTTTCTCTTCAGTTCATATTTGGTGGTTGCTTTATTGTGCAATTTGTGGCACACGCACTTCACACAGCATGCAGATACAAATGTATCTATAATGTTGCAAACAGCATAAAGCGTACAGTGCAGGTGCAAACAGGTTTAAAACGAATTAAAGTCAACGAAAATATTTGTATGCGTGTGTTTTGGTGTTTTTGTCTAATTCATTGCATTACTTTATAAGCCACTATCTGCTAAAAATGTGCAATGAACTAGTTACTGCTGTACATATATGCAATGTACATACATATGCGACAATACCCCGTGCACCATTAAACTATGCAGCGTACTAAACAGTCGGTGAGGTGCTGTCTAGGAACATTCAAACATAAGCGTAATTAAGTAAATAGAATAAAATTAACTATTCGCAATCAATAATTATATTTTTAATTGTTTTGAAGAAACATTTTGTTTCAGATTTTCGTTTAGCTAATAATCCTGCAGCAAACAAAAGTAAACAAAAACAAGAAACGTTAACTTCGGTTGAACCGAAGCTCTAATACTACCATTCACACAAAATTTTATATAATATTAAAAAACATAAGAGTGGGGGTTTAAATAGGGGCTTCCCCAAAAATTGTGCGGTATACGCCCACTACTAGATGTGTATGAACCGATGTAGTAGATATATAAGGTGCCATCATATCGAATTTATACGTTTTTCATACAAATGCATAAAAGTGAGCTGTGCGTTTATATGTGACTAGGGGGACTAAGTGAGCGGGACACGCCCATTTGTATATATATATGAAGCGGTTGTCCACTAAAATCCACCAAATCAAACTTCAAATTAATATTGATTTCAATGAAGAATTTTTTCATAAAAAACACAAAATTGCACGATGGGTTTGTATGGGGGCAACCCCAAAAAGTAGGCGGAACACGCCCATTAGGTCATGTATGTTAAGCGGCTGACCATTTAAAGGCATCACATTGCATTTCAACCTTATGTTGACTGTAATAGAGAAGTTTTTAATACAAAAAGTCAAAAGTGGGCAGTATGTTTGTATGGGTCTACCACAAAAAAAGTGTGGTCCACGCGTTAGTCTATGTATGTAAGCGGCTGATCATAAAAAGGCACCACATCGCATTTTAATATTGAGTTTAATAAAGAAGTTTTCATGAAAAAAGTCAGAAGTGGGCCGTAGGTTTCTATGGGAGCTACTCCAAATAGTGGGCGAATCCCACCCATTAATAAATATGTCAAGCATCCGTCTACTAAAAGTTACCATATCAATTATTAAGCTGATATTGACTACAATAAAAATGTTATTTCATACAAAAAGTCAAAAGTCGGTGGGCGGTGGGTTTGTATGGCGGTTACGTCAAAAAGTGGGGGTGGCAGGACAATCTTGACACTCTATTAAACTGCAATAAAAATAAGTGTATGTGCAAAATTTCAACTGGATAGCATACAAATTGTTCCCCAAAAAATGCGCTACAACATACAGACAGACGGACATGACTAGATCGACTCGTCTCGTCGAGCTGATCAAGAATATATATACTTTATGGGCTCTACGATGCATCCTTTAATGCGTTACAAACTTTCAGACAAACTGATAATACCATTTCACACTATGTGTGAATGGTATAAAAAGCAAATGCTATTTTTACGTATTACGCAATTTCATGCAAAATTCATTAAGCATTACAAAGTATGTATCTATAAGTGCTAAAAGTATCTGTAACTACATATTGCACACTTGTAGACATATGTTTTACATTTTGTAAATCGGTAAATGTGGCAAACTGCAAGTGGCAGCTAAAAGGTCTGAGAATAGATACATATTGTACTTAAAGTGAAATCATGCTGATTTTAAAGAAGAAACTATAAAACAAGCGAATGCTGATACTAATAAAAAACACATGCAACATACATACATACGCATATAAAAAAAGGACTAGCTTAACACGCCGACAAAGCAAATTGCAAAACAATTGTCCAGTTTTGTTGCCACTTAACAAGAAACTCAACGCAGCTCATTAGAGCACAAGCAACATGCTAGCAGATACGTCGTATACTATGTATGTATATAAGGCATGCTCTGTAGACAAGTCACGTACATAGTAGTATGCATGTACATATAGAAAAGCTTTGTGCAACATGTTGTTGCTACTGCAATAGAATCAACGACAATAGTCTACTGTGTAGGCAGTGATTGATATATGCGTCTAAGCGCATGTTAAAGATAAGTATCTATATTATCGAGAAAGGCAGCTAGCTAGAGTTGCTAAGGATAGTTAGCAGAAAAAAGCAAGTAAATTATTGTGCATAAAAACAGCAGTTTAGCAGTTGTTATTATTAAAAGGTGAAATGTTGTTGCCTCTGTAAAATGTATCTGTTGCCCTTGCGTAGAAACGCAGCCATCTGGAACACCTTTAGGCAGCAGTAGCTATATGTGAGATACATATATTTTTACCATTTTTTTTATTTTTTTTATTTTTGTATGTTTTTCATGCGTTTCATTTTGTGGCCTTATAACGCACGCTGGCACGCATCGCTGCACATACTCAGATACCGCACAATAAAAATTACTACACATGTACACATATAATAAAAATAAATAAGTATAAATAGTATAGGGGAAAGTTTACAACAAAATGTTAACCAAAATTTTGTATGCCCTTCAAGCTTGCTTAAAGCATTTTCAGTCAAAAGATATTTAAAGCAGCTTAAGTTATCTGACTTGAAATTTGACTATGACTAAGTCAGATGTTTATATGTAGATCAGCTGTAGTTACGAACAGTTTCGTTTGAAAAAATCTTGTAAATGCGTCATGAACGATTTAAATTTATTCAATTCCAAATTTGTGTACTGCTAATTGCAAACATAAACAGTGCATTTAAAATCTTGAAAACCGCATAAGGCTTGATTGATTCATTTCATTGAGACTTAATTCTTTTAATCATTGCAAATTCCATGACAAAACATGTAAAAGTTATATAGCCAAGCAGCTGATTTTTGTTTAAGAAAAAAAGCCTTGTACAACATCCATTTTTGGCAATCAGTCGTTATAATAACATTTATTCAGTGTATAGAATTTGCTTCAATTTCATGTTAGAATATCAGTTCTCTTTCAGAATTTTTAACAAAACACTGCTAAAATTTACCAGTGAAGACTCAGAGTAAACCTCGTATACGATCCCACTTTGATGACGACCCCTGGGAAAACATCAGCGAGGGCGACCAATTATGAGTTTGAAAGTCCAAATTTGGGCCGACTTCCGCAAGCTTGGTATTACCAAAAACTTGTTGCAGATCCCACTAGGCTATAGCGGCTGGCACGTCTTTCTACGTAGCCGATAAATGTTTATACCGCCGCATAAGAAAGTGAGATAGCAGTTTCAAACTGCTATTTTTCGATAACAGTGAAAAATAACAGTAACGTGACATATAGCTTACAATTTTTATTTATGTTTGAGCCAACCAGAAGCTAATCCGATTCACTGAATCAAACTATTGATCCGAACTAATGAATCAAAATAAATCGAATGGAAAAATGTAGTTTTGAAAAAAGAAACCGAAATAATAATACGATTTTTAAGCGAATTAGTTCTTAATCGGCCAGCTTTGCAACAATCTAGTGTAGAACCGAACAAAGTTTAAGGCGATCCAGAATTAAACCATTCCATCGTACCATAAACCAAATAATTTTTTTTTTTTTTTGTAAACTGTGGGTTTGAACCATGATCTTAAATGAAGAAATATTATGTTCATATTTAAATGTGATTTTTGAGACATCTATGTCGTCAGGAAAAGACTGTTGAAGTTAAAATGACAGATAAATTGTTTAACATCAGCTTCAGTAGCAGACGATGTACAAATATAGATTTCCAGGGAACCACTGCAGTTAATATTGCTAGTGCTGGTCTAGAATTAGAAGTCTAGACAGGAAACACAGATCCGTCACTAGAGGCAATAGCCTCAGTCACGCAACGTTAGTTACAGTACTTACTGAGGATGGCGTCAAAACCAAATCCTTTGGTGAAGTAGGTGACTCAGGCACTGGAACAATTAAAAGATTAGTATTTGTGGCTTTTTCCGTTTAGGCGATTCGTTAGTTCTCTAAAATTTCAAGTGCTATGAACTTGAAGTAATATAAACAAGAAAGAACGCAGCAATCGAGTGTGTTCGACTTCGAGGCAGCCTGAGATATAGATTTCTATGAGGGATATATTTTATATAGTGGTCTTATCTGGACCTATTTTTGATAATTTAATAGGTTTATAGCTTCATTAACAACGACAAAATATTCATGAAAAAAAAAAAAATTTTAAATAGAGAACCGGTTTGTAATGCAACTTACTGTTTTATTGGGGTTCACGTTCTTTGTGTACACTCTGAAGATTGAATAGGAGAGTCAAAATATCTAAATGTGAAGGCTCTATGTATTATACTAGTCTCAGTTTCGTCATTCATACAGACGGTCAGATGGACAGACGGACATGGCTACATCTTCCAAGCCATCCTCTGTCTGCTACATACGCTCACACAAACGTATTATATCCTTTTACCTTATGTGGTATAGGGTATAAAAATAAAAGTATAGAAAGAATAAACATTGTTTGTGCGTGTGTTTTTGACTGTGAAGAAAAATATTTTCAAACAACATTAACAATTCCCACAAATGGCGGCGGCGTTATTGAGTTAAGAATTTTTTATACGAAATTTATGCCACCATATGGGATTTGTGGAATTTGTGTACGCATGATGATATGTATCTTTTTCTCTTTGTTATTTCATTTAATAGCTATATTACTTTGCTAAGTATGACGGACTATAACAAAGAAACAGGTGAGTTTAATCACTTGCAATGACAATTGCTAAATTAATAAATAAATAAACAAATACGGCTTGACTTTCTTTATCGCTAAAAACCACATGCATTGTTTCTTCATAAGTATTGTAGTAGTAGAAATACGTCTTGCCTTCAAACGGCTGCAATTAACGCTACAGCTGAGTTTTTTTGGCTGATCCTTGCTGCCGTTCGTCCATACGTCTGTTCGACCTTTCGTTGGCAGTTTTGTAGCTGGAACTCTGCATGCAGCAGCTGCCACTTATTCAATTGCTTTCTTATTTTTTTGTATTTTTTTTTTTTTTATACAAGACGTTCTTAGTTATACTTTGTATCTACTTATATATATACATATATATATATATATACTACCTAAAACCCTCCCCTCTCTTCTATGGCAACGAGTTCTTGCACATTTGAGGCGTTGCAAATCGCCAGCTGACCCTTTTCGCTTGAGTGATTCACACGCTCGTAGTTCATCATTCGCTTGCGGCTGCAAATATATTTTGCAACAATTCTTGAAAATAGAATTAGCCCGAATATTTATGTTCGCCTTTGCAAAATAATTCTCAAAAAATAAATCAAAATAAAATTAAAAAACACGCAAAATCGACAGAAATAATAAAATTAAATTCCAATTAGATGCCCCAAATCGAATAGACGCAATTCAGTTTATAAATATATGTAGTAGTTCAAAATTTAGTGTATTGTATGTGCATATAGTCATGGGCATAAAAATAGCACTACCTAAGTGATTTTCCCATGAAGAAATATTAAATATCTATAAAACAAATTAAGAATTATGTATGAGTTTTAGCTGGCTCAAGATTAAAATTTATAAATATTTGACATATTTTTCTCAATGTAAAGACAGAACAAAAACAGTAAATTTTTATTACAGAGTATGTTTTAGCCGCGAAGACACGTGTTTCGAACTCAGCTACGGGTTCTCATCAGTCTGCTTTGATACATATAAAAACGTATGATCACATATGATGTACTTTCCTAGGAAACATAATATAAGTAGCAAAATTTTAAATGTGCAGCAAGCGAACTTAACACGTAGCTGCGTTGGAAACACATGACTTCGCGGCTAAAAAATTCTTCAATAGATTTTCAATGCGACAACAATATCTCATTGGATTCGTTAATTACAATAAATTATGCACTAAAAGAATGGTAAATACCAATGTCATATGTAAATTTGAGCTGTTAAGGTTTCTCATTAATCAACAAAATCAAGTTTTTATTGTATTTTCATAAATAAATAATCTATATATAAGTAAGTAGGCAAGCGCAAATCATGCACATGGCCTTTTTAATCCACTTAAGCACTGCAAATTCGCTTGATTTTTATTATTTCGTTTTTTGTAGTAATGTGAAGAGGAGCACTGACGAATGTAATTTTATTCTAAAATATTGCGTCTAAAGTAGGTAAAAACCAGGTAGCGCCCTTGGCCAATCATAAAGAGGATCTCTCTCACAAATTTCTCTCTCTCTCACTCAGCTTTCTCAATTTGCTATATATGCTACATTTTTGTTTCTTTCGATTCCTTTGGTTTTGGTTTGAAGTGTAGAGAAACAAATTTTTTATATCTCTGTTGTGCTGTAAAGAGCGATTCACATTGTAGCGCATGTCGAACAAGCAGCTCGACGTTAGGCTCGAAACTGTTGTGGGCGCAGTTGCAGACATGTTGGCGAACACAAGTTCAGTGTGTTTTTGATAGTATTTTAGTTAGTAAGGTTTTAAAAGAAGATGAATTAAATAAATATTTATAAAACAAAAAATAGAATTGATACCAACAAAAACTCTATTAGTTGGTGTATCATTAATTAATTGCATAACTGCGTATTAATTATTGCAAATAAATTGCTCACTCATTGCCGCTCTCTTTCTGGGTGGCCCAGAACGAGAGATCATTTTTGAGTCATAATTTGTACAGTGTACCGAAATACAACACCAATGCAACGTAACTAATTCAAATTTTTGTTTCGCTTTAGCATCAAGCAGCCGACTTCGGCATGCGTTCGTTCGTATGCGTGAAAACACAAAGGTGTTCGTCCCCATGTGCCAATGGCTGGTTAGTGTTGTTTTAGAGGTGAAAGCATTAATGGACAATACTGTATTCTGGATATTTTTATTGTTAGGTACTTTAAAGCCAAAAGGTCAAATTTCGATCATTGGAAAAACTATAGTTAATTCAAAAGTGCTTATTAAAATGAAGACTGCAAACACAACGATTGAACGAAATCATAACTAAATTGAAATGAAAATTTTTGGAGCACTGTATGCATTTGATAAAATGATCTTTCGAACATAGCTGCTTCTCTTCTCTGCTAATAGTTTTAGCAATAAAATTTCAATTCAGTATTGCAAATTACAAATTACAAATTGCATTGCATTTTCGAACTGTAAACAAAATATGAACAGCTCATTTGAAGAGCAAAGAATTAATTGGAACATTATATTCGAACTTGCATCTTTCAATCGAATTCTGTCACTGCATGCAACATTTCGAACGAAACTATTCAATTGAATTCCGTCACACCCCAGATACATTTTTTTCCAGCTTTCTGGATTTTTTTTATACTTTTTTAAATATGTTGTCACATGTGTTTAGCAATTGTTATAAAATGCTGTTAACTAACACAAAAGTTTATCATTGGTTCGTCTTTATATCAATTCTTTATTCAAAGATGGTGCTATTTTTATGTAAACGATTGTATCTAGATATGCACTCGTACATAAATCTTGATGTGTCTGCAATTTTGTAGATATATTTTTTGTATTATTTCTTCGCTTTAAAGCATTAAGCAACTTCGATTGCTGGAAATGCGCAACGCGGCATCATCGACAGTCAATGAACGCTAAATGTGCAAAAAAATTTTCAAGTAATCAAAAAAAAAATGAAAAAAAGTTCTCAAAAAGAAGTTAAATTGCTTGGGATTGCATAAAATTGCTACTTGGCAATCTTTTATCATGCCATCAAAAAAACCAAAAAAAAAAAGTATAGCATTCTTAGCGAACTCTCGTTGAGCGTTAGCAACATTGTTGCATGAAAATTTGTTGCCAACAAAAGCGCTAGCAGCCACTATGCCGCCCCCCCTCCCCCCAAACCATTCACCGATTTACTGCTTACTTTATAATCAGTTGCGGCGCGACGGGCCAAGTTAAATGAGTGTAAAACAATTTATAATACAAGGTCGCCCGCCGTGTTGAGGTTACTTTTAGCAGTTTACTCGACTCAGTGTTTGCCTTATCTAAAAATGTCGCAAGTGCCACCTACCACTCCCACTCCCACTCCGCTATGCTTGATTGTATGTAATATGTAGACGATAATTGTACAGACATGCAGCTTAACTTCTAGAGCTGTTGCAATTAACGCGAGCGTACTTTTTTTTCTTTTGTATTTTATTGCACAACATTAACACCTAACTATTAAATGCGCTGTTGAAAAGTATCTTGGCACGGCAATACACCCCATTCGAAACACCGGGGGCTTTGATCAACAAATACATTCGTCGTACAGCGTCTTCTCTAGCTAGTACTTCACAACATCGCGCTACACATTACAAAGCAACTCACAATTGAGTTTAGTTAATTTATGCAATTTGACTAGCTTTTTTGTTCACGCTTTGTGCTCAGCTCAGCTCAGCTCAGCTCGTATAGCGAATTGAATTTGCAAACTTTTTGCTATTGTTTGCGTTTGTATGCGGTAGGCAAATAAAATACATATACGACAAAGATAAGATTTGAGACGACATAGGCACAGATTGTTATAGCACGCTTCCGATTACGTACAGCATTCGCTACAGCACCCCACCAACGCTGATAACGCAGCAAACCTGCTAAAAAAAAACTAGTATCACTGATTACTATAATTTATATGTACTATGTACAGTGCATTTGAAAATTATGCGACAAACAAGCCAAATTAGAGCTAGAACTGAGTATAAATAATTTTAGAAAACACTTGATTAATGTTTTAGAATCTTCTCTCATTGCAAAATATGTTCCGACCCTAAGCTTTACACTTTAAGGACCATTTTCATGACTTGCCTATATCTTCAAAATTCCAACTTTTTACTAAAATTTGAAATGCAAACGTGCATATTACATACATATATTCATGGGATGGGCTAATTTTTTTCTACTGCGGTGGCGCTTACGCTCATAAAAATTATCTTCTAATTTATACTTTTTATGAGGTTACATATGTGCAAATGCATGGACTGTCCACCTGTTCAGCATGTGGTACCTGACCGATCAATAAGACAAAATAACAAAACAATAACAGACAAAAAGTAACGATAACAGGCAAAGTGGCCGATAATAGACTAAAAATCGATTTATACTGCTTGGCTACTGGAAATGGATTTATTACAATTGTGAAGGCGTGAAATATGCTACTCAATATTATTACCCCGATAGCATACAATCTTGGCAATTCGTATTTTCTTAATGTGAAAATACTGAGTGGTGAAAATGGTCCTAAGTGGTATAGAACTTTCAATATATTTATTAGACAACAATTTCAATCTATTAGGGTATTCACAACTTTACAGTCATTGAGTCAGGAGTTATATTTCATTGTATGACTTTTCTCTATTCATGCTGTCAGCTATGTCAGCTGTTTGTGTTTTTTTGTTGGTTTTCTTTTTACGTAAATTCCTGCCATGTTTGGCTTAAGCTGAATAGTATATAAAATCCATTTAGATTCAAAGTTATGTTCGTCATGTTATTGATGAGTAGCTGAGTTAAGATTGGAGTTCTTAATTCAATCGATTGGACTAATGAAATATTGTGTGCTCGTTTGGTGATGAGAGACAATGCTACAAATAATAAAAATCTCTTATAGTTCCGGATTTTTATTGACTCATACATTCAGACGGACTGACAAACTTGGCTAAATCAACTCAGTTTCCGATGCTGATCGAGATTATATATACTTTATGGGGTCTATCACGCCTCTTTCTACCTGTAACATACATTCCCATTCATCTGAAGACGAAATATATATATGTGTGTGTGTGTGTGTCTATGTATCCAATTTTTTATATCATGTAGTCTCCGAAACTTTGACGTTCAGACAGCCAAACACACAAATAAATACTTTTGGGATCTATCACACTTTTGGGATCTATCTATTTGTAACATACTTTTACATAAACGAAATATAATCTTTATGTGAGTATATTTTTTAATTTAAAAACTCATGTAATACAATTATTAACACAAAAATCTTAAAATGAGCGGTCTTATAAAGGGGGAAAAAAACAATCTTTGCTTTTATAAGAGTCTCCTTACTTCAAACTTCATAACAATCTGTTTTCAAAAAACCAGCGACTGTGCGACGAATCGAAATAATAATCAGTGCTATGAATTTTTAAATTAAGAAACAATTATTGAGATAGTAATAGTTGTGAGGGAACAAAATTTTGTGAAAGGTTTTCAACATTCTAAATTCGTAGAGCAGATTTCAGTGAATTTATTTGGAAATATTTGGCGGTTTAAGAAATGTAATTGTTTCATCGATGACATTTATTTTTAACGCGTTTTTAGTTTGGAGGGCAAACTCACATTTTTAGTTGCTCAGAATTAGAAACAACGGTACTTTGAAGGTGGATATGCTGACACTTTTTGATTTTATCTCTATCGCTCACATGACACGTGAGAGCGCATCGTCTATCTCTATGTGCTCTCTACAGATTGGTTACCTATGAGACCCATATATTAGTTGTTGTTTCTATAATTTTACCTAGGGTAGGTAGGACTAGATTAAGGCATGTAAAGGCAATACAAGTTTGGTATCTCTCTCTTCACTGCCTTTCTCGTAGCATCTTTAAAAAAGCACAAAAAATAATATGAGGTGTGTACAAAAAGGTGCTTTTCCAAATTTCGCGGGCAACGTACATTCGATTATCGATTTTTTTGTTTTGTTGTGTTGGCCGAAAAATGGTTGTGACGTTATGGTTATGACGTTGAAACCAAAGCCCAATCGTCCCAATGGAAGAGTCCAGGTGAGCCAAGACCGAAAAAAGCACGCCAAGTTCGATCAAATGTCAAAGTTTTGCTCACTGTTGTCTTCGACTACCGTGGCGTAGTGCTTCGAGGTTTGGAATAAGCGTTTGCACAAGTGTATTGTATCTGAGGGGGATTACTTTGAAGGGGACAACATAAATATTGATGAATAAATAAATATTTTTTCCTAAAAATACAAAGTCACCTTAGTTTTTTAACACACCTCGTACATAATAAAAAGTTACTTTCACGAGCCACTTGACTAAACTATATGAATAATCCGGGTCTGTGTCTAAGAAATTTATATGTTTCAACATAAAAACTATAATGTTGTCATACTTATAAAACACACTATACGTATAATAAATAAATGTAAATTGAACAAATAAAATTAAGCTACTTACGAACTGTGACCATTTTCGGATCATAGGCACAAACACGCCGTTCTACGGCCGTAATCTTGCGTTGTACGCGTCCCGCACGCTCACCCACCGCTTGCAGTTCACGTTGCAAATCATCAAAGATGTCACTGGCAATGAGGACAAGCGAAGCCAATTGCCGTAGCGCATTACTCAGTGTTATATTGCTAATCGAATCGAATTCATAGCCGGAGACAATACGCATTGCGGTGGGCGATTGCGGTGCACTGGCAGATGTGGCACCGACACCGTGCCGTTGCAATTGCAATTGTTGTTGACGCTGTTGGCTGGGCTGACGTGAATTGGGCAGCGATTGCGATTGCGAATGGGCGTTTAAACTGCGCGCATGCGATATAGGCGATGTAGCAATCGAAGTTGACGTAGTAGTAGTAGTAGTAGATAGGAATTCAACATGTTGTTTCAGTTTTTTCATTGAACCAAGTGCAGATGTTGTAGTTGCTATTGTTGATGTTGTTGTTGTTGTTGTTGCTGCTGCTGCTGTGGAGGCAACCACTTCATCCTCAATGTCTGTGGCATAGCTGAAGCTATTATGTGCAAAACCATTGCTCTGATTATGCTGATGAGACGTTGGCGAATGATGTACAAGTACGCGTGTTGTTGTTGCTGTTGTTGTGGAGTGCTTCTTATCCTCGCCATTTGTCCTTGAACTGCCGGTAGGTTCATTGCCGCCGCCTACCTCATGTTGTTGTTGTTGTTGTTTTTGTTGTTGCTGCTTTTGTTGCTGTGGTTGCTGTTCCTGTTTATTGATGCAATTGTTGTTCTGGCATTTGCCTGGTATACAATGAAATCTTTTGGCTGTTCTACTTGTTGTTCCATTCCCACTTGTTACCTGTGCCACATGCACCGGTTGCACTACGCGTTGCACAAATGGCATTTTGTGGCCTTATTAAACAAACACCCTTTTACACATTCCGCTGATCTGCTTAACTAATGAGAGGCACTAAATTTTTTTTTCTATATTTTTTTTTTATTTATGATTCTCTTAAACACTGGCACTTTTGTATTATTGCTTTTGGTAACTGCTATTTTTTTATTTGTATATATTTAATTTTCTTCACTTAATTTTTTTTTTTATTTTATTCAACTTCATTCACCGCGCCACATAACAAAAAAATATTAAAAGCGAAAGAACGAAAAAAAAAACAATTTAAAACCGGCCAAGCAACTTCTTCGTCTTCTTCTTCTTCTTCTTCTTTTTTTCGAGCATAAATCCAATCCGATCCGTTCTGTTGCTTTTTTTTCTGTTCCGATCCTCGACTCCCTGCTATTATGCTCTTATTGTTTTTGTTTTTTTGTTTTTTGTGTTGTTGCTTTTGGCCTTTTATTGTTCTGCCTTATGTATATATGTAGGTATGTGTGTTTGTGTGTGTGTGCGACTGCGGCATAAATTCCTTTAGACGTTTTTACTTTTTTTGAACCATTTTTCGCTTCGTTCGTACGTTTTATTTTTATTTTTTTTTTAACTGGGTTTATTGCATGCTTTGCTAATGGCGCCAATTAGCCAGTTTCATATATTTTTGGCAAAAAATTTAAAACTTTTAATTAAAAACAAACAAACAAAAAAACACTTTTTAAAATATTTATAATTTTTTTCTTTTTTCACGCTTTAAAACTATTCAAATTTTTTTTTTTTGTTTCACTTTTTTTTTGTTATTACTATTTTTTTTAATTTGTTATTGCTAGTATTCAATTATCCGTTACGCGCTGTTGTTGCTTTGCCATCGTTTTTTCGTTTGCCGGCTTACAACTTTCATTCATTCTCTCATTCATACAAGCCGCCGCCACCTTCTACTTTGCTCTGCCGCCGCCACCGGTAAACTAAAATCTGAAACGAAACTAAACATTGCATTTTTCAGTCACCGTGTTTTTTTCGCCACTCTGCGCTCAATTACGCTCTACCAATGCTCAATTGCGCTCTTGCTCGCCATGTTTTGTACAGCATTGCCATGTAACATTTTTTAAATCCGCTTCTCTTAAGCGCTGAAAAATTAATTTTTCTCTTAATTTTTGTACAAAAATGAGCTTTATTTTTAAACGTTTTTAACAATAATTTCCGTTAAAAAAAAAAAGCTTAAAACATTCAAAAAAAAAATCAACTCATTTTTTTCCACTTTAGAAAATTATTTGTGGAATGTTGGAATGAAATACTGCCGAGCATATTGCTGTGCATGTTGAATGGTATGCTCGCTGCTCTCTGTTGTTTTTATTTTGCTTATCGATTGCAATGCTATATATCGTTATCGACCGACCGTTAATTTTTAAAAATCTGTTCAGAACATGATTTGAAAAATGTACCGTTTTGGTGGCATAAAGTAATTTTTTTTTTAAATAATTGCCAATAAGATACACTAGTCGGCATCAAAATTATACATTTTTTTTTAATTAACTTTTAATTGGTTAATAGAACTTAATGATATATTTTTAATCTTTTACTTATCTTTACTAATATTATAAAGTGGTAAAGTTTATGAGTTTGTGAGGTTGTAGGCAGTAATCTCTGGATCTACTGAACCGATTTTGAAAATTATTTTATTTGTGTGTGTCGTAAGCTATATATTAACCCGAAAAATGAAAAGACTTTTGCGTGGTAGTCGGATTTGCAAAGTAAATCGGAGAAAAAACGGTCGAACGAAAACGTCACTTACGAACTTACTTACTTACTTGGCGCATACAACAGAATCTGAAACTGAATTCAGTACATTAGCAACTGAAACTGAAACTAAAACAGAATTTTAAAATTCTGTCGTCCGCAGCAACGGAAACTGAATTCAGTACTTCAGCTGAAAACTGAAACTGAAAGAAGTACTTTTGACTTCTCTCTGTTACTGAATGACAGGAAATTCAGCTGTTTTGCCATTCACTATTTGCAACACTCGCATTAGCAACACGAGTTTTTCGAGTTGTTGTTGTTTTTTTTTTAGTTTCAGTTCAGTTTATGCGGCAACCCCCCACAGAAACTACAACTGAATAAATGTACAACAGAAACTAAAAATCAGTTTCAGTTTCGTTTCAGTTTCTGTTTCTGTTTCTGTTGTATGCGACAACAGGCCTTTGACGATGAGAGATATATGATTGAGTTCTAGTGAAAAGTTTTACAGCTAACTACTGCCTACTACCTAAAATTCGGCAATATTTAAAATTTTTACTTTTATATTTAAGTCACAAAAATAGTTTTTTATATTAAAAAAATAATTTAAATTGTTAGGTCATGTTTATTGGTCATATTGTCAACAATTATGAATTCTTATCAAAATAAGTAAATTTATCGGCTCAAGTGCTTCAAACAAAAGACTTTTCCCTTTTACTGCATATAATTTGGACGAATAGTTAAAGAGATAATACGACAAAGGTATGGAACCGCGACCGTGTCGTAAGTAATAAAAAACTTCATATACGAGTTAATGGGGTCGTGGAGGGCATGGGAGGTAGGGGAAGAAGTGGCAAGGAAAGTGGCAGGGGAAGGAGAGGTAGGCCATTTCCCTACCCTGGTGGTAGGGGAAGAAGTGGATGGGAATGGGGCAGGAGGGGAAGGGGAAGGGGAAGGAGAGGTAGGTCTTTCCCCTACGAGCAACGCGCCAGGTTACTTTTAAAAAGGAAATGGTGGTAGGGGAATGGGGAAGGGGAGTATTGGGAAAGGGGAGTGTTGCGAAAGGGGAGTGTTGGGACAGGGAAGTGTTGGGAAAGGGGTAAAAGAGGGGCAGGGGAATTAGAATGGGTGGTAGGGTAAGGGATCATACGGAAGGAGGGGTAAAGGTATAAGAGGCAGGGGGAAGCGCAGCAACGCGCAGGGAACCATTTAAGATAGAGGGATGAAATGTTGTATACATGGTAATGGGTTCGAAGGGGGCAGGGAAAAGGGGTGGTAACGTAAGGCGATGTAGGAGAAGTGGGTAGGGGAATGGGAAGCACCGTAAGGGGTGGTTGGAAAAGGGGTGGAAGGGACAGAAGAATAGGAGTATGAGAATTGGAGATAGAGTAACGGGACATGGGGAAGGTGTGGTAGGGAAAAGGTTGGGTAGGGGGAAGGAGTGACAGGGGAGGAGTGATAGGGGAAGGAGTGATAGGGGGAAGGAGTGACAGAGGAAGGGAGTGTTGTATTTGAGGTGTCCGAGTGAAAGACGCGTGTTGTGCATTGCTTGAGCGTAACTTAACGACTAACTTTATTAATGCGTCCTTTGTGTATCTATAATAATCGGTATATATGTGTGTGGTATGTGTGAAAGATATGAATGAGAGTATGAGTGAACGAGAGTAGGTTAGTACATTTTTAAATTACACATATATAACAGGGAGAGTCAAGGGGAAGGGCAGCCGGATACCAGCTAGTTGCTAATACAAACTTAAAAATAATTCAATGGACATTTCTTCATAAGAACTTAAAAAGTAATAAATGAAAGTAATTTTCATGTGTTGGCATAAGTACAGGGAAAACTCTCCCAACGGTCACCTCTTAGACCGACTTTTTCTCTTTAACCATGGTTTTTCAATACTTTTTCGAACGTTTTTACCTCTCTTAAACAGAGCCCCTTTTAACCGAACGCTGGCAACATATTTTTAAAACTTGTGAAAAATACCTCTCTTAGCCGGACGCGAACTCCTCAGCAATGGACGTGAAGCTCTAAAATACGCTATAAAATATACGTAGAAATAAAACAAATTAAATTGTGAATTTCGCCGAATGAAATGTTTTCGATTTTGATTCATTTTGCTTGCATTGCATTATTTAATTTTGACACGTTTAAATGAAATCATCAAGTTGAACATCAAAGGTGCATAATTTAGTTTGACAGGATAAAGTGAAAACTTCAGAATGGATGGGAGAAAAAGACTTAGTTTAAAAGAGAAAATGGAAATTGTGAACCCGTATGATAAAGATAATACATCTTTACGTGCATTAGCTAAAAGGTAAAACTATATTTAAAAAAAAAAAGAGTAAAATTGCTATGACATAGTTCAATATTTGATTTAATATCTAACTAGATATTAAGAACATAAACAAAATCGGCGAAAAATGCAGTGTTGCAGTTGCTCTCGATATAATATAAAATATGGGCGCAATTCCAAAATATAAAATTTGAATTAATTCGTGCCAGATTAGACATTTCGTCCACTGTGCAGCGTTGTCGAGCAAAAATAGCAAGTGTGAACAGTATTAACTTTCTAACTTTCTAATTTTTTGTTTTTGGATTTTTCTTTATATCTTTTGAATTACAGCGACTACTATTGCAGTAAAAACAGTGTTTGCAGCATAAATTAACTGTACTGCGACATGTGTAAACGGCGTCTAAGCGGGGCAGATTTTGCATCTCTAGTATGGTCGGTCGTGCATGACCCGCTTTAATTTCGACAAGCAGCGTCAAGTTAGCCGGACAACTGCCTTCACTAACGAATTAGACGAATTAGACGCGTTAGTGAGCGATATGATGAGCGGTTTGTTTTATTAAAATTATTATTTTGTTGTGTTTTGTTTAATACTCATATTTGCATCATCGACGACGTTCATTTAATAAGATTTGTAATTATAAAAGCGCATTAATAATGAGTAATCATAGAGGCAGGAAGAGACTACAACGCACAGCATCGGCCGTCGATGAGGAAGAGGATGACGAAAATTGCAACGCAGTTGCCAAGCGGTCCCGGCGCTCGCAAACGGTGCTAACCGAATCAGAGTACGAGACGGATGTGGTAAATAAAATGCATTCTTATATGCTCTATTTTACAATATTTTATATATATATATACATACATACATACAATGTGCATACATATGTATATTAATATATCTTTCTCTATTTGTTTATCATTTGAAATAGAGCTCCTGCGACGAAAAGGCACGCTGCGGTAAACTTGTTTCTATGTCGCTGCAAAATTTTATGTGCCATAGGAATCTCTTCATCGACTTTGGATCGCGCGTAAATTTTTTGATTGGCAGAAACGGCAGCGGCAAAAGCGCAGTTCTCACCGCTTTGGTATTGGGCTTGGGCAGCAGTGCGCGCGCTTCAAATCGCGCGGCCAACGTCAAGAGTAAGTATATGAATTTAATGGGAAAAGAATTTGAAACGAAGCTTTACATCATAGCTTTGCAATCACATAGCCAGCATATATATACAAATACATATGTACACTTCCTAGAAAAAGTCTGCGTACTCCATAAAAAAAAGTTGAAATTTGATCTTTAATCGCAAATATCTCAGCTAATGTTTTATGTATTTGAATGAAACTCTGTTTTATTATAGAGTTTATTTATTTCGTAATGTAATTGTTATTGGCCACCTATGTAAAATATATGAATATATGAATTTTAGCTGGCTCGAGGTAATTTTACATTGGGAAATAATTTTTATATATTGAGGTGTTGGAATTAATTTTAAATCAATTTTTTCGATTTTTGAACGTTTATTTAAAAAAAATGCTACAATGTATATAATTCAAAGTATTGTCCCAATTTTTGGCACCGTATGGATTCTGCGTCGGAAGAACGGCTCGTCTTTTGAGGCAACCCACGAATCGACCCATTTTTTTGTATCCTCGTAATAAGTATAGCGCTGCACAGCCAAAGCGTGTGTAATCGATTTGAACAAGTGGAAGTCAGAAGGGGTTATAAGGAGAGGGGGTAGCACATCCAACGCCTCCAACGTTTCCTTGATCTTGATCTTGCAACATGTGGCCGAGCGTTGTCATGTGGAAAAACCACATTGTCGTGTCTTTTGCCATTTTCCGGCCGTTTTTACTTCATTGCTTGGCTCAATTGCATCAATTGTTGTTGGTAACGTTTACCAGTGATGGTTTGGTTAGGTTGCAGCAGCTCATAGTACACAACACCCT
Organism: Leucophenga montana; assembly: GCA_035044765.1. Lineage (NCBI taxonomy): Eukaryota > Metazoa > Arthropoda > Insecta > Diptera > Drosophilidae > Leucophenga > Leucophenga montana. The sequence continues at coordinate 2,326,000 of JAWNNQ010001877.1, read as the reverse complement.
TCTGATCCCACCAAATACAGAGCATGAGCTTGGCACCATGAATATTCGGCTCTGCCGTCGATTTTGATGCATGGCCGGGTGGTCCCCATGATTTTTTTCGCTTTGGGTTGTCGTAATAAATCCACTTTTTACCGCCAGTAACAATACGATTCAAAAAACCACTTCCGATTATGGCGTTGAAGCAGCTGTTCGCAAGTGAAACATCTTCTTTCGATGTCTCTTGGCTTCAATTCGTACGGCACCCAATTTTCTTACTTTTGAATCATTCCCATTGCTTTGAGGCGTTTGGCAACTGTTCACAAGTTAACTCCCAATGATTCTGAGAATTCTTGAAGGGTTTGACACGGATCTTCGTCGTGTAATGCTTCCAATTCTTCATCTTCAATCTTTTTGTGCTGGCCCGGTCTTTCTTTGTCCTCCGTGTCAAAATCACCATTTTTAAACCAATGAAACCAGTAATCACAAGTTGAAATCAATGGAGCATAGTCCCAGTTAGCCTCACAAAGCGTACGATGGGCTTCAGCTGCTTTTTTCTTCAATTGAAAGCACAAAAGCAAAACTTCCCGCAAATTTCGTTTGGTTGGAACAAAAGTCGACATGTTCACAGACAAAAAAAATATGTTGTTTACACTTCAGTGGAATGACACATACTGAAAAATGAAGCTTATGAAGTAGTCTTTCAAATGAAATGTTTATCCAATGCGATTTAGTGCTAGTTACGCCGTCTCTTATGAATCCTTTCAAATTAATTCCAACTCCCAATATATATTTCCTCAATGCGAAAGAATGAATAATGAACAATATTTTGTTTGCACAGAAAAATTATCGGCTCTCGGTACACGTGTTTCAGGGTTTGCCAAACCCTTCATCAGTCGGATAGGCCGTACATTGCTAATGATTGCTTATATATCATGCTTAATAGATTTTGTGTTCAAGAATGATAACGACACTGGAAACGCGTAAACTTTCTGTTTACGCGTTCTGTTGCATTCATGCAAGTACGGTCTCGTTCATTCTTCTGTGTTTTATTATTATTATTATTTGTATTATCCTCTTATAAACTGCGCCACTTTCTGCGTACAGCTGCATACGAGATGCGTGGAATGAGCGAATATGCGATAACCGCTACTTAAAAATATTCTAAGAAATGCTTATCTCACTTTGGAGTTTTAGTGTATTCTTTCTCAATCAATTGGATTGTTTCGAAGCAAATGATGTGTTAATAACTGAGAGGATAAACCTTTCTCATCAGTACCTCCGTACAACGTCTTGGCATGGAGTCCACAATTTTTTTTTTTTTTTATGTATCTTCACTTGTAATTTTTTACCATTTCTCCATTATTATGTCTTTTGTCATATTTTTCAAGGTAGTGGTGTGTTGACAAATTCTGCGTTCGAGTAAGTCCCACAAATGATCTATGGGAATCAGGTCCGGACATTGGGGAGGTGACCTCAACTGACTTTTTATATTATAAAGGTGCCAGAGCTTTACTTTATGCGCACTGTGCTTGAAGTCGTTGTCTTACTGAAACCAAAAATCGTCTTGTAGCCCTAACTTCTGAGAACTTTGCAGCAAATTATCCTTTAAAATGTGAATATAACTAGGAAATATAATCGGAAATCCCAAAAACATTTTCATTACAGTAAATATCAACTTGTCCTATAATAACAATAAATATCAACTTGAAATTATATATGAAGGCTTCTAATGGGCAGCTCGAATACTTTTAGAGATAGGACTCATAAACCCAACGGTCTTTGCAATAATTTGCTAAATGCGTGAGAAGATTATTGAAGCTTTGGTTCTATCGAAGTTACAGTTTTATCTTGTTTAATTGTAATTATATCTTAAAAGCATTTTGACATTCAGAGTTTTTGCGTACAGCCGATTCCTGAAAATAAACGCTATACGCTTACTTGCGTAGCTGGAACTGGGAGAGTAACGTGACAATTCAAATAGTTCTGTGAAACGATCTAACAACCATTTCAGTACATTTTTTTCTGTTGAATATTTTATTCTGAGAAAAGCCTCAATTGAAGCTTATAGATTATTTTTTGATAATTAATTAATTTTTGTACTTTCTCGATTCTTATTAAACATGTCCATGTATACATCGTGTTCTTCTCCAATTCCAAATAAATTACTTAAACTAGCACTACTTGCTTCAAGTAGTTGCACTTTTTCACCAACATATATAACTCTGGAATATAAATCCGTCAAAGCTGCTATACAAAAACTTTCAATACAAAAGTCAGCTTTTCACGATATTGGTCTAAAAATATGGCACAGAAAAATGCACTATTTTCGAATAGAGTAGACTCACGGTTACTGCTAACTTTGAAGTTTAGTCGTTGCAATTTTAGTTGGTTCCAGAACACTAACAGTTTTATTAATTGTATCCCAGACTTTTCTTTCTATAAAAAATCAGTACTATATTATATCATATTATGTATTTACAATAGTGTATATTGGATTTGTTAAACGGGCCAATTATATGTTATATAGCAAAGAAATTCGCGATTTCTTAACTCGCAACCGTTTTACCGCAGTGGTAAAAAAAACAAATTTATTTCCCAATTTTTTCGAAATACTTATTCTAATTGTATAGAGTGCTTTTGATAATATGGCTATAGCTCCATCTGATAATATGGCTATGACTCCATCACTCGAGCACTTGCGCAGAAGGGTATAGATAGCCTCACCATTGCCTGGGTTGAAGCCATGTTAAATCAACGTGACATATCTTCTTCTCTTGGTAATGTGACCGTCAGTGTTAGGGTGATCAAGAGGTGTCCTCAAGGAGGAGTCCTCTCGGCACTTCTTTGGTCCACAGTGATAGACGAGCTCCTAATCGAGCTCAGTTTACAAGGGTACAACGTCATTGGATATTCTGATGATTTTGCGATCCTGGTCTCAGGTAGATTTGGGGATACGGTCTCGAACATAATGTATTGAGCTCTTCGGACTGTGACCAACTGGTGTGTCGAGCAGGCCTCAGGATTTAACCCACAAAAAGCGGTCTTGGTACCCTTCTCAAGGAAGTACAAATTGAATCTGGGTCCTTGACAAAAGACTGAATTGGAATACGCATCTCAATGGTCTTTCAAAAGCATGTTTGGCCGAAAGTGGGGTTTCTCGCCAAAGATGATCCGGTTGATCTATACTTCAATGGTGAGACCTATAGTAACATACGCCGCCCTTGTATGGTGGCCTAAACTGCTGCAGACATGTGCAATAAGGCAGTGCAACAAACTGCAGCAGCTTACCTGCCTGAGCATGTCGGGTGCCATGCTAACATGTCCCACTGCTGCAATGGAGGCGACCTCGATCTACCTCCGTTGCACATTTTTATTCAATCCTCAGCAGCAACAGATGCTCTTAGACTTCAAACTGTAGACAGTCGGACGCTAGGTGAACTGGGTCACTCTAGTATCCTAAAACTTATCTCTGGCACCGAAATCTGCAACGTTTGAGATGGTTTGTCCACGGAATTTCGTTTCGGCAGACGTTTCTCAGTTCTTCCCAGTCGATCAGACTGGGAGGAGGGCAGCCCTGGTACCGGACTATCTACGATCAATTGGTTCACTTACAGATACGGGCACAGGTGCGGGCCTAACACCAGGATCTCTATTTCCATGGGTGTCTGGCCCCCTATTTTTTAATCTGAGGTCCAATCCATCGAGGTCTGCGCCCGACATCTTTTGGATAAAAGTCCCAAAGAAGTAAATATAACCATTCTTTCAGATAGCCAAACGGCTATTAAAGCATTATCCTCTTGGAATTTCTCCTCGAAACTGGTTCTTCGATGTTACGACATCCACCAACAACTGTCCATCGGCCGAAAAGTCGATATATGTTGGGTACCTGGCCATAAGGCAATCGAGGGCAACGAAAGTGCTGATGAACTAGCCAAGACTGGCTTGGCAACTACTTTCATAGTAGATCGGTTTAAAAGCACTTCCTCCCGGTACTGGATACAATATCATGGTCTACGGCAGGCCAAGCTACTAACCCGTCCTAGTATATACCCAAAAACCAACGCACATCTTAATAGATCTGACCTGAGGTTGCTTTTCGACTACCTCACCGGCCCTCATCCACTGAGATATCACTTAAAGAAACTAGGTCTCTCCTCAGAAACGTAGTGCAGACACTGTCTTGAGGATGACGACTCGTTTACATCTGCTTTGCGATTGCCCGGTCTTGGCCATGCTCAGAATTGAACACATGAACAGACCCTTTATTACATCTGATGAGATCAGAAACACCTCGTCTAAGGATATTTTCCGTTTCATTAAAGAGACGGAGAAGTCCTTAGATAAATTAACTTGCTTGTCACCTGACTACTAAAATTTAAGGAAAACATTGCCAAAGTTGACGTGGCAGTCTATAAATCACTGAGTATTTCGTGTTTTCAGGAAGGAGTCACCCCAATGATGCAAGCATGCTCAACTAAAATATTCGAATTTGGTATTTAACGCATGAGTGAATATTACCTAATCTTAATTTCATGTCGTTTTGTATATTTGACTAAAGTACTGCAATAGGCGCAACTTTGGAGCCTTAAAATAAAGGGTTTCGAAAATTGTTAATTTCTTCGGGGTAAAGCACGAATATAAAAGCTGTGGGACGCTACTGCTTTGTGAGGTAGGTCACCACCTACTACTTCTGTGACACGCAATAATTATATGTACATACATATATATCCTTTAGTTTCCATCTAGTTCTATTACATATGTATATTATTTCTATAAATATATAAACCTTCGTTATAAAATTCATATACCTACATACATTATTTAAAAAAAAAAAACCTTGTTTATTTCAGAACTGATAAAAAATAACGAAAACAGCGCTCAAATCGAAATTGTGCTTGAGAACAATGGTAAACTACCATATAAACCCGATGTGTTTGGTAATAAAATTACCATAGTACGCAAAATTCGAAAACAAGGAGGGGGCTCTGCCTACAGTATAAAAGACCATCGTGGTACTATTGTCTCTAACAAATTGGAAGATTTGAAACGCATGCTTTTATTCTTTAATATACGCATTGACAATCCCATCTTTGTGCTCAATCAAGACAATGCACGTGAATTTTTGAGAGAGTAAGTTGAAATTTAACTGTGCATAATAACTTTATTCGTATTTGTTTTATATATATATACATATATATATTTTTTCACAGTCTGAATCCATCAAAAAACTATGAACTTTTCCTTAAAGCATCACAATTAGATATTATCAATGAGAGTTTGCTCCAATGCAAAAATTTACATAAGGATCATTTAAAGCAAATGGAGATATTAACGGATGTAAGTACATTTTACAAAGTTATGTATTCATATACTTATAACAAATTTGGGTTTAATAGTGTTGTCTTGGCTGGTTTTACAGCGGATTACGAAGTTAGATCTACTAAAACAGCAGTGAATATATGTTAGACAGCAATTATGTACAAAAATAATATAAGATAATCTATACTAATATTATAAAGCTGAAGAGTCTGTTTGTTTGTTTGTTTCCTAGAACGCGCTAATCTCAGGAACTACTGGTCCGATTTGAAATATTCTTTCAGTGTTCGATAGCCCATTTATCGAGGAAGCCTATAGGCTTCATCACGCTACCAATAGGTTGGGAGGACCCCACAATTTCACATAAGCGCTAGAAAGCGAACTAGATGTTCAACTCAACACTAGATGTCGCACCAGCTGGTCATGAGCTAAAGAGGTCAATGATCATTAGTTGGTGTTTCTTACATTTTATTACTACTTTATTATATGTATTTAAATTTATCTTCTATATATATATATATATATATATATATATATATATATATATATATATATATATATATATATATAAATGGAAGTATGCATATATGTTCCTTATAGACTCCGAAACCGCTCAACCGATTTTGATCAAATTTTGTGGCAATAATCAAAGTGGAAGGAGAAAGAGGTGGGCCGCGTACAACGTCGCGGGCACCATCTAGTATACTAATATAATATAAGATTTCTAATGATCACTCTTGTAAATGAACCGGTTTGTCGAAAATGGTAACATATGAAATAGTACAATATGAACACCATTTTTGATTTTCTGTACGAATGACAGACAGGGGTCTAACTTCATATTTTTTTCAACAAGAACTTTCATGTGTTGTTATACTCTTCACACGTAGTGTCACGGAATTAATAAAGTAAGCAGTAAGTCTATTTTTGATCAGCTCGACAGTTCCGTCAGTTCCCCGAACTGAAATCAGATATGAAGACTACCTTTGTGCCTAGAATGCACATTGGCCAAGCCAAACACACTTTTAGTTTTGGAACTATACCATAATTGATTGTTTATATTGTTTAGCTTCAAATTTATATTTGAGGAATGTAAAAGAAAAAGCTGGGGGATGGGATGGGATTGTGGCCAGAATTGGAAAGTTATTTGGGAGCGACCAAATTAAGACTCTAGCAAACTACGTTCCCTTGGGTAAGCCACGGAACCTCCGTGGTGAGAAAATTGTGAGAAGGCAACCACTCCCCTTAAATAGTGGTTGGTGAGCTGACTTTGGTACCTGCCACCCCAAAACAACATTTACCAGTGAAGACACAAAGGAAGCCTTGAATACAATTCCCCTATGATGACGATTCCGCAAACGATGTAAGAACCATGATTTACGGATATGCACCTGGAATATCCAGTCCCTCCACAGGGCTGGTGCAGATATCCAGCTGGTTGATGTCCTCGAAAAATTTAAAGCTGACATCACCACAATACAGGAAATGCGATGGATAGGACAGAGCTGCTCAAAAAAATCATCCTGTGATATTGACTAAAGTTCCCATGCGTGTAATCACGAATTTAGATGCTGTTTCATGGTTAGTAGAAAACTACGAAGTCTTGACTCCAGTTTTATACCTTTGAACGAGCGCCGGCTAAATAGTTCAACATTTGCCTAATTTGTGCACACTCCCCGATGGAAGTCGTAGACGATGCGTCTGGCGTCGACGATGTCTGCTGTGTACAAATTTTACAGAAAGGGGCCCAAAACACTGCCTTGGGGGACGCTCGCGAGTAGGAGAGATTGCTGCCCTCACTTTAACCTCAAACCTGCGCTCCGACATTTATGAACGCAGAAGTGTCTAATAGGGAGCAGGGAGACTCGTCTTTATTTTGTGGAGCAATCCTTCAATCCAGACGCGGTCAAAGGCCTGCTTAACATCGACAAAGATACCGTAGCAGTAATCCTTATCGTCATAGGCATTCAGAATATGTTTAACCACACTGTGGACCTGTTCAACCGCGTCAGGAAGAATGGCCTTACTATCCATAATCCTCGCAAGCCAGGCGACAACCAGTCTCTCCCAAACCTTCGATAATGAAGGCAAGAGACTGAATGGCCGATATGACTCGGGGTCATATTCCGGCTTGCCCGCCCGACTTGTGGATCATATTGATCCTCGCTAGCTTTCACTGAGTAGGGTAGTGTTGCGTCCTTAATATAGCGTTAAAGATCAAAGTTATGAAAAGACACGCGCTCATTGAACTTAATGCGCATAGTCCAGCGAATTTTAACAAGTCAAGTCAACAACTTCATGAATCTACGAGTATATGAAATATTGCGTCAGGATACGCATTGTTATATATAATCGTATTCGTCAAACCACTTTCGGAGAGCTTCTAAATATGACTTTTGACCAATTTTTTTTTTTTGAGTCTCAATTTTGGCTTGGTACTTAATAATAAACTTCATATGAATAATAAACTTCATAATAAATGCTTTTAGTCCGCGTTGAACAAAAAAAAAAAAAGAAAACGCTCTATAAGACTCGAAATAAAAGACTGATAGTGGTTTGCTTTGTATGGAATCTACTTTGAAGTCGAAAAAATTCTTTGTGGTGCATAAGTAATTTTATTTTGAACTAGTAGGTCCCCGCGACGTTGTACGCGGCCCTCCCCTCTCCTCTGCCACTCCTTCCCCCTTCCCCACCTTCCACATGCTCCCTCTTATTGAAACAAAAAAAAAATGGAAGGAAAATCTAAAAAATCCAAAAAATGTTCTGTTTTCCAATCGCAACGAAATTTCACAGGATCGCCCACGGGACTATTTTGAATATTGCCACAAAATTTGATCAAAATCGGTTGAGCGAACTGGGAGTCTATAGGGAACATACATACATACTTCCATTTTTATACATATAGATGTGAGGCTATTAAAAAATATATGCAATCATAAATTTATATCGCTAACTCTCTTTTATTTTTTTTTTTTTTTTAGAAAAGCAAAGTTGAAAGAGAAAGCGTAAAAGAATTGGAGGAAAAACTAAAAACAATACAATCGGTGGAAAAATTGAAGGTAAGTTTAATTTTTATACCATTCACACATAGTGTGAAATGGTATTATTAGTTTGTCTGAAAGTTTGTAGTCAATATCAACTTAATAATTGATATGGTAACTTCTAGTGGTCGGATGGTTGACATATACATTCATTCAAACCTAGGGCCCACTTTTGAATTTTTGTATCCGATAAATCCGATATGGTGCCTTTTATAGACGGCCGCTTAACATATATAGACTAATGGGCGTGATCCGTCCACTTTTTAGGGTAATTTTCCGTGCAATTTTGTATTTTTATGAAAAAATTCTTCATTTAAACCAATATTAGCTTGAAATTTGATTTTGTGGATTTTAGTGGACAACCGGTAGTCCCATATAAACCAAACCAACAGCTCAGTTTTATGCATTTGTAGGGAAACAGTGAGCGTGTACTTTTTAGGGTAGCCCCAATTTAAACCCCCACTTTTATGTTTTACAATAATATTTAAAATATCTTGTGAATGATATTAGAGCTTCTTTTTAACCGAAGTTAACGTTTTTTCTTGTTTTCTATTTTTTTTTTTTTTAATGTGAACACAAAAACATTTTTGAATTTTCAGGAAACTTTAAAAATTCTGGAAACAACACTGGCTTGGTGTGCCGTAGAAAAACTCGAGAAAAAACAAGCTCTACTTGAACCAAAGATCAGAGATGCAGAAAGTAAGATTGAAGAGTACTCCAAATTTACTAGCAACAAGGAAACCGTTGAAATGGAGATGACACAACAAATCGAGTAATATAAAATTATTTTTTTATGTTATAGACTTTACAATAATAATAATTTTTTTATTTTTGTTTTATAATTATAGCGAATTCGAGTCAAAGCTAACAAGATTTAATAATACTTTTCAAGTACATGAAAGAGAAATAAATGAGGTGAAGAAACTCATGCAGAATAAAAATAATGAGCTACGTCTATGTGAGGCTAATATTAAAAGTGACAGAGACAGAGTTGTGCATATTGAGAATGCTCTGAGCGATTTGGAGGAGCACATGTCAACACATGAACACGATAAAGCAAAAATATCAGAGGACATGAAGAACAACAAGCTTGCTTTAGATCAACTCAATGAAAAATGTGCTGAAAGTGAAGCCATTATCGAAAGTGCAAAGCGTGATTTGAAAATCTATCGCGATAATCTCGAAGAGAACCACGAACAAAAAAATGTTTTGATGCAACGAAATGCTGAACAAGTATCAAAACTGAGTAAGTCTATAATTGATATACATATGTAGAGAAAAATACAATATTTAACAATTCATACATTAATACTATTGCAGATAGTATTAACGGACAAACATCCACTATAAAGGCTAGTGCACGCAACAAATTATCAATTTTCGGTGAAGGCGTTATCGGGCTAGTGCATGAAATTGAAGCCATGCATAAAGCTGGACGTTTCAGTGAATTGCCGCGCGGTCCTGTTGGCCAATATATTGAAGTTCCCAATCCAAAATATCGCGATCTTGTCGAAAGCCAATTGCACAATTTGCTACGTTCATTTATTGTGGCCACAGACAATGATCGTATGGTGCTTAACGATCTAATAAAAAGAAAGTACCCCAGTGTTAGATCATCGATTATAACAACTCGCTTCACTAATCAGGTCTACAATGTAAGCAAAGGTTGTGTCAAACCAAGAAAAGATACCAGACTTCTAATGGATGAGATAATTTGTAAAGATCCAGTTGTTATGAATTTATTAATTGATAATTTCCATATTGAAAGTATTTTATTAACCGATAAAATAATTACTGCTGAAAGTATAACATCTGAATATGAGAATGTGCCGCCGAACTTACTGAAAGTCATAGTCCAAGTGTCGCAAAAGGAAGGGTATACTTATTTGGAGTATAATCCAGAACCAAATTACGCAATGTATTCAATTACTGTGCCAAAGGCGCGCATTATTCAAGTTGATGTCCAAGATCGCCTATGCCAACTGGAAAAGGAGAAAACTAAGGTTGAGCAAAGTATAAGCGAGCTCAGCAATGAAATACAACAAGTCAATAAGATTGCGCAAGACCACAATCGATCAATTGAGGAGAAGCGTTCATTAATCAATCTTCACGATAAAAAGAAACGCGAAATGATGAACAAAATACGAGAACTGGAGAATCACGAGTATGCAGCTCCAACCGATGTTCATGTATTAGTAAGTTGATATTTTATTATTATTATTATATTACATTATTTAAAACAGCGACCTAGAATGATCTATTGTTTTTTCCTTCTTACTTAGATGTCCTGCTCTAGTCCAACTTGTTGAATAAACCTTAGTATTATCCTAGAATCTAACTTTTCAAGTTGTTCTTCGGCGACAACGTAGCTGCCTAATATTCGAAATCTACTTCTGACTTTTGCTTCACATTCTGCAACGATATGAAGAGGAATCTCTTTCTTATGATCCTTTTTGCTTGCCTTAGTCCTTGGCTCATAGCCCAGTGCTGCTTCTTTGCCCTATTTGTTTCATTGCGTATAGTTCCAGTGTAGTGTGTCTCCCAGTGCCGCTCCTTTCTTGGCAAGCCTATCGGCTAGCTCATTTCTTACTATATTATGATGTCCTGGCACCCACAGCAAGTAGACTTTGTTGTGTTCGCCTAGTTTTTCCAATATTATAAGTGCTTCCTGCACTAGTTTGGAGTTGACGGAGTTTGAGTTTAATGCTTTTAACACCACCCGACTGTCTGATAGAATAGCAATCTCACAATTGCGATATCCTCTATCTAAATTTCACTGTGCACATCTAATTATAGCGCACAGTTCAGCTTGAAATATACTAGTATATCTGCCCAAGGATTTCCTTTGGGATTAATCTGGGGCCTACGATTCCTAGACCATTCCCTCTGTATGTGGTTTCAACGCAGATGACTTCTCCGACGTTCAAGTCTTCTTATCGGACCATTTGATGGTGAAGTTCCGATTGAAGACATTCCTCCTTGTCATCTCGTCTCTTGGCATGGACACTAGTGTTTCTCCCTGTGTCCTTGTAGAGCACTGGTTCCCAACCAGTAGTAAGCAGAAGCCAAAATATGGTCCACGAATGATTTTAAATGTAGCTTTGAGTAACAATATTAGTCCTAGGATAACCGAACTCGTGAAGAAGATGCAAGCTCAGAAATCACATTAATACAAAATTACAGAAGTTTATATTAAAAATATTATTATTTCTTTTTGTGTAAGTTCCTATTGAGTTTTTAATTAAAGTTTCAGTTTGATTATTACAGTTTATTTTTATTACACCTACATAGTGGTCCCTGCTAACAAGAATGATTGAAACGTGGCCCCTGACCAAGAAAAGGTCGGGAACCCCTGATGTAGAGAGACGTTGATATTATAAAACATTCAAATTGTAGTTACCTTGAACTGTTTTCTTTAAATATTGCTCTGTTTTTACCTCGGTTGTCGATAAAGTATCCAACCATTAAAAATTTTGATTGAATCGATTGATAAATTGCTGTACACGCAATTTTGAAGTCATTTTGAAACTTATTTTCACAATCGTTTACAACCTAGACCTACGCAGTACGCTGATGCCAAATCCAAAAAAGCTGGCTAGAATGTATATTAATTCTTAGGTAATCAGCTCACCGAGAAACTTAATATGCAAATACCGAGTTTCAAAGAGATTGTATGACTTTGTTTTTCTTTTTAATTAACTAATTTTCTTTTTGGGATTTAAACAGGATATGGACTCCATACAAATATCTTGGGAATTGAGGCCGTAACATGATATTTTATTTAGTCACTTGATTTGTATATACTACAATTTTTTGGGACTAATTCCAAACTACAGGAAACCGCCATCAGTTGCTGGAATATCTCCTTTTTGGTGCCATTTTCTGGAGAGGATTGCAGCGCCCATTCCGAAAACCCATTTGAACATGTATTTTCCATATTATCCTTCCATTGATTGATTAAGTGGGATACCTTCAATACAATTCTTTGGGACTAATTCCAAACTACAGGAAACGGCAATCATTTACTGGAATATCTTTTTTTTTTGTGCCATTTTCTGGAGAGAATTTGTTAAAGTGGCAAAGGGGAGAGTGTTGGTTATAGTCTCAAACATTGGGCTCCCGTAACAGAAGAAGTATTCCTTAACAAAATCTTGGGAATTGAGGCGAGAAAATGGTATTTCAGGAAGTAATCGGTTTTGGATTTTTTTTAGTGCCAACTACTGCTGATTTCATTTCCGACACCAAACATTGACTGGATCATCTATTTTTCACATAGTTCTTCCCAGGATTGATCAAGTGCCATATCTTCAAGAGAACTTGTAAGGACTAAGGGAATACTACGTGAAACCGCAGGATAGGATATAAAAAAACCCAATAAAATAGAAAGAAACATTTAATTTTCTACTCCAGTATAATCAACCAGTTGCTAGCAGAGATAAAAGCCAACGAAGCATAAAGATTGAATTGAAAACACGTGCTTAAATAGCTTTATAAAATGAAGTACTCGCCTGTAAACACTACGTGTATCATACAATATATCAGTTGAGCGATAGTCTGTGATTCAATCACGGCGACTGAAAAATGACTAATATCAGTTGCCACTTGTTATTGTAATTCATAAATAAATTCATTGATAAATTATGTGCTGGTAACACTACGAGCATGATATATTACTCATACGCCGTGAATCACAGTGGCACTAGTAAGAAAGAAAAGATACTCAATCACTGATATTTACAATATCGACTAGCATTTTTCAATCGCCGTGATTGAATTACATGAGTTAAATATCGGTCAACTCTTGTGACGAACGTAGCATAGACACCATAAAGTATATAAAATCCTTATAAAGCACGGCAATATGCTTTGATCTAGTCATGTCCGCCAATCCATAAGTCTGTCGGAGAAAAAAGTTTGATGACCAGGAAAATTGACTCTCCCCGCACTGTTCGAAATGTATCTTCATAATTCGTTGTTTATCTTATACAAGACGAAGTTAAACCATTATTATTTTCTTCCTTTTTTTTCAGCAAAATGAAATCTTTGATTTTCGCGCCCAGTTTGATCGTTACGAAGAAAAGGTACGCACAGGAAAAAACAATTTGGAAGCCATTAACAATAGTCGACAGGAATTGAAGGCTGATTTGCATAACAAGCAAGCTGTGCTCGCTGAATTAGAAGCTGAAAAACTAAAAATTCGACAGGAATGTGAACAAATAAAATTCAAAAGAAGAAATTTGGATAGCAATATGCAAAACAACACAATCAAATTAATACAAGCCAAAGAGTTGCTAAAATCGCTTCTAAATGAAAAGACCAACAATTGCACAAAATGTGAAGAAGCTAAGACTGTTGCGTTATCGAAAGGTGAAATGCCGACTACTCCATCCACACTGTCAGAAGACGAGTTAAAAGATAATATAAAAACGTTCCGGGCTAAAATTAAACAGAGAGCTCCAATGTGTAGTGATTACGAAGAAGTAGTAAGTACATTGGAGCAAAAGCGTGAACGATTGCGTGAAGATGATCAAAAAATATCTATGATTAGAAATTCGTTATCCGTTTTAAGTCATTCATGGCAATCGCGTTTGAATCAGCTGAAACGTATGAAGAGTAGTACTGCGATGAAGGTGATATATGTTTTTGGGGTAAGTTGCTTTACATTGGCATATAACTATATTTATTTATTTTTTGTTTTTTTAAAGCAAATTATGAATGTGCGTCAGTTTGCTGGGGATTTGCACATCGATCATTCAAAAAAAACGATCATAATAGAGGTCAGTCCCAAGCAAAACTCCCGAAACACAAATACAAGTACGTTATCTGGTGGAGAGCGTTCTTTTACTACCATAGCTTTGCTAAAGGCTCTGTGGTCCTGTTCAGATCATCCGTTTTATTTTCTGGATGAGTACGATGTGTTCACGGTATGTATTCAATTATGTGTAATACGTTTTTAAATGCACAAAGAAGTTGTACATACTTTGATGATTTGCACAAATGGATAACTGATCAGCAATTGTATTGAAAGTGGATTAAATAGTGTAAAACCTTGAGCTACTGAATAGTTTACAACCATTGATACTATCGATTGTACTTTACGAACTTCTTTCTATAAAGTTAGGAGATTGGTTAAATCAAATTTCTAGAGACTTGGCGTCAGTGCGATTAATCGAATAGAAATTACTTTGATTACATGAAGTTGATTTATCAGAATAAATAGAGATTTTTCATTTCATCAAAACAATTACGTTAGTTTTTAGAGACAGAGTTTGAATAAAATTCTTGTTGGTCAGCTCGACGAGACGAGTCGATCTAGCCATGTCCGTCTGTATGTTGTTGCGCATTTTTTGGGGACCAATTTGTATGACCTCCTCGTACTGTACTGGCAAAGCTGATATCAGGATTTACTGTGGGCGCTGGACGGCCAGAGGTACATAGTTATTCCATGGGAGACGGAAGTGGGTCTTGGCTTGGGTGAATGCTGCTCTTTCGCTTTATTATAAAAATTTTGCAGTCCTTGTAAGAGGCAGCATGGTCTCCTTGCACTCGGTTGAGCTGTGGTCTGCGCCACACTTTTTGGTTATAAATGGCAGTACTTCTGCGAATCCCCAAATCCCTAACAGCGGAAGCATTGGAGAATGTTCTTGGACTTATGCGGTGGTTCGATCGTGATCACGTAGCTGCATATCCGTTTTCAAAGATATACCTCCTTGTTGTTGCTCTCCAGATTTTCCAGATCTAAGAAGAATATGCACATCGGCTTTTTGTTGAAACGTTTGATAGCGTTTTTAATTTCACAGCCCCGTACAACATGTTCATGCTCAGCCAAAGCTTCCCTGATGTTTTCCGTATCGGTGGAGTTATGTAGCCCTTTTATCAAGATTCTGTAAGCACGCTCATTCTTGGCTTGAAAGGTCTGATAACGCATTTCGTTCGTGTCAAGGAAGCATTTGAACTTCGAGAAGCTCTCCTTACTCTAACACGACTATCCTTGCCAGATGATACAGTCATAATTATGATTTCCGATTAACAAAGATATATCGCTTAGAAGTTTAGTAATGCTACCGACGTTCGGGAAAAATATTGGTGGTTTCTTAATGCCTTTCGCTGGCGCGCTGGGAGCCGTGTCCATGTGTTCGTCTTTTCTTTCGTCTAACTCATCATTATCGTCTGATAATATAGCGAACCTGTTGGCGTATGTGCTGTTGTTGTTTTTGGCCATGGTTTTGGTAGTCAGGAGTGACAGTTTTTTGCGAACGTGGGCTTTGCGTATCAACTATTCTGACTCAATGCTAGACGCTAGATATTATCAATAGTTTTCGGAGCAAGCCGATTTGTTTTTTCATTTATAAAATTATTGACTAAGGAAAAGCCGCTTTCTGACGCTACACTACTTGCCGGTATAGACAGAAGTCTAAGAGCAAATTTGGACAAGTGTGAAAAGACATTTTTCTGCTCTTTCCAGCACTACAATATTTATTTACTTCTTGTGCGACATTTTCTGGAGCCCTTTCGCTTATAAGATTCGGAAAATAGAAGTTTAAATTGTTACTTATGCTCGCATTAATTTGGTGATCAGCGGAATGTAAGACTTTAGGTTATGTTTTTAAGTATCCAAAAGGCCATTGTTTTGCATATATATTTCTTGGTTATAAGTGCCTCTGACTAAATCAAGTAGTAACGACAATAAAACATTATCTGGAAAACGCTGATCATGATAACATCACTTTACAAAATGATGACTGTGCTTTTATATTTATAAAATATGATACACAAATTTTAATATTTTAATTTACTGTTTCTTTAAGGATGATGTGAACAGGAACTGCCTCACCACTCTGTTAATCAGTGAAGGAGAGCAAAATAGTCACAGGCAGTATTGTTTTTTGACGCCTCAGGACACACACATCGATCCGCAAGATTTCATCACGGTCCATAAGTAAGTAAAATAATATTACTTCTTTATATTAATAATTCATTCATACCTAATCGATACGTTTTTATGCAGGCTGGAGAAACCCATTCGAGGCCCTGTGGATTAATCAATATGTTTCTATGCAGGCTTGCTGAAGCCATTGGAGGCAAACAAACGTTTTTTTTTTTTGTTTTTATTCATTCATTCTTTATTCGTTCATTTTTTTATTTGTATTCATTCATACTTAATCAATATGTTTCTATGCTGTTGAACCCAGTAGGTTCGTTATGTGGAACAGAGAATTGCAATCAGTGCTTTGTGAATTGGAGTATACACACAGAAAATGCAATGTAATACCACAACCTTATTTGGTGCTCACTCAAATGCGCGACTGTTTCGTGTCTATGACATTGCATCGGTGTTTGAAGAATGCATTTCACAGAGTACAATTTAAATAACAAATGCAAATCTCTGATGTGGAACTAAGGAATTTTTTTTTTTTTGCTGTGCAAAAACCTTTGTCAAGGTTTAAAAAAATATTCCATTAAAATAAAATTTTTAGTATTCCAATAATTATTAGACAACCCGGCCATATAATTTTAGAAATTTTAAAGCAATGTTTAATAAAATACTGTTTTATTTTGAGGAGTTGTTAAATGTATATATATATCATTATTTTTTCACTATCGATCCTCAATTTAAACCCACTTCTGATGACCGAAATGAGACTGCACGTTTGGACCCGATGACAATAAAATATTTTAAAACTTGATGGTCAAATCTAAACCGCAAATTTCGAAAATGAAAAAAGTTACGAAAAAAAAAATGATCATAAGGAATCTTAGCAAGAGAGAGATAGGAGAGAGAGAGAGAGAGCATATCCAACAAATATCTTTGTGTTACAGTGAAAACTCACCAATTCTCCTCTTGCGCGAACAAATTCTTTTAAACCCTTTTTTTTATATTTTTCGGAACAATTTACCCTCTTTTGGACAGACTCCCTTTTAACCGGATGCTGACAATATATTTTTATGAATTGAGAAAAAATGCCTCTCTTCGTCGGACGCGAAACCCTTAGCAACGTACTCGAGGCACCAAATGATGGTATAAAATGTAACACGAACCACCACAACTTAAGTTGGAATTTCCCGAATAAAGAGTTTGTGTTTTTTTCTTCAATCCGTCTGTCTGCCTTATTTAGTTTTGGTACGTTGAAACGAAAACAGAATGGCCCATAGAAAACAATGAAAGAATGTTGCAGTCGTGAGTTCATGCTCTAATGTAAATAATTCTTTATTTTGAATCACAAAAAAAATGTAATTTGTACATAAAAAAAATAATAAAATATTTTTAATAAAACAAATGTTTAAAAAACTGCTTTTAATTTATAAATAATAAACAAATCTAAAAAAACAACGTAACATTTTTTTGCGACTGGCTTACGTAAATTTTATGGAAATTGGTCCGATGATTAGAAAGATAGCAGAGACACTCAACATCTCTTATGGACCGACTCAACACATTTTGGTTGATGTTTTGGGTATGAAACGTGTCGCCGCCAGAATCGTGCCAAAAGACCTGAATTTTTTGCACATTCCAGCTAGATTGTGACGGAGTTTTTGGCCAAACATGAAATAAAAGTCATCGCACAAGTCATCTGCCTCCATTTTCACCACCTTGACTAAAGAGGTGAGGATGGAACTAGATGTGTTTGTAGGAGGTTTGAGGATTCCAACAGTTCAGAACCCGACGACACTTAGTACAACATTTGACTCATTGCTTAGATTCTCGGCTCATGCCACCAAGACAAAAAATGGTCTCAAGTCGAGAAATAAAGTTCTGAAAGCGCTTTCTGGGTCTTCTTGGGGTAAAAATAAGTAGACATTAATAACAACTTACAAAGCTATCGGACGTTCTGTCCTGAATTACGCTGCTCCCGTCTGGACCCCTTTCCTAAGTAAGACTCAATGGCAATGCCTGCTAAGAAGTCAGAACAGTGCGCTGAGGACTGCCACTGGTTGTCTGCAAATGACCCATAGGGACCATCTGCATGAAGAAGCGATTATGCTACCTGTTCAACATAATGAACTGCTTTCGAAGCACTTCTTGTTGGGTGCGTACAGAAGTCATCATCCAAAACATGGCACCCACACGACATCAGCGCCTACCCGGATGAGAACCGATATCAGCACCTATAGAACGAGTATCAATCGTTTTATTACTGGTAGTAGCATAGAGGTGTATGATTATACTTCTGGAAGGGCTCAATTGCAAATATGCAATCTATACGCTCTTATAGGGACAATGTAGTATTAGGTGGAAGACCACCACCTATTAATGAGAGTAAAAAACATCTCCCTTGTAGAACCAGGACGAAAGTTGCACAGTTGAGATCCGGATCGAGCAATATACTCTAGTGCTACAGGGAAATAATTGGGATAATCAATTCAATTCTCGCATTCAAAAAATCGCTTTGCACAATACCCATTCATAATATAATAAATTTTATATATGTATGTATGTATTTCCTGATGCAGCTCAAACCAAGCTGTTACAACAACAACAACAACGTCCGTCCTTATTATTAATATTATTTATCTAAGAGTAATCTTGTTGACGCCTAAAAAAGTTTTTTTTATTTATGTCCTTGAGTTTTGCAATCTCAGCACGCAGTGTTTGAAGTTCTTCCGCATCAGCAGCCGACTTGGTAGTTTCTTTGTTTATAGAATTATTCGCTACAGTTGCCGTAGACTTTACAGTGCTGCTGCTGCTCCGGTTGCTGCTTTTCTCTGCATTATTATATTCTGTTGCATCATCTGGTGACTCAATCGATTCGGTTACAAGCACCTCGATGCATTCATCCTCATCCGCTTCTGGCGTATCGATCATACGACGCAATAGTTCAGCAAAACGCTGTGGTTGTTTGTGTTCCGGATGAAAAACAGCTTTATTTGTAAGACGTAAATGCAGATTGCTTACGGCACCCTTAAAAGGCATTTCCTTCACCAGTTGATGACTGCCAATATGCCATATACAAACTTGTTGATCAGCACCACCAGACACAAGAGTTTGACCGTCCAATGATAGCTTTAGGCAATTAACAGCTGTGCCTGCTTTGTGTCCAACGAATTTCGTAATATGCTCTTGCTCCTTTGCACGGGGCACTGCATCTTGTATGTTACCATCAGCGGTACCAACATAGACGCGCGCCTCGAGCGTTTTCACAGTCACAGTATGCAAACACTCAGCAAAGACAGCGCTTAGTAATAATTGGCCACAGCTTAAATCATAAACTTTACAGCTGCGAACCAGCGACACAGTGTAGATGTACGCATGTATGCCACCGTTGCCTATGTGCACATCGGTAACGGTAACATCGGTAACGGTAAAGCGTCACCGCTTGTGTCAGATTCCAGACTAGAACTCCACCATCTTTGGAAGGGGTTGCAAAATAGGCGCTGTCATCGGTAAAACACAAACAAGTTATCCGCTGATGTTTCCAGATTGTATTAAGCATGCTTCCGTATTTACAAAGCGCCAGATATATATGTTCTCCTTTATGCCAGGTACCAGATAGCAACCATCTGGCAATATGACCAACGCGCTGACACGTTCGGGCATTACGAAACGCGAGGAGGTAATCTGTTGAGTGACAACACGTGCAGTAGCGGTTTATTTTTATTTTCACAAATCACATATTCGCCGGCGCTTAAGATGCAAATAAAATACTTCGCGACTGAACACAACCACCGACTTTGTAGTTCATCAGAATTGTGCCGGTGCGCAGATCGCAAGCGCTGACTGGTTCATTTTCGTTCGTGGTGCATGTGAAAAGTACTTCGATGATGTCGCCCATATTTTGTATGCTTGAACAAGGATTTTACGATGATTTGCTGGCGAGTGTGCTGCTTTAGTTGATCCATACCTTTTTTATGATTGAAAAATCAAAAATTCAAAGAACGGTTTTTCTTTTTGTTGTAATTTTTTTGTTTTTTATTGAAATGCGCACTTTTAGTACATATTTTGAACAACTGTGGTATAATTGCGCTTTCAACTTGCGGTCACACTGTTTCGGACTACCCCATTAAAGCGGTAATTATATTACTATACTTTTAAGCAATATCTGCATATAGACACGATATACATAAAACAACATGGAATTATACAAAAGAGCGATATCGCGTTTTCCACTCGGCAGCATGGTCTACATGTTTGCATATGGATCCGGCGTAAAGCAGCAAGTGGGATACGAGAAAAACAAGAGTAATAACGTGATCGACTTTGTGTTTTGTGTGCGAGACTCGCTGGGATTCCATGCCGAGAACATTCAACGACACCCCAGTCACTATTCGGCATTGCATTATTTGGGGCCTAATTTTGTACGCAACTATCAGGAACGATTAGGTGCCAATGTGTATTTTAATACGCTGGTACCATTGGAAGACTTAGGAGTTGTCATAAAATATGGTGTTATTTCGGAGGATGATCTGCTGGTAGATCTTATGGACTGGCGGCATCTCTATTTAGCCGGTCGACTGCACAAGCCGGTGACTGATCTATTAAATCCAGATGATAATTTAAAATTGGTAGCTGCGCTTGACGAAAATCGTCTGTCGGCATTTCGCACGGCAATTTTGATGCTACCGGAAACATTTACTTCCTTTGAACTATTTCACACTATTGCTAATTTAAGTTATAAAGGCGATTTTCGCATGATTTTTGGCGAAAATAAGAAGAAAGTCGTAAATATAGTGAGGCCCCAACTGCGCGATTTCTTTCAGCTGTACATGCCTGCTATGCGGCAGCTCTCGAAATATGTGGCAGTAAATATGGACGGCAGAGAATTGGGCTCAGGCCAACAAGCTGTAATATTTGATCAGGATAAATCAGTGTCCACCACATGCGCGCACCTACGTCGGTTGCCCAAAGAGTTACGTAGGCGGATAACACATAATGCCGCATTTCGCGGCAATTATGCGGAAATTGTACAAAATCTAGCTAACCAACCGAACCTTGGCGATATTGTACAAATGTCGGTGAACGATATCGTTTGGCGTAGTAGCATTACGCAATCATTGAAAAATATTGCAAGCGCTGGTCTATTAAAGTCGCTCGTGTATAGCTACCGAAAGGCAGCCAAGACCTTTGCCGTTTAGGACGACGGCGACCACAATACTAACGTACATAATATAGCTTATTATAGTTATTTAAAAGCGAAACCCTAAGTATAAGTTCTTTTTTGTAATATATTGCTCAGGCTGCCCCCGCTGATTAATACTAGCCATTTTACGTTATGTCCATATGTGTGTTGATTAATTTTAAGTTAATAGACAAACAAATTGATTTAAAATAAAACAGAATATATTTTTAATCAAGTAGTATCACGACACTAATCAAAGTCTTTTATTTTTTGTATATTTTCCACAGAAAAATGCCGAAATCGAAAGATGAAGATTCTGTCGGAAGTCTTAGCGGCAGCGAAGACAAAAATCATAAACATCGACACAAGAAATCGAAAAGAAAATCAAAGAAAAAATCGACCAGCAGCAAAAACGAAAAGCATCATAAAGAAAAAGTGCATCATTCGATCGATAATAGCGGCGCCAACGCGGATACAGAATGCACATTTGGACCTGCGCTACCGCCGAATTTTCTGCCGAAAGAATCAGCGGCACCAAACATAATGATTGGACCAGTATTGCCTTCAAACGAGCGTGTTGAAAATTCCGATGATGACAATGATGATGCTGACAACTTTGGCCCGTTGCCGCCAGACTCTGCAAAGCTGATGAACACAAAGCAAATAGAACTTGAAGAGCGTGCACTGGCACTAAAACTATCTGTAATAAATGGTTCGAAATTAGGACAAGTGGATCAAAAAACCCGAGAAGAGTGGATGTTGGAGCTTCCGGAAGTGGGTCTTAAAGGTGGACTGGCGGCGCTTGACAATCTGAAGCGCACATTTTATCAAGGAAAGTCAAAGCCTGATTTTAGCGATCGGTGAGTAAATTTCTTATATGAATAAAATATCGATATAAATGTGTACATATATACAAATAGATCCGATTGGACGAAAACACCAAAATTGGAAGGCGACAATGTACCACTAGAACCGAGATGTTCAAAGGATCTGGTTCAATCTGCAATGGAGCTCAATGAACGGCTACGTGACGAAGAGCAAGATAGTATTGCAAAGAAGCACAAAAAGAAGCATAAACGTGAGAAGTCTCTGGTCGAAATACATAAGAAAAAAATGCGTAAAGAACAACGCAAAAAGGATAAAGAACTAGCGGCGAAAGGTTTGAAACCAGAACGAAGGCCTTTTACGCGTGATGTAGATCTCAAGCTTAATAAAATTGATTCGCATCAAACTAAGCAAATCGTCGATAAGGCCAAAATCTTAAACACAAAATTTGACAGCGGTTCCAGCAAATACCTTTGAATAAAACATTTAATATATTATTTTATAAACATTTTAAAACAAATTACTTGTTTCTTTTTTAAACTCTGCATACATAAGGTATACATATAACGTTTGTGTATTACATGTATGGGTGTATACATTATTTATTGAGAAGACGAATCAATCTAACCATGTCCGTCTGCCTGTCTGGATTTGTTGCGCTTTTTCTATGTCGCAATTTTAAAGGTATCCAGTTGGAAATCGGCAACTATACTTAGTTTGATTTACAGTCAATATCACTTTAAAAAGTGGCATGGTGGCTTCTTATAAATAGACGTTTCACATTGATGTCAAGTGGCGTACTGCGGGCACTTTTTGGGATAGCGCAAAACAAACTTACCGCCCGTTTCTGGGAATTTTCTATGATAATTTTCATATTACAGTCAATATCAACTTTAAATATGATACAGTGGCTTCTTGTGGACGAACGCTTTACCTATAGAGAATTATGTATCCTTCACCCTTCTTACGGGCAACCCCGCCACAAATCCAGCACCCAGTTTTGGGGCTTTAAATAAAAACATTTCAAAATCAACTTGAAACGTCGTGTGAATGGTATTACACCTTCGGTTCCAACGAAGTTAACTTATTTTCTTTTTCAGACGGACATGTACTAGACTATATAGACACTAATTTTTGTGCTGATCAAGAACATACATAAATAGTTTATGCTGTCTGCCACGCCTACTTCTGCCTGTTGCAAACATTTCCAAAAACTTACTGGAGAATGTTCTGCCACCAATGGGAATAATATTGATGACAGAAATTTCGCAATAAGTGAGGACCCAAGTTTCAGAAGAGGTACATTCCTTGCTACCTTCCATACAACTGGGACAATTAGTTAGGAAAAAGCGGAGTTTAACACGCACGTAAGATAATTTATTGCTATAGGTGCAAGGTGTTTCAGCATCAGCATTGAATTACCGTCTGGGTTGAATGCCTTGGATTATAAAGTTATTCCAGTAGACTGAGAAACATACTCACAATTAAAACTTTCTAAATCCTCATGTCCTTTTGTACATATTGATTTACGCTTTAGTCTATTCTGCATTGAAGGGCGTTGCACGAACTGTCTACAGCAGTGATTCCCAAAGTGGTCCAGGTGGATCCATAGGGGTCCATGGGATAGTGGGGGTCTACGTTGGCGTGAAAAAAATGGTGTTCCAAAAGTCGTAAGCGGGGGTCGAAAAAATTTGAATTTCATACCTATTTTTTTTTTGCTCTTCGGTTTTGCACTGCTTGGAAAAGTGGTCTATGATGCACTATGATAAAAAAAATTTTTGGGAATCCCTGGTATACAGTATAGTTTGGCATACATCTTCAATGATTCCACTTGCGTTTTTTTTGTTTTGTTTTGGAGTGTTCCTAAGACTTCTCGAGCCCGAGTCGTTATTATCCAATTGTTCCGGCTATTTTGTTATGTTCCGGGAGAAGATTGCTCACATTGTGAAGGGAATATGGCTATCGCTCGGATCGTGGGCTAGAATTTCGTTTGTTTGACGGGGCGACGGAAACACTGCTGAATATTGTGTAGAAGAACAACATGATGACCCACGGATGACTGAAAGTCAGGTGAACTGTGCAACAGATTGATTGGCAGCAGGATGCAAGAAAGTCAGCACTACACTCTTTATGAGATCTCATGTCAGTACATCTCCTTCTATGACGCCTATTTTGGCAAACGTTACGTTGCACACACACGATATTGTAATGCTGGCCGACGAAGGGGCAGTTGTTTGTGTGTGTGGGGTAGATGTTACTGCAATAGTAGATATGCCGAACAAATATTTAACTGGCTTTTTTACCATCGTGCTTTTTCACAAAACAGTTACAATTAAAAATTTAACTTCCATGTTCCAAGTGTCTTAGCACTCTGCACCACGCCCGCTGGCAATACTATATATTGGTTAAATAGTAACCGTGCTGCAGCTGGAAATTGCAATAGTAGGTGTGGATGTGATGGTAGCAGCTGAGCAGGTGTATTGTCTAATCTCTATGGGGTGAAGCATCGAACAGGTTCGAAGATGGTACCATTCGCCACACCTCGAACACTGAACTGAGGTCATATTTCGTAATATTTTCCTCCCACAGACCGAACAGAACTAAGGACTGGGTCTAGGGTTCCACTCAATTACGTTTATAGATGCAATGGGAAGTCTTTATATCCAAGTTTACTGGCTCTCTTTATTATACAGATAAAGGGATGGATATCGGTATATTAACTTTTTATGTTGATCAAGAATATTCAGGGGTCGGCGCTCGAAGTGTTACCAATTAAATTTGCAGTAATTTTGTCAAATTTTTTTTTTATTTTTATTT
Source organism: Leucophenga montana (assembly GCA_035044765.1). Classification (NCBI taxonomy): domain Eukaryota; kingdom Metazoa; phylum Arthropoda; class Insecta; order Diptera; family Drosophilidae; genus Leucophenga; species Leucophenga montana. Next base: position 2,300,967 of record JAWNNQ010001877.1, on the reverse strand, counting down.
AAAAACTTCAGTTTACGAGTATCCTAAAAACATTTTGAATTATAAGACGTAGTTACCTTTAGCGCGTATAATAGCATCGTGTTTGTCCGGGAAGGCTTCACACGCTGCACAAATGTGGTACGTTGATATTTTGTCCCATTCTCGGCAATGAGCATTATTTAAAGCGTTAGCTGTCTCATATTTTTTAGTTCATACTTTGGGCTTAAGTCTGGTCAATATGGTAGCCATTGTTGTTAAGAAATGAAGCTGGGAACGTTATCTTGTGTGCAAGAAAACTTGGGTTTCTCTGGCTTTATGGAATGGTGCCGAGTCTTGTTGAAACGTCCAATGGTTTCTAGCAAGTTGTTTACCTGCCCAAGGTAACAAAGCATCGTTTAACATATTTTCACGGTAGATGTACATTTACGCCCTGTTCAATGAAACGAGTGGTGAGCATACTGTGGCAGTTACCGCGGCCCAAACCAACACTGATGCAGGCGCTTACTTTCGCAGTGCAATGCGCTGGTCCAAATTGTCTTTTGATTTGTGCTTTAACCATGCACAATCGATTTGTTTTTTTTACATACTCGTATTGCAGAATCGTAAAAATGTTTTCCATCAACGTGCAAATGTTTTAACAACTTTGTTCTTTCTAGGCGAACTGCCTTTTTACACTTTTTGTATTTTGTAAGGCTAATCGTAGTTCTTTTTTATATGCGCTCCATGCTACGAGAGCAGACACATTGAGTTAGTTTTTTTACCAATTGAACTGCGCTTTTTCGTGCATTAAGTTGAATCCTGGCCTACACCTTTCAAACCATTTCCGCCGATGTTGCTGTTTTTGGATGTCCAACTCCAAGGCATTTTTAGATGCTGCCAGTATACACAAACATTTTGTTCACACGTAAATGACGTAGCTCATTAACAATGGTTGACTGCGATTTTCCAGCCAAATACAAAGCAAAGCAAACTTTTTCCAAACAACCATTAAATAAAATACTGTTTATGTTTGTAATAATGCAATATTGTTCGGTATATTTATTTTTGCAATTTTAAAAGTTTAATTCGAGTAAATTTTCTTTATATGACTAATATCACAAAATAATAAAAAAAACTTAAAATACCAAAATTCAAGATTTAATATCAAACTGAAACCGATTTCACCGCAAACTAATGCAAGATAATTACGCAAAGATACTTCATGTGCTGCAAGCAAATTGACTTATTAACTCTCTTATAAAAAAGAATAATAATTTGTGATGTCTTTTGTCCTTTCCATTGTTAAATACGTTTGTAATAAATAAAACGAACGCATAAGGATGTACAATGACATACATATACGCTAGATGAAAATTAAATTCATTCATTGTATCAAACAACAAAAGCTGCCACATTAATTTGTATTTGTATTAAATTAAACTTAAATCTTACAAACTAAAACGTAAAATAATTCTAAATTAAATGCAACTAAAAATGCAAAAAAAAAAAAAAATAAAATAAAAAAAATTAATAGAATAGAAATAAGAGAATAAAATTATTATGTTCTGTGGAATCGTTTTTTAAATACGAATTTGAAAATTCTTCATCGCCTTAAAATCTTCAAATTTCATGCATAAAATTTAGTTTTACGTTTGAGATTTGAAGATTTTGAGGCGCAAAAGTTTTCTCTGTCAGCCCGATAATTTTTTTTTACGTTATCGAATCGTATATACGTCGTGATAGTTTTTTGATACTTTCATACGTATTTTTAGTTGAATATTTATGTTTCTTTGATCATTTTATGTTAGCTCTTAATTGAAAGGAATTACATTGAAGCACGCTAAGTTACATTTACTTTGATTAGTCATTTTTAGTTGCATATACATATATGTATTTAGATAAATATTGTATTTCATTATTACGATAATATTTTTTGTTTTTTCTTTAATTTTTTTTTTTTTGCTCGGCTTTTTTCTATGCACTAGCAACATCAAGAGTCCAAAGTACTCAATTGTTTGTTAATTATTGCTTTTTGGTATTGAGACTAGTTGTTTGTTTGAGTTTTACTGTCATTGTTTGTTGTTGGTTTTAAATTAGTTATACAGAATTTTTTATACAAAGCACATGAATTTCGTCAAGCTAAAATGTTCTAGTAATGTCCGTTCGTCTGTCTGTCTGTCTGTCTGTTACGTAGTTTATGCGAGAGAGAGATAATTGTAATTTGTAACTCATGAATTAAAAAATTTTTAAAAACTGTGCTTATACAGTAATTAAGGCAATTTCGAAACCAAATTCATTTTTAATTTCGAAGGCAGTCTTACTCAATTTTAGCGAGTTTCTCAAATGCCTTATTGCTATTGTATCTCTCGCATAGACTCACAATGTGGTGCTATACTGAAAACACTCCCAACTTTCCAATTTCTGCAAGTAAAACTTTTGCAAACTGTATTTTGTTCGCTCTGTTTTATAGATTTCAAGCTGCAGCCTAGTATGGGGACTTGAATATTTGGCTTACAAACTGCCTAACCATTTTTATGGTTTTGTATAGATACTTTATTTCTAAAGCTATCGATATAGTACATAGTTTATTATAAAAATAAACATCTAAATCATACATCATACCCCCCATAGTACAGATAACAGTTTCTGGTATAGGCTATTTTTTTTTTATTTTTATTATTCAAGCTAAATGACTTTAAATTTTATATGTATGTTTCTAACACCGTCAAAATATGCCACATTAGTACAGTTTGAACCGCCATAGTATATACATATATACCTTAAACAGACAATTTTTTGTTGTTGTGCTTATATTGCAACAGTTCTGAGCTAGGCCCAACTAATCTAAATTTAATTACTCTTTTCATGTTTCCTCTTATGTTCAAGATTTCGATTCGAATAATTTGTTCGGCATTAATTTCGTTAAAATGATACTTTTTGTCTCTTTTAAGCACAATTTCACAGTTCTCGGATTAGTGTAACTTAACTTTAACAGTGAAAAACTTACTATGAGTTTAAATTTTATGCTACAGTCCGACATTACATCCTAAATAGGCTTATAATAAAGCGTTTTTATAATATTTCAGACAGATAACTATGCCAATTTAACAGACAGACATAAACAAAAATACGAAATTTATAGTACCGCCTATAGTTAACTTACTAAAATTTGGTTGGTTAAACCCGTGCTTAAATGGTGAGTCTAAAAAAAACTGTTGAAACATTAACTCTTAGTCTGAAACTGTCACTTAAACGTATATTCGACGTTCTGATTACATTGTAAATTGCTACTAATAAAAGCGTATGCTCAACGTGAAGTGAAATCAAATCGCAAAATACTTCTGCAAGTGTCATAACGGCACATTTTAATGAAATCGATTCTGATCAATTTAGTCATATCGAAATATAGCACAGGAAGGATGATCAAGTTTGACGATAGTTCATGTGATATGTATTTAAACTTCGATTTTATCGAAGTTAAAGTTATTTTATTGTTTATTTATATATATATATATATATATATATATATATATATATATATATATATATTTTTTTTTTTTTTTTTTTTTCAATACACTGGGCATATTACTTTATTCAAGACATGGCTACTATATGCTGCAATAGTTTACAACTGTTTGCTTGTTTGTTTGTTGCTGTTCTCTTCTTGTTGTTATAGTGCAGTGTATTGTATAAATAATTAATATAATTATGCATACAATGTGAAAACAAAAACACGAATGCAGAAAATCAAATCAACTAATTCTAAATTAATACTTATGGCGTACACTTTCATGTTTACGATTTTGAATCGTAAAAAATAAAAGTTTAAATATTTCTGTCCATAAAAAAAAACACAACAATTTTTTAAATATCTAGAATTCATCAGCATCATCATCTCATTATCATCCAAAAATTAGTAAATTAAACATTTTTTAAAGTCTATTTGAGCTCAAAATTCGTGATTGTGTATGTGCATGTTTCAAATGGTGGGCAAGTACATAAATATTATATTAAATGTATGTATCTATGTATGTGTATATAGAAACTACAATCTGTATTTCTCAGATAATATAAATTCGTACAAAATGATATTTTCTTGTTACTTAGTTTGTTGTGTATCTGTCGGTATGTCGGTCTGTCCGTTTGTCTTTGTTTTGTATTCTACAAAATTTTGTGTATACTTTAAAAAGTAAGGAAAAACAATCTGAAATACATTACTAAAGTTTTAAATATCGGCAATGTGTTGTTGTTGTTGTTGTTAATATCGCAGTTCTCGTTGATATAGTCAATCGATAGTAGTATAGTATAGTAAGTATTGTATTTCTCTAACTATGCATACATATTATTGGCAAGTCTAAATGTGTGTTATAGTACATTCAAAGGAACTTAATACTTTCGGCTTAAAATTTGTTTCGTTTTGGTTATCTAATAGCATTTGAAGTACATTTTAAAGATACACATACACATGTACGTCATGACATTATCATTATCATCATCATAATTTCAATTTTCCAGCAATTGTAGTTGTAGAATCAACTAATCTGTCTTTGTTTAAATTTAACTCATAAATAGCAATAATTAAATCGTTGTTTTAGTTGAAGTTTTTGTAATGGTTTTGTAAATTCGTAAATTAATCTTAAATAAATATTAACTAATTTGGTACGCAAAGTCTTCATCGTCTGATAATTTGTGTATAAACTAAAATTTCTTATAAAAATTGCAGTTTTTTTATAAACCAACAACAAACTTACAATAATAATATAATAGATCATTGAGATCATCATCATCAGAAACATCATAGCCCAATACCTAGTATATGCCGACGAATTCCGATGGACAGTTGATGTTAGCATTGCTGCTGCTGCTGTAGTAGCCGCTGCAATTGAGATTATATTAATTAGCGACAAATTTGTTATTAGACAGCCGAGTAGCTGACCAGCGGAAGCATTTGAGTGGCCAGCGTTTGCAGTGCAGTATGGAATGAGATAATTATGTGTTAGATTAAGGGTTAATAATATATGCATTTCATTGCATAATGATAATTGTGGATTGTGCTTTAGTTTAAATTGTGTCCGATACAGTTGTTGTTGCTGTTCTTGTTCCAACTGTTGCTGTCGCTTATGTTGCTGTTGCAGTTGCACTTGTTCGTGTTGTTGTGTAATTATATCTTTAGTAGTAGTATTTGTTATATTGGACAGCAACAGCTTCTTGATGAAATACTTATAATGGAATTTGTTCAATTTTAGTTACGGTTGAAGCGGCTTCTTGGGTTTTTTTAACTCAGCATCTTCGTCACGTTTGATCTCAGTGTAACGTTCACCCTTTAAGGAAACGATTTTGTTGTCACGATAGCGTACAAGCTTGCGCGGCTCCATTTTTGGTGCCACTGGCTTATATTCACGCTGTGTAGCATTCTTGTCCACATAAGAGTATCTGGCAATTATGCGATTCTTGAGCTCATTGTCATCGACAACAACATTTCGCTTAACACTCAAACTGTTTGACTTATCGATCAAACTTTGACCGGTATCCTGACGATGCAACAATATCTGGGTGGCGCTGTCGATGTCGCCCTTGGCAATGGCAATGCAATGTTTTATCTGAAATTAAAGAAAAGACATTTCATTTAAATGAAATAGAACATGTAAGTGCCAATAGTTAATGAGCACAACAAGTATATTTTATGCACTGCTCAACGGTGAACAGAATTTTGAAGAATATGAGGTGAGAGTATTTGTTTTTATAATGACTAAACCTTTAAAAATGAAACAAGAAAAAACTTTAACTTCGGTTGAATCGAAGCTCTAATACCATTCACACGAAACTTTAAATAGTATTGTAATACATAAAAGTATGGGTTTAAATAGGGGCTACCCCAAAAAGTGGGTGGTACACGCTCACTAGTAGATGTGTATGAAGCGATGTAGTAGATGTGTAAGATGCCACCATATCGAATTTCAAGTTGATATTGACGTTTTCCATAGAAATGCATAAATGTGAACTGTGAGTTTATATGGGACTACCTCAAAAAGTGGGCGGGACATGCACATTTATATATGTATATGAAGCGGTTGTCCATTAAAATCCACAAAATCAAATTCCAAGCTAATATTGATCTAAATGAAGGATTTTTTCATAAAAAAACACAAATTGCACGGTGGGTTTGTATGGGGACTACCTCAAAAGTGAGCGGGCCACGCCCAATTGTCTATGTATGTCAAGCGACTGTCTCTTAAAAGGCTCCATATTGCATTTCGACCTAATATTGACTTTAAAAAAATTTTTTTTCTTAAAAGTCAAAAGTGGACAATTGGTTTGTATGGGAGCTACCCCAAATAGTGGCCGGGTCCCACCCATTAATTTATATGTCAAGCATCCGTCTACTCTAAGTTACTATATCAATTACTAAGTTGACATTGACTACAATAAAAATGTTTTTCATACAAAAAGTCAAAAGTGGGCTGTGAGTTAGTATGGGGGCTACCCCAAAAAGTGGGCGTGGCGGGTCAATCTTGACACTCTACGGACAATTTCAATATTCTAATATTTTGTTTTAGTTTTTATGTAAATTTTATTATAAAACTAACTTTTTTCCATCGTAAACCCCATAAAGTATATATTCTTGATCAGCTCGACGAGACTAGTCGACATAGTCATATCCGTCAGTTGTTGTTGTTTGTTTTGTAAAAATTTTTTTAGGGTAAAAGGGTATATTAAGTTTGGACAAATGTATGTAACAGACAGGAGGCGTGACAGACCCAATAAAGTATATTAATTCTTGATCATTGTACGAAGTCGAGTCGATATAGACATGTCCGTCCGTTTTGGAGACTATAAGAGATAGAGACTTCTCTAGTTTTGATATTTAGACTCTCTATTTCACTCTTCAGATAACTAGTATTAAATGAACATGCCAACTCCGAATTAAGGGTTAGCCCTCATACAAACCTGCCCCATTTTTAAGCTTTTGTATGAAAGTTGAATGGGTTTTGTTGTTTACTACGCTAAAAAGCCAAATTTGGTGTCTCTAGCGTAAATCTTAATAAAATATACCGCATGGGTCCAGATCGGGCAAACATAAGGGGTGGGTTAGGTTAGAATGGTCGGGTGAGTTACAATCGCCATCCAGCACTTAGGTCAAATGCGTAGAGACTTTAAACCCTATTTTTTTACAACCATTAAGAAGATTTCAATAAATTTGACCTCTAGCTTGCAAGTTTCCGAGATGTCATTTAGAAAGTAATCCCCCAGGTGCTTGAATATTCTATTGGACAGTCTGGGACAGTGACACAGACGTCGTTTCAGCTATCACAGCTTCTATAGAAGTCTTGTGAAGAGGCCCCTAGTCTGCTGGCATGCTGGCTTATGGGACAGTATCCTTTTACCACTCCTATTAAAACTGCTAAATCTGTTCTACTCATCAAAAGTCGAGACTAAGTTCTTTTCCGGCCATATTTAGCCCACAACAGCTTTGAATTGCTACACGTGGTAAGTCTAGACAATCTATTGTCTGTGGTCCTAATAGTATTGGTTTTGATTTGCAGCTTACAAGTATACAGCGGTATTCCAATCTCTTTCTTATCCTGTCGATTTTGGGTCGCTTTATCTAGTTTTGCAAGTTCATCTGCTATACAATTACTCTCAATATTGCTGTGCTCTACAATCAAACGAGTTGGATACTGTTCTGCTTATTCATCTCAACTTAAGGGGCAGCCCTTACAAACTTGACCTCCAGTTTTAAGTTTTTGTATGAAGTTTCTTTGTTTTTGTTCTTAATTATGCTAAAAATGCCATAATTTTTCTTAAATTAATCTTTATAAAATAATCCACATAAATCCAAATTGTCGATGTGTTTGAATTGATCATAGATAAGTTATCACCATATCGAATTTCAAATTGATATTGACTTTTTTCGTATAAATGGATAAAAGTCTATGGGTTTGTATGGGAGTACCTCAAAAAGTGGGCGGGACACGCCCCTTTGTATATGTATATGAAGCGGTTGTCCACTAAAATCCATCAAATCGAATTTAAAGCTAATATTGATTTACATGACGAATTTTTTTTTTAAAAAGTGGGCAGAGGGTTCGTATGGGGGCTACTATGGGCGGGACACGCCCATTAGTCTTAGTATATTAAGTGGCTGTGTATAATACAGAAGTTTTTCATACAAAAGCACAAAAGTGGGCAGTATGTTTGTATGGGAGTGGCGGGTCAATCTTCATACTCTATGAAAATGTAATAAAAAGATGTGTATGGACCAATTTTCAAATGAATAGCAGACATACATACATACATACATACGGACATGGCTAGTTCGACTCAACTTGTCAAGCTGATCAAGAATATATATACTTTATGGGGTATAATATGCATCCTTTGATGCTTTACAAACTTTCAGACAACTCATAATACTATTTCACACAATATGTGATGGTATAATAAATAAATATATAAACCAAGCAAAAAAGGTTTACTTCGGTGGTAATCGTAGAGCAACTATATTGCTCAATCGAAACCAAGAGAATTTTTTTTTGGGCCTTGGGTTTGTATGGGTACCTTTATTAGTCCCATAGAAGCGTCTGCCCATAGCAACCCACCATATACTATTGAAAAAGGTGGTATCCCTAATAATATATGGTGGGATAGGCACATTTGTTATCATGTGAATTATATGTCCATAACAAGATACCATATAATTTTAAAATAGATCTAGATAGTAATAAAAAATTTTTTCATATGTGAAAAAAAAAACAAACAAAAGTGGACAGGGGTATCCTCCTATTACTTATTATATCTAAGGAAGCTGGTCTGATAATTTGAATTTCTCAAAGAAGATTTTTTCAAGCAATAAGTGTAGTATTTGTTAAACTTTGGTATCACCAAAGATAATAGGGGTATTCATTCAATTTATTAAACTTCGTAATCTAGTTTTTTTGTTTACGTAATTGTGGAAATGAGTCGATTTGATTGTTCTGATTTGATGATTATTTCAGTAGCCTAAATTTCACATATGTGATATTACACTTAGTTGCTGCATAATAATTCAAATTGTACAACAATACTTAAAAAAGAATTAGCCTAAAATATATAGTAGATTCTTCTGATTGCCATTTTGTTTGAAATTGAAACGACAATCAAAGTAAACTAATTCGGTTTCCGAAGTTTAATCAATTGAGAAAATAACCATAACATAAACTTGTCATTTCAATACTTACCTCAACATAGGCAGTATCAGGGAACATTTCCTGCAATACTTCAGCTTCATCCAGAAAATAATCGCAAGTGCTGCTGTCAGTGGATCCACCATCGCTCGTTTCGGACAAGTGCTGGGCGCGCTTTTGACCAACGCCATTACCAACGCTATTCGAGCTGATCTCGTCCTTTTCAGAAATGGATGTATTGCGTGCACGCAACTTGGACTCTGGTATAATGTCCGACAAGCTCAACGTACTGCAAATGAATTAAAACATAAGCATGTAAGAAACACAACCCCAACTATTATGAGCAATTACTTCACATACTTAAAGGACAAATTAGCTGCGCTATGATTCTCCTGATTCTTTTCCATATCGGCCAATTCACTGGCCAGCTTATATATCCAGTCACAGATAACACCTTGATCAATAGTCGGAAATTCTTCAAAATAAGCACCCATCATTTCAATAAAGCCCTCAACATCAAAACACGGATCCTGTGAAGCCTCTTCGAGTATCGATATAATATACGAGAGCACAATTTCGTCGACAACGCGAAAATCAGCGCCCGGTATATGAGCGCCGACGAATTGCACCAAACTCCGCTTCACTATTTCGTGTTGTTTTTCTAAATTGGTCATTTTTAACACCGTCGAATTGTTGTACGCTGCTATTTGCTCTTTAGGTGTTGTTTATTACCTGTAAATGTAAAAATGTTGTAACTTTAGAATTTTCTAGTTAAATCGGCTTTGCTTTGTTGTATTTTTTGTTGTTGTTGTTGTTGGGGTGGTTAAGTTTGTGCCTTGTTACAACAACAACAACAAGACGAACAACACAAATTTCTATATACTAACAACGCAAAATTTGCAGCTGCACGTTTGTTTTATAGTTTGCTTATTAATTACTTCAGACTTTCAACGAAAATTACTAGATGGTTTACAACAAAAAAAATGTGAACGTTTTTTTTTCAGTATTAATTGCGTTTTTGAATTTGAGTATTAAATTCAGAGTTTATTTAAAATTCACTCTCTCTATGCGCTGCTCTGCTTCTGCTGCTGCTGCTGCATTCAATCAATAATCGTGCCCACTTGGAAACGAAGAGGCAGTCGTGCCCCTTTGGAAAATGCATGCGAATAATATACTAAATAATCCTTAAACTAAATAGAGCGCGAGAAAACGCGGCGGTTTGCATTTTTAATTTGAATATGCAAAATAAATAAATTAATTAATTGGCATGTGATGATTTCATATGCATAACATATGAAGTAATATTCGGACTATGAGATGTGATAACTGTCCACTTATTGCGAAGGAAGCCGATGCGTTGCTGCCCTTTCCCCTACCTCGTCTTTCCCCTACCCTTCACGAACCATACCACTGATTCCCTTCCACCTATCAACATACCTTTCTTTCACTCCAACTTCTCCCTGCCCTCTTTCCCATGCCCTCCACGACCCCATTAACTAAGTCAAAAGATAATCAGAGTATACAGAGGAAGCAAATGAACAATAAATAAGAATATAATTACAGCAACAATTTCAAAATTCAAAATTGCAACAGGAATTTAATGTATAATATGCATATTGCTTTTAAAACTCTTTAACTTAATTTCTAATGTTAATTAATTAATTGTCTAATGCTCCTCTCAACTTTCTTAATTTTTTCTTTCTCCTGACAATATACAATAATTATTTCAACAATATAATATAAAGCAATGAATAATTTTTTTGGAATGAAGTTCCTTATCGAACATTACAAACTTGGCGCATGAGTGCTAAAAAAAAAAATAAGTGTAACAGGCCATTTTCACAACTTGCCTATATTTTTATAGCTAATTTTTTTCAAGCTATATCAAAGTTTTTAATGTCACGACTGTTATTTAGACTATAAACGAATTCCCTAGTTCAAATATAGCTGCCAACTTTGCTTCACAATTTCGATAACGAACCAAAGCAAAACAAAAAAAAAAAAATATAAACAAAGTTGAAATTTTTTATAAAAAAATGGGTTGTAAACGTGCAATTATATTCATGGATTGGCTCGGTTTTTTCTACTTACTCTCATCCAGTTTTTATCTTCTCATTTATACTTTTTATGCGCTTACAGCATGTAGCAGCTGACCGATAAATAAGACAAAAGTAACGATAACAGACAAAAAGTACAAATTTCTAAGATGTGAAAATGGCCCTAAGAATTTCTTTCACTTTTTATATGGAAAAAGGTGGATGGGAGATATTTTGGGGGATATTTGATGGGACATTAAGTAGGACGTTTAGTTGGATGTTTGGGGGACGTTCGGTTGATGAAAAAAAATTGATGTGAAATGTTATTTTCATAACTTAAAAAAATATTCATTTGAATTTTATTACCCTTCCTTCGCCTATATTTTTTATATTTCATTTATTTATTTGGTGATCAATTGGGAGAGGGGGTTGGGCAGGGGCAGATTAATGTGAAATGTTATTTTCATAACTTAAAGAAATTTTGATTTGAATTTTATTCCCTTCCTTCGTCTATAATTTTTATATTTCTTTTATTTATTTAATTGCTGTCAAACGTTGCTAATTTATATCATTGCGCTTGTTATTTAATACATAATATATTGCGAAACGAACGTCGTTCCATCCGTGTGTCCTACGACACCTCTATCTTTGTTTAAGCCGCCTTTACTTACTTACTTATATAGCTCTACAACTATATATCGTTCATAGAGACACATACATACGAAGGCACACCAGTCACTATATTTCGTTACGCACTGGCGCCAATCGTTGGCAATACCAAGCTTCTTGAGGTCATTATATATCTGATGCTGTCCACCAAATTTGGTTTAGATTTCCGACGAAAACCTTGAGTGCCAAGGTGAGCTCCAAGCTTCGGGGTTCATCCGGATAAGATGACACTACGGTGCAATTTTTATGCTGAATATTAGTATGGACTTGTATCTCGCTATTTTCCCAATGAATCTTTTTTTTTTTTTGGTTCCCTTTGTATGTATACCAAAACTCATCTATTTGCGTAAATTAGTTCGACCTGAACACTCAGCCTGGCAATTTCGCAGTGTTACCCTGACACGAATTTCGTGGTTGTTTTTTACATGTTTACCTTTAATATGTCCAAATTAACAAGCCTACTTTACAAAGTAAGGTAAGAATATATGGAAAAATAATTTATGATGTAAATCGTACTATGCAAATGAGTATATTAATTAAGGGGCATACATAGCTTAACCACCAATAATGATCATACTTTACAGGATTCCTAAACTTAAGCGCCATTAGTTGCAAGGTTTGGGTGTCTATAACGGACAGACATATATACATAAGTACATACTTAATATACGATATTTGTACACTTCACACAGTAAAACATGAAACATCAGAGAGTCTATAAAGTAAATATAATTGCAGTCAGCACGATGAGAAGCGTCGATCTAGTCATATGTTGTTTGTATGTATGTGAAGAATAACCAAGGCTGTATGCCACGCAAATAGAGTGGTATCCCCATAAAAACCCAAATCCCACTTTTTGACTTTGATTTTAAAATCTTTTGTTAATAAGGGAAAAATATATCTGAAATGCCCATATACAATTTTATAAATAGGCGTGTTCTGTATACTTCTCGATAAAAAACCACTACCCATTTTTTGAATTTTGTAAGTAATATTTTATTATTTGTTGATTTGTGAACTTAAAACAAGGAGTGCAATGTTTAGAAGCGTTTTAAAAGTTAGATTGTTTTGTTTCTACCATTTTTTTTATTTTTTCATAAAATTTGTTTGGCCTGGGAATAAAACCGAAATCTATTGCGGTTGCGGTTCCGGTTTCGGTAGTACGCATGTTTCGGTAGTACGTACCGAAGCATGCGTTTCGGTATAAGGTTCTGTACCGGTTCCAATTTATTTCGGTATTAAAAAAAAAAAAAAAAATAGATTATATTCTTTCTGATATTTTCATACATTCTTTCTGGCTAATCCTCTTTAGAAAATATCATCACAACATAGCTCTTCCAAAACTCGCAGCTTGTTACAATTTTTTGAAATATTGCCTTAGTCTTGACGAGTTGTGCTTTAAGTAGTTTACTTTAATAATCATAGGAAGAAAGTATTAAGTGATTATATCATAGTATTACTGCCGAATACTGTCTTATTCTACTCTTATAATGTAGAAATAGGCATGTGTTAAAAGAACATGTTCAAAACTTATTGCAAACCAAACAAAGCATTTATAACGAAATGAAAAAAAAATTCAAATTTCAATAAAATTTACTAAAGCATCGGTCCGAATCAAACAGGTTACTTTTAATTTGCGTTAGTTTAGTCGTCTCACTCACATTTACGCAAATTACTGGGATTATTTAGACCATTGATAAAATTTGTTGCTACTGTTGCATCTCGAAAGGTTCACCGGCTTCGCTTCCCTGCAGAAATATGGCGTCCGAGGAAAAAAATGAAATTGAAAATGATATTGCTGAAGAAAATATAATCAACGATGTGCGGTGCAAAATTATGAGCACTGGTGTATCGAAAAATGGCCATGATAAAATGGACGTGGATTGTGTTGTATCTAGTGCATCTGAAGTGCAGGAAGCGTCGATTGAAGCTGACAAAGAAGAAGAAGAAGGCGGCGACGCTGTGTCCAATGTCGTGGTTGCTGTCGTCGTTGATGATGATGATGATGAAGACGTTCATGTTTATGTTGGTGGTGATGATGATTATGAAAATATCGAAAAAGAAGCCAATGCAGAAAACGTCGCAAATGTCAGTATTGAGTTAATAGACAGTCCTGATTCACTAAAGGAAGAAAATGGCAGGGATGAGGAGCCAATAATGGATCCAACTAATGGCGTAATGGACGACAATGTAATGGTTGTCGTAAATGATCAAGATCCTTTCGATCTGCTCACGCCAATGGCAGTTAGCGGCGCACGCTCGGATGATGAAAGTGAGGATGATTCCGGCAGTGGTTCCGGTACAAGCGAGCGTTTGACTCGCGAGGAACGTTGGAAGCTTTGGCAAACGCGATACGATTGGCTGTTGCATGAACCCACAAATGGTGATTTTGCCTATTGCTTGTACTGCGATGTGACCGTGCACGTCGGCAGCATTAAATACGTGCGGCAACACTGTTTGTCGCTGTACCATCAGGAACGCGAGATGAACTATCTAGCGTTTAAGGAGAGCAGAGAACAGAACAATGGGTAATATTTTTTTAAAATGTATTAGCTATGAATATGTTGTGACTAACAATTTCATTCTTTTCGGTTTGCTTGACAATCTCAGTGCCAATCTTGAGATTAAACAGGAATATGGCACAGAGAAGGACGTTACTGCGCTGAAAAACCAACGCATGGAACAGTCGGAGGCGTTGAACAACTTTAACTGGCTGCGTTGGATGCATGCGCATAAATGGCTGGTACGGGAACATGACGAAGGCACCATTGGCTATTGCAAGTACTGCAAGTCGCGTTTAAACGTTGAGTTTACCTATTTACGTAAGCGACATGAAGCAACCAAGGGACATCGCGACTCAGAGGTAGCGTACAAGAAACGCGAGGCACAAAAACAAAAGGAAGCAGCTGAGCCGAGCCGCAAGCGAAACAGCAGTACCGAGGCAGCACCAGCAGAAAGTGAAGCCGACACAACAGCTAAAACCACGGAAGATCAGCAGAGTGATGATGATGTTGCTGACGAATCTGAACAGGACGGAATGTCACTTTCCGAATTGGTGGCCAACAAACCAGCGCTGTTACATTGTACCGTTTGTGATGTAAGCGTAATACGCAACAATTTTCGTAGACATCTGCGTTCGAAACTACACGCTACAAATGTGGAAACGAATGGCGTCAAACCGAGGTAATATTGACTACAACAAATTAATTTCTGCTGT
Source organism: Leucophenga montana (assembly GCA_035044765.1). Classification (NCBI taxonomy): domain Eukaryota; kingdom Metazoa; phylum Arthropoda; class Insecta; order Diptera; family Drosophilidae; genus Leucophenga; species Leucophenga montana. Next base: position 2,285,923 of record JAWNNQ010001877.1, on the reverse strand, counting down.
TGTTTTTATGTTTTCTCAATTGTGTTTGTTACAGACCTATAAAAGAGGAAAAGAGTCTTCCTAATACATTTGATAAGTATGTGAAACTGCATCCTTGGATGACTGCAGATCCGGAAGATGCCAATTGTGGTTTTTGTTCAGTCTGTCAGAAGCGTCTTTTGTATCCACATTCGGAAGCGAAGCGTTTATTGCACGAGAACAGCGTAGCACACAGAACCGCTTTGGAGAATTTAAATAAGGATCAAGAAGAAACTGGCGATGATAAGGAATCTACCGAAAAGGAGGATTCTAGTAGCAGCAGCGATAATGATGAAGAGGAGGAAGAAGATGTGAATGATAAGCAACCAAGAAAGTCGAATGATAAGTTTACGTAAGTCAAATTGTGTTAGCTACATGCAATATATGAAATTGTATTTGATAATTTTCTGCTTTTTCTATGCAGCACGACGCGCATTAAAAAAGGCTCAGCCATATGGTTCGCAAATAAATCATATCCTTGGTGTAAGCCTTGTGCTAAAGATCCAAATAGCATGATATGCACTTACTGCAACATTGTTATGACTATTCAATCAAGTCGCAGAAAACACGAATTAACGAAGCGACATCAGATTGGCGCAAAAAATCATAACAAAAGGTAAATTTACACTATAATGTAATGACATTGTTCATAAAATAACGCATACAACTATATCATATATTTATGTACAAAGTCGCTCAAAGCAAGTATATCCTTGGATTGGTTTTACACAAAATAAGAAAATCTTAATCTGCAAATTGTGTCACGTACGATTTCCAAATAAGCAAGGAAAATTATCTCATATGCGTAGCAATCGTCATCAATTGGCAATGAAACAGCATTTAGCCAAACAATCGGCGGCTGGCAAGAGGTATGTTGTAGGAGCTACAAAAAAAAATTTTTTTAAATTATATTTTGTATATGTCGTGCATTACAGAAAAACAATTCTTCAAACTCCGCAAGAAACCTCTGAGGATGAATCCGTGGTCGTTGCAGCATCATCGACAAAACCAGCACCAGTGTCAGCATCTACATTATCAACGCCGCCAGCCGTAAAAACAACTAAAACGGAAAAACAGCCAACCACTTTCTCAATACATACAATTGTTCAGAAGTGGAATAGTCGTTTTCCCTGGCTCACTTATAAACGTGCAGAGACACGTCCACATTATGGCTGGTGTAAGATCTGTGAAGTAACATTCTACGCGCCTTCATATAAGTTTGTTGCAAAGCATCAGCGTTCCGGGCGTCATATACGTTTTTATCGCGAATGGAAACGTAGTGGTGGAGCGCGAAAGAGACCCGATACAACGAATGAAGTGGAGTCTTCCATTGAAGCGAAGGATGTAATTACAAAGAGCAACCAACGTCCTAGTGTTGCCGAATTACAAAATCAGTTCTCTTGGTGTGAACCACATCCCAATGATGATACTTATGTTCAGTGTACCATTTGTAAAATACGTTTGCCGGCAAAAATCTTTATGGTGCGACAACATGATGGATCAAAACGTCATCATGAAAATGTGCGCCAGTTGGAGGACCCAAGCAATGAGACTGCAGAGTACGTAAACGATGAAGTAGAAAATACTACAACGAGAAATAATCAAAAGGAGAAGGAAGATGCGGAGGAGGAAGATGCGGAGTCAGCTGATGAAACCAGGTATGATATCTTGTTTTTTATGCTAACCTTATACAGTATTCATATCAATATGCCAGTCCCACCTTTCGCGGTAGCGCCTATGCAAAGTGATTGGCCAAACTTATTTTTGACAATATCAGCTTGATATTAAATATTGTGGCTTCTTACGAACGGACGCTTCATGTTTATACCAGTTTCCCATACAACCGTAAACACACACTTTTACGTTTTTGTTTGAAATAAGTATAAAGTTTGAAATAAGTATAAAGTAAATAAGTTGGTTTACAGGTGAAGGAACTGGTCTATGAGGTTTCGGATCTCACCCAAGTTTCTAGTTATAGTATATTCAAGTATATTTCAAGCAGAAATTTATGCAATTGAAAGATGTGCCCAATTCAACCTACCTAGAGTGTACAAAAACCAATACATATACCTGATGAAGCCACTTGTGCTGATTTGGACAAAATTTACTGCACAAATCTCCTTGCGTAGGTCGGTCCGGGGCGTAAACCCAGTCATCCTTGGGAACGTGTTGCAAAGGTTCATCGAGTTATTCTTGTTGATTTCAATGTACACCGAGAGGGGTGTTTCTCGGAGTTGGGTAATGACTCTAGGCGTATAAATGTTGCGGACTAAATAAATGGCTTTCCTTTCTGCACAATCAATGATGATTGTGCCAGAAGGATGAGCATAACTACTGCTAGCTCCGCTGACTTAACTGTCTTCAGTGAATCGCTTGTCCCATACTCCGAGTGGTCGACTGATATTGCGTTGAGCTCAGACCATATTCCTTTTATAGTTGGTATTACTCGACCGGAAGGTTTATTGAATCGGATCGTCGAGTTTTTGTTAACTATAATAGGGCTGACTGGCTTGAGTTTACAAGATGTATTGATCAATCACTCAGCGGTCTCTCGTTCCTAATGACGTTAGGATAGTTGAGAGAATTCTTAGAGACGCGATCTCCTAGGCTGCATAGAGGCATATTCCTGCTGGTTTTCTAGTATTAGGCCAGGCTTTCCAGCGGAAGCTGCGCGCTTAGTCACCTTACGTGACGAAATTCGTGCCAACGATCCCAGTGACAGTCATATTGCCTTGTTATCTCACAATGTGTGAGCATAGGAAGGCAAAATGGCTAGAACACTTGGTTAATTCTCACTCGGAATCGCGAGGGCTGTGGAACACTATTAAAAAACTATCTGGTGTTCCTCAGATTCGAAGTATGGAAATAGAATCGTCAAAGAAGTGTGAACCCTATTTCTGCAGACAGTTCGTGCAACACCCTTCTCAGCAGAATAGGTTAAAGCGTGAATCCATACGTCGTATTGTTCCTCTTTTGAAACCTGGCAGTGAAGATGTATTTGAGTCCTCTTTTAGGCCCATTTCGCTTCTTTCACCTATTGTGAAACTCCTAGTAATTATTACTTCCATCAATGACATAACACTGCCTTCTTTTAGATCACCAGCATGGTTTCATAAAAGTCGTGGTACGTCTTCATCATTGAGTGAAGATGGTGGCTCTAGACTTCAACAAGGCGTTTGATACAGTTGATCATACAATCTTGTTTCAAGATCTATCTCACTACCTGACAAAACAAAACTCTGGAACTATCTTAATGCTAGAATAGCATATGTTGAGTTCAGGGGAGTAAGTTCGGGGTATCGTAAGTTAAAGATGGGTCTCCCCTCTTCTGTTCAATTTATATTTGGGAAAGGTGCCTCTTCCTCCTACCGAAATAAAATTGGTAACTTATGCGGATGATTGTACCATTTTATCCTCGGGTGTGAACGTCGAGGAAATTTGAGCGAGAACTAACATCTATTTGGCGAACTTGTTAAATTTTTCAATGCTCGCAGCCCTCAGGCTTTCAAGTCACAAGTTGTCGGCTTCCATCTTCACCTCGTGGACTAAGGAGGTTAGGATTGAACTTGATGTCTTTGTTGGATGTCTGAGTATTCTGACAGTTCAGTACCCTACGATCCGTTACTTAGATTTTCGGCTCATGCCACCAAAGTTAATAATAAGCTTAAGTCGAGAAATAAAGTGAAGGGGCTTGCTGGGTCTTTCTAAGGTAAGGACAAAGAGACAATAATTACAACTTATAAAGCAATTGGACGATCTATCCTAAACTTTGCTGCTCCTGTCTGGACTTCTTACCTCAGTAAGACTGAATAGCAATGCCTGCATCGAGGCCAAATTAGTGCTCTGAGAATGTCTACTAGTTTTTTACAAATGACCCATGAAGACCACCTACAAGCGATGATGCTACTTTGTCACCAGCATAATGAACTGCTTTTGAAGCGGTTCCTGTTAGGTGAGTACAGAAGCAGTCATCCAAACCATAGCAATCTCACGAGATTAGTACCCACTCGAAAAGGAATGACATTATTAGCTATAAAGCTTGTATTGCTCGTTTTGTACCACAATATCACAATATTGCTGTCCTGAATGTGGTCAATCACCGCATAATACGACCCATCTGTTGATTTGTCCATCCCATCCGACTCAATTGAGTCCTATAGATCTTTGGTTTCGTCCAACAGTAATAGCTTCATTCGTGGCACTTGAAGCCTGGGGTTACGTTTCGGTTTATCTTTCTCTCACATTCATAATCACCTTGCACAATATTCTCATAATAAATAAATTGTATACATATATATTTCCTGATGCAGCCCAAAACAAGCTGTTACAACAACAGCAATCAATACATTGCTATATTCTCTGACAATACGTCGGCTATCAGAGCATTAAATTCAAGTATAAATTAAAATAGTCTTGAACTGTCTAGAAAAACTACACACCCTATGAAGACTAAACAAAGCTAGCCTGTACTGGATATCTGGTCACGAGGGTACACTTGGAAACGGAGAGGGCGGATAACCTGGCAAGAAGCGGGAGCAGTCACTCCCTTTAATGGTCCCCTTTTGCGGATTAGGTCCAGAAACATTTATAGTATTAGTAAAGGGAGAAATAGGTTTTGGGATAACAACGAGGGCATAAGACAGGGAAAACTACTGCTAGGACCCCATAGCAACCATAGTTGATATAACAACAGTTGATATAAACTTGAAATTTTTAATATAATGTTCCCGCCCACGTTTTGAGAAAGCCCTACACAAACGCAATACCCACTTATATGTTTATGTATGATAAATGTATTTGTTACAGCTGATTTCAATTTGAATTCAATCCAATACAAATCCAATTTAATATTTTACAAATAAATGTATATATTGAAGGATATTCTAGCTTCGGTTCCATCGAAGTTACCGCATTTTATTCATATCTTAACTCAACATTTTTTTAATAAATATTAAATTTTTCAGAACTGAGTCAACCATGAATGCTGTACGTAAATTTGTGGAACGTGCACAACGCATGGAATTTGAAGAGAGCTTTGAACAGCCACCTGCGAAACGTGTACGCCTGAATTCAACGAATTCATTTGAAAACCTCAATGAAGATGTACGCCAAAAACTTGTGCGTGCATTACGACGTATTAAATCCACTCAGCGCCAGCGCGAGGAAAGTTCACCATTGATGCTGGCTGAGGGCATAATTTCATCATCATTCAACATTGCTACATACTTGACTCCACTAATGAAACAGCAAACCTCTGCGCCAAATCAGCAACAGTCAGGGTCACCATTTACAACCGATGCAACGAAACAAGACATTCCAGTAGCGGAGCCAATACCGAAACGCGATACAATTGATCTATTCTTTGATAGTATTACACAAACGCTTAGAAGTTTGCCGCCTGAATTAATTGCCGAGGGTAAAATGAAAATCATGCAGGTAATGTGTGATCTTGAGTTGCGTGCATTAAGTCGTAAGCAAGACGAAAATAGCTTCATAGAAAGTAGCTGCAGCAATGAGCAAAGTCCAAAACAACCAAACATCAAGCCAGTAAATCTGATTCCAAGTAATAATGTGACAACACAGGTGAAAGCTATACCTATACCTATAACTACTGCAGCTGCAACTGCTACAGCTACAGTAACAAGTCCGATGCCTGAGGACGGAACTATTATAATTGATGACTTCGAGGATAATTTATTAACACATGAAATCCTAAATGAAGTTGTCCAACCAAGTGTATCATCATATTCAGCTGTTAATAATGCTACAACAACACCGCCATTGGTGATGACGTCAAACGGACGTTTCTTACATTTGCCCAATGGCAATCAGAACACAAACCACCAACAAAACAACAACAACAACAACAGCAACAATATCAATAGTAAACCAGCAACGCAGAAAACCGCCAATGAAATAGTTATCACAGCTAAGCGATCCAATGATGCCGCAGTAGCAGCAGCAGTAGCAGCTTCCAATATTTTACGTATGCCTGCCTCTACAACAGTACAGATCTCGTCACGCAACGAAACGGGCTCAGTGCGGTGTGTGCCGTTGAATACTCTCACTGCACTTGTTAAATCTCAAGAAAATACATCGATGATACAACATTCGCCAAAAAAGCCCACCACTGTAGTACAGCGTGGCGTAAACCCATCCAATCCAATGCCCATTCCTGGTCTTCATACAGCCACGAATGCAAATGCACGCTCTGCTGCACGTCGCAGCTCCATATGTGGTACGCCACCATGTACTGAGAGCAATAGCAACGCAACGCTACGTCAGATACGTGTCAACACTACCACACAGTCTAAATACATAACGATTCAAAGCCCTAGCACCACAACAATGGCTCCGACTGGTGGCACAACACAAATGCGCTTGAGCAATGGTTCGGTGCAAATTCGACCCATTGCTAAGTAATTGTTTTTTATATCTATTAATAATAATAATATTACTATTATTTACTATACTTCGCATGTTATTGCACCAACAATAAAACTTGGATTTCTTTACCAGAATTCAGAATTCATATAAATCTTCAATGTACATACATATATACATACATCTGTATATAGATATTTGTAATTCAGTTTACAATAGCTTGCTTCTTCATTCTTTTGTTATAATTATACGAATAAGTTCAAATTAACATTTTAAGTAACCGAATTTTCTATAACATTCTAAAGCAGTATTTCAGTCATGCGAAAAACTATCACTAAACTAATCACTTCGAGATGTTTTAGGCAGTCTGATGTCTTTTATATGCTACAAGAAGTCACTCCACCACTTCATGATGCGTCTGGGGATCAGCAACAGGTAAGCCGTTTTGGAATTGCTGCCAAGGCTTTTCATCGCTGGTTATTGCTATCAGTTCAATCTCACGTTTACTGCCAAGTAAACGCGCCGAGTTGACCGACATGAGTGCTCGTTCAGGTTTCTCATAGTTTAGTTGAACGTTAGCCGTGATTTGATTTGCATTCGGTATGGCGACTGGCGATACTGGAGATTTTTCTTCAATGAAATCTATCTCCCGCTGCACATCCTGTGCCTCATGCGCTTGATCGATGGGCGCCGTTGCGCCTGCATGCAGTGGAAACATAAACTTAATATCTAGAAAACAGCACAATTGCTCAATGCCGTCGAGTGTCTTTTCAAGTTCTTCGCTGATGTTGCTTTGTTTTTCGACATGTTTGCGGACGGTGCCCAGATATGTTTGCAACTTGCTGCGTGCAACCTTAATGACCGTTTGTGCATTCTTTAGTTCAAGACGCATCAGCTCGGGACTCTGTAAATGAGGTAGGTATATATGTACATATATGTTTATAATTGATAACATAATACAATAGTATTCGGTTTAACCGAAGCTTTGATACTCTTCACACGAAAGTAATAATAGTTTCGAAGATGAACTGTTAAAGAAAGTCTATTGAGATTAGTTTATGTCGAAAACACTATTATTATACCCCGTACACAAAGGAACAAGGGTATAATAAGTATAAGGGTAACAGGCAGAAGGAGGCGTGGTAAACCTTGTAAACTATATAAGTTCTTGATAAGCATCGGGACATGAGTCGATTTAGCTATGTCCGTCCGTCCGTTTGATTGTATGAGACAAAAGATTTCAGGAACTTTACGAGCTGGCGACTTTAAACTTCGACATATAGATTCTCATTGACAAAAACCAGATGCGTTATATCAAATTTTGTGGGTGCCACGTTCATAATACGGCCATTTGACTCGTATATGCACAATTTTCAAGGCTTCATAGTCGGAAAATTTTTTTTTTTTGTTTTTAAAATTTATTTATAATTTTTATTTATTGAAATTAAAAAAAAATATTATTATAATGTAGTTGACATTGCGACCGATCTAGATATATTGTGCTCTTACCGTAAACTAACACCTATAACATCCTAAATTCTTCCCAAAATATGTTGTGTGAACTCCGTGTCCTCTCGACATGTGCTGTCACTCCCAATACGTGTTTTGAATAACCTGATGTCATTCTCAAAGTCAGTCCAATGCAGGCCTCACCACTTTTCTGGCTGTATCAGCTTAACGGTTTCCTACCCTGTCGAATACACTCATAGTTTTTCCAGATTTCCTAGCCAGAATTCTAAATGAGGGGACAGAAAGCAAACTGTTTCTGTGCCATTAAGCGAACTGGCTGTGCCGCTTTGACGCTGAATTATCCGACTCCTCGTTACCTGTTACATCCCCATAACCGGATGCACCGTATAATGTTACTTTATTCAATCTTCCTAGCTTATTAAGTTGTTCTAGGCAATCCAATACTAGCTTGGAAGCAATTAAAAAAACCATTTAGAGTCGCCTGACTTAGAGAGAGTTTATGCGAGAGAGATAATTGCAATTATCAACTGGGAAAATTGAAAATATTGCACTTGTTCAGTGGTTAAGGCATTTGAGAAACTCATCTACGAAGTTAAAGTTGAGTTTTCGTGTGTTTGGCAATTTTCTTATTTCTAATTGGTATTCACTAATTTAAACATTTTCCTATAAATTTAGTAATGTGTCGATACTCCCTTGTTGAGAATGAACTCATAAATCCGATTGGGAAGCGATTCATATAATTTTCCAATTTAAAGAAATGGCTGTTAGTTCCTCTTTGTGGTGGAGTATTGCCTTCCACACACATAAACTTAACGAGCAAGCCATTCCCATACGTTTTCTATTATATTAATGTCGGGTGAGTAAGGTGGCCATTGCAATAATTTAACATTTTGGTCTTCAATCCATGACTTAACTATCCTGGCCGTGTGGATCGGAGCAATGTCGTGTTGAAAATGCCATGGCAAATTAAAAAAACAATTTTTAAAATGCGAAAATGCATTTTCAAGTAAGTTTTTGTAAGATTTTGCGTTCATATTTGATGTCAAAAGCTGTAACTTGCATGTACCAAAATAGGTGATGGCTCCCCACACCATTACACCTCCCACACGACTATGAAGATGATCCAACTGGTGTTCCTCCTTCCTAAGATCATGGAAATAATAATTGTATCCGTCGGGTACTTTCAAATTAAATTTTTTTTTCATCCGAAAAGACAACGTGGTGCCAATCAGAATTCAATAGCATGTGCTTTCGTGAAAAATTCAAGCGTATTGTATTTCGAGCATCATTAGGAGGGTGTTTTTTTTTCCTTCAATTTCAGTCGCTCTAAATATGGTGCACTACTTATTACTCTCTGAATTGTAGATAAGCTCGCTTTAACATCAACATTTGCCCTGATCTTTGCGGTCGTGTCAACAGAGTTTCACGCTTCTCTCAAAATTGCTCTCTTATCAGCATTGGAAAGTACTTTATTATTACCATCTTAATTGTTTTTACCATATCCCGACTTATTGCGGAGGAATGTAGATATAACTTTAACTTCTACCGATTCTTTTTTTTTTTTTTTTGACATTTTACTAATTGAAAGCTTCTACTCCACGTAAGCTTCAATTTTGGTTTTCTCTTCGCAAGATAGCGTTTTTCCTTTACCCATATTAACGTAAGTAGCAAGAAAACAAGTTTAGTTGTCATACGTGTCGAACATGCCGAAGATATAACGGGAGTTTTTCATCACGTGTTTTTTTTTTGCACTGAGAGTACATACGAAGATGCGATAGATAACAAAAAAGAAGCTCCATGTTAAAAACAACAACAATACGCACAATTATATTCAGCTAATTGGGGGTGTACTAACCTGATGACGCGCAGTGTATCGCCTCGCATAAACTGCTTACGTCAGAGAATATTGCAATATTTTTGTTCATGCAACAGAAAGATAATAGCCGACTTTGTGGACTGGTTGGGATAGATGCAGAGCATTATGTACATGAGACAAGTTGAGATTGTTAATTTCTATGCAGACATTCTTATCTTGTAGACGACTATTTGACCAAAAACGACGTTAATGTCGTTTCGCAGGTCCCTCGTATGACTTTTTCCTGTCGAGGCGAAAAAAGAGAATTCGGAGAGAGAACTGAAGGCTATTCCAAAATCGGCCTATGAAAAGTGTGTAGTATTTTGAAGTAGACAAAATCAATATCAAAGCATAATTGAATTATTTTCATTTTAATAAGAAATTGAGTATTGGACATTTTCCAGCCTGTGTTTCTATATCGACTTTAAGATCGACTCGTTGAAACTGAAAGAGTAGTAGCCGATTTTTTATGGAAAGCCAGGCGGACATGGTTAGATCAACACATCAAACTTCTATATAGTATGTATACTTTATGATGTGTCTCTGACAACATCTTTGGGTGTTACAAAGATTTTGTCAAACTAAAATGTGTGAAGAGTATAAAAGGTTTTGCTGCTTACATTTTCCGAATAACCATCCATAGCAATACGATTGCCCAGTGGCGTCAAACTAAGTTTGGCTAATGCCGCATCACGGGCTGCGTTGCGCCTCTGTTGGTATTGAATTAGTTGATCCATTTTGGCAATCTCACTGAGTTCTTCAACGGAATGTGTTGTCGCCACTGATGAAGACGTCGACTGTGAGCCTTTACGCGGTCTCGTGTTGGCATTGTTTGAGATACTGTCGCCGTTGGCTTGTGTAAACGACATAAACGCAATGGCATTTGGTGGAATTTCAAATCTCTGCAAAATTATCATAGCTATTTAGTGAAAATTTCTTTGTGTTTAATATATACATATGTACATTATACTCACTTTTGGATTCAACATGTGTAACGCATGCCGTAGCACCAAACTGACATCCACATTTGTAGGATAACGCATCAAATATGTTAAGGATGTGGTATAATCGCTTAAAAGCACTGAATTTAATGACAATCTTAGTAAATCAACTTAAAAAATTTACAATTTAAAGCATAACATTTACATTTCTCACGTATATGCACTAACATAGCGACGAGTATATAATTGGGCAGATCAAAACGATCACTATCGGCAAATATTGCGTCCCAGAGTATAAGCAAATCGAGCAGCGGAAACTCGCGTCCAAAAAGCAAGCGCAGCCAGCGTCTGGCAATTGAAAGATATAAAATATTTAAATTTAAATGAAATATGAATTCAGACTCTCAGCTTAGCTATCACTTACATGCCGAATATATGCAGCGGTATATCCATTTTGAGTAGATAATTATACAAATGTAAATCTTCCTTGGCAAGAATTTTGTCACGTATAAGATTTAATTGACCAATGACCTCCACTTCGGTTTGTGTATCACTAGCACCGCCGACAGCAAGTGCATCGATATGTGGCGCCTTGTGAACTTCAGCAGCGCACGGTGTTTGCATTAGTGTCGAAATGCGATAATACGACTCCACAGAGGACATTAGACGCGAAAATATGGAACTAAAATAATTAAAATATAAATATTCAGTACTATATCTATAGCGTTGTCCTACTTACTATGCGTCCGCCTCCAAATATTGTGGATTTAACACATTGAATAGTGTCTCATTAATTTCAGTCTTTACAATCTCTTTATAGTGCAACAGTGATTGATGATCACCGTATAGCACAAATATTATAGGCGCCAGTATCTCGTGCATACCCTGACGATAGCACATGTACGGATGCTCCCGCGCATAGTAGAACAAAATGTTTGACATGGCATTTTGTATTAATGGCTTGCGAAAAAAATCAACACCGGGAAATGTACGCACCACATCCTGTCGTATGACGCCGAAGAGTTCTTGATCGCTGAAGTATTGATTCCAGATGCTCTATGTATACATGAAAAAAAAAAACAGTACAAACAAACAAACTACAGAAATTTTAGTTGTTTTAAAGTGTAATGAACTTACCTTTGTAGATTGTGACAATGGATCATCGTCGGGCTCATCGATTTCATGTGGATTTCGTACAAAATCTACGCCGAATTTGTCGTAACTACAAAACAAATGGAAGCAATAGAGAACAATGCAGTTATGTGGCTTCACTATAAGATGCCATGTAGTTTAGTGATTTTTATACTCTTCACACAGAGTATGAATAGTTAGTCACAATGTTTGCAACATCGCAAAGGAAGCATTGCAGACTCCAAAATTATATATATTTGTGATCAGCACGATTTTCCCATGTCCGTGTGTTTGTCCTAGACTTTTTCCATCAATCTTTCAAATATTGTTTTGAAAGTTGGTATGAAGACTTTATAAAACCATAAGCAGCACAAGTATCAAAATGATCGCGATTTAACAAATATAAGGCATTGCTTCCAAACACGTAAAACTTAATAGCACTTATAATTCACAGATAGTTTTTGCATATTCTTTGTTAAATGTGCAGAGGAACCTCAATTTAATTTAACTTTTTCTAATCGTTTCCTGCTTGGTCAAATTATCCACCGTCAAAAAGGTGAAATGCATGCCAAATATATATTTTTAAATCTAAGCATCCCTTCACAAATTTAAAAGCTGATGTAAAACACCAACGTTGCCGAGCAAAAAGGCCAAGTATGCAGAGTATTGAAGCTTCGGATCTACAAAAAAGTTTTTTTTTTTGTTCTAGGTAAACACATATTTGTATGGGGCCATATTTCATACCTTTCAGAGCTACGACATGCATTACATATACTTTATCTAACTTATTTAGTGCCTGTGGCCGTTGGTGTAAACTGTTATAAAAATATACTGCCCTGGTAGCCAAGGGTATACTACTACTGTAAGTTTTTGCAAATGTATGTAACAGGCATGAGGCGTGGCAGAACCTATAAAGTATATATATTCTTGATCAGAATCTATCTAGCCATATCCGTCTAACCGTTCGTCCGTCTGTATGTTTGAACTAGAGAGTATAAAAGGTAGAGCCTTCAAACTTGGACTTTTAGATTCTCCTGATATGTACGCAGATCAAGTGTATAAAAATTTCGAAATCGTGAACATACGACTGCTGTATTTTTTCTTGTTTTTATATAAAGTCGCGAATTTTAATATTATCAAATAAATAATATATTGTACTAAATATAAATATTAGATAATTTGACTAGATTTTTGTGGACATGACAATTAACAGGGCTGAGCCCATTTCTCTCCCGAGAATCTTTAACACCTAACTCTGGAAATCAGCTGTATAATCCCATATAAACCAACACGATTGATTTCAACCACTATGAAAAGTCTTTTTAAACGCGCAAATTATTCAGTACTCAGTAATCACTTTCTTTATATTGATTGGTCACCGGTCTATAACTCATGTGAGTGCAGTTTGCATTTTTTATAAAACATTACATTATGTTTTCAACTATTTAGTACAGTTGTGCGTGGTAAGAGAAGTTCCTAATAAATTCCCATGTGGCCATTTTCGCTTCAATATAAATGTAATATAAAAATTTGTACAAAATTTAAAGGCTTCGTATCATATGTGCTGTGCGTGTTATATGCTGAGTGATATTCTAGATTTAATAGACATTTTCTGATAATTAAGTTGTAATCTGTATTTTGAAATCTGTTTAGAATTATGTGTGTCGAATATAACAAGATTAGTTTTTGTTTTTTACCGACCAATTTCATAAGAAAAAGTATTATTTTGATATTGAATGTATAACATTAGTGGACAGTAATAAAATAGACACATTCACTACATAACAACAATAACACTAGTTTACAGCATTCCATTACACTTTTTTACAGTAAGTTAGGTGTGCTGAATACGAAAAACATGATTACAGATATAACGGTATATTACTGTTTTGCGATGTATGGTTCTATGATAGGTTTAAACCAGCGTTCAGTTTTTGAAATAGATTAAGCTATGGATTAAAAATGCGATACTTTGAATTATTTGTTGTTGAAAAAGGTACTAAAATGAGAAAAATGTATGAAATACGATAAAAAAAAAAAATTGAACGATATTTTAAATTTCATCAGATGTAACTCAGTCGTTTTTCATTCGATCGAAACAAACTTTTCTACATTCTCATTTCGGCTGGGTTTGCCGTTCACTCTAGTCACTGCTTTAAGTTAAATCATACATCGACAAACACAAATATGCCGTTATATAGGTGTAGGATGGTCGAATGGAATCAGCATGTTTGTAGTGTACAGCGCACCTAACTTACTTTAAAAACTTGAAATTTGTAAATTAGTGTAGTAAATAAAAATAAATATACACTTGCTCGAAAAAGTCTGCGTACATCACAAAAAAAAAATTTTTTTAGTTTAATCGCAAATATCTCAGCTAATGTTTTATGTATTGAATCAAACTTTGTTTTATTTTATAGCTTATTAATTTCTCTTAACTAATAATATTTTTGCTGCATTTTAATACTTAAAATTATAGTTTTAATTCATTTCATGCCATAACATGTCAGAAAAGCACTACCGCAAATCTGCGTACAGGCTTATTTTTTCGAAGAAAATTATGTGCTAATAACTGGTAGGATAACGCTTTCTCTCCAATACCTCAATAAGACGTCTTGGCATGGAAGTCTTGTCTTGCTGAAACCAAAACTCTTCCTGCAGCCGCAACTTCTGGGAACTTTACAGCAAAAACTTAGATATAACTGGATTGATTCATTAAAACCCAAAGCACAACTCTTCCTCCACCATGTTTTACGGTTGACAACAAATTTTCGTTTTCAAAGGCAGTACCGCTTTTTCTTCATACCAGCTTTCTTCTTTTTATCCCGAAAATACAAAAATTGATCTTATCCGAAAAAGAGGCTTATTCCAAAACTCTGGGTGCTTGGAAACGTACTAATTTGCAAACTCCATACGCTACTGCTTATTTACAGCTGAGATATGGGGCTTCTTACGGGCAACTCGACTATGGTAACCAGCTTTTATTAAAAATTTGCGGACTGTATCATCGGAAATTATTTTCGAATACCTTTCTTCAACTTCTAGTTTCAGTTGGTGAGCAGTCAACCTTGGATTCTGTCGTACTAACTGAATGTCGCATGTCGTACTAACTGAATGTCGCGTTTTGTTAAGAGAGATGGACGACCTGATCGGCGTTTTGACCGGATAGAACCCTTTGAAGTGTAGTTAGGTGCTAGTCTTTGTATTGAAGAGTGAGCTATGCCCACTATTTTTCCAGTTTTTCTATAGGATTTTCCCTCAAGATGAAACTTTAAAATAATTTTTCTCCCATCCGCACCAATTTGATCTCCGCTGTTGTCCTTGGCGCTATATTCGCTCATTCCACGCATTTCGCATGCAGCTGTACGCAGACTTTTGCGGTAAACATATTATTAGTTAAGAGAAATTAATAAACTATAAAATAAAACAGTGTTTGATTCAATACATAAAACAGTTATGATATTTGCGATTAAAGTGAAAACTTCAAATTTGGTTGTGTTGTGGTCAAGCAAGTGTACTCGTATATGGGAAAGTGACTCAATTGATTGGATCTTTATATTTTTCGATACGCGCGCAAAAACTTAATATATCTGACTATATGTATGTGTACCAGGGAATATGTAACGCCATCTTAAGCAACAGGTTACTTTCTGCTAAGGCACTACTTACCGCATGCGCTGCTTTGCGCGTTGTATGCACCAACTGCTGTAATCCGCATTCAGCACGCGCAGCAACAATGCCCAGTGTAAGCTGCGAAACTTGGACACTCTTAGTTCACTATTGAATGCTGCTTCACGTATGCTTTCGGGATCTGTATCTAGTTGCTTCAATAGTTGCAACCACTCATGTCTTTATTGCGTTGCGTAGAAAAAATTAGGAAATATAATATATGTATTTATAATAATAGAAATTAGATCAATGGCTTTATAAATGTTTACCTATATCGTTCCACAGATGTCATTGTTACTGCTGTTGACTCACCCAATTTATGTGGTCCTGCAACAATGACTACGGCACTCCCTGTTTCTTCCTTGATGTCGACCGCAATAGCGGTCTGCGTTGGAGGAATATATAATTTAATTGCCTCGATGCCTTGCACTGTGGTCATCTTCTTCGTCTTCGATTACTTTACTGATTCTCTGCACATTATTCAAATGTGTAAAGAATTTTATTTTGTCAAAGATTCGGTGCAATTATCTCATAAACAAAGAAAAACAACAAAAAAATGATTGCTGATAAACCAATCTGTGCGCTGCGCTTTGGTCTTCTTCTTCTGCTTTCGCTGTTGTTGCCTTCGAACAGCTGTTTGCTGCCTTAACCCTCAGCTGGTATATGTTCAATGTACATATATCGTTCGTATATTATTATTTCTACTTGACATATTGCAATAGTCGAAGTGCTCGATTATTATATGCCCCTGTGGACGGTAGGCCACGCAAGTGACGAAAGCCCATCTCAGTGTGGCCACGCAATAGTGAAGTTAAAAAGATCTTAAACAGTACATTCACAAAATATTAAAACATATAATATCGCATCACCATAATCCGAAATATAGGGGGTTCAAAATACCCAATACAAGCGATATTGGAGCTCGTTGGAGAGCCTATCCCCCCAAAACTTATTATTTTTTTTTTATTCTTGGCACCGAAACCAGGAATATCAGTCCACCCGTTCAAAAGTTATGAAATTTGGAAATTTTTGACTAGTTTGTTTGTTTGAATCCATTAGAAAATTAATATTTTAGTGAACCAGGATTTCAGTACACAAGGAACTAAAAAACTTTTGTTCTACGCCTTTTTTCAAAATGTCGGATTTGGCGGGAAAGCACAAAAAAGCTCAAATTTTTATTGGGTACTGTGGCCAGAATCTTGCCCGGAACTATTACATCTGGCACGACCTTGGCAGAAACAGTGGCAATGGGCTTCTCAGCTGCAGTGAGGTTTCAGCATCGCTTTCCGCAGGACTACGCAATTCTGTCAATTCGTCGCTGCTCGTTTTTTCATTAATCTCATCGTTGTCGCCATCTTCTTGGTAACACTATTGAAAGGGTTCACCTTTAGTAATAGCTGCACGAGATGAATTTCTCCGTCATTTTTCGAATTATAAGTACAATAATGTTTTGAGCAATAGGAGACATACTATGCGGCCAAACATGACTTTTTCGAGCGTCCTGAACGTCTTTACGAGCGTTGCTCAAATCACGATGCCAAAGTCGTGCTTGGCGATTTTATTAGTTGAAGCTAACAATCTTCGCCGTAGTTGGCAATATGGTAATCAATAGTACCAGATTTCCACACTTTGATATCCACAAGACTACTTAGCGCTGTCCGATCACACAACTAAACAAATTGATCAAGTAGCTATACTCAAAAGATGCGCATGAAGCGTGTTGGATGTAGGAACGTTACGAGGTCCCAATATCGACCTTGGTACATGCCGAACGTCCCAACACTTATCGAAATGTAGATGTGGGAGAGCTGCAGCCACAACAGACCGCCGAATTCTTTTCAGCGAGACACTCTGAACTGTTCCAGGCATCCTGTCCAACTTCTGCAGTTATATGTGAGCATTGGAGACATAAATATCTTTCACTCCATGGATACGGCTGCCGAGAAGGTCATTGGATACACCAAATATTTGCCGAATTCTTGGTATGACGAGGAGTGTCACCAAAAACAATCACCTACAGAAGAAACAGCCTGGACCTACGCGAACTGTTATAGAGCGATATCGAGGGACACGTTTTTTCAGACGCAAAAAAGGAGTTCGAGGACGTTGAGGTGTTATGCGATAGAAGTGAAACTCGAAAATTTTATCAAAAGGTTAGGCATCTGACCGGAATTTTTTTCTGCAAGAACGAAAATGAAAGCCTAGTTACAGATGTACACGACTATGGAGAAGTCACTTCTCTAACCTACTTGAAGGAAATGAAGCAAACAATGGCGCCGATATAGAAATAACAGTTGATGATTATAATCTAGAAGAGACATCGGTTTTTGACGAAGTCGATTCATCAACGAACAACGAACACATATTTATCGATTAAAAGCCGCTTTTTGAACTTGGTATCTCAACAAACATTGTTCGTCTTTGCATGATAGAGCTATCACACACACAAAGTGTCATCAGAGTTGGAAAGAAGATTTCCGAGCCCTTTGATACCAAGAGAGATTTTAGGAAGGGTGATGCTATCGTGAGACTATTATAATCTTCTGATGGAGTACGTCCTACGCCAATGTTCATACGTAGAACGGTCTGTCACGGTGTTCCATAAGAAAGTGATGCTACTCGTGTATGCTGATGCCGTTGACATCATCGGCACGAACGAACGTGACGTCTCATGGGCCAAACGGTGAACGAAGACAAGACGATGTACTTGGTATCCAATAGTAGACCGTGGTTCATGTTTGATCTGAGTATGGAGAATTTCAACTGCAATGTTGTAGAAACCTTGTATATCTGGCAACAGAAATTACCAGCGACAACAACGTCAGTCTTGTAATCAGACGAAGACGCTTGCTAATCGCTGGTACTTTGGGCTCAGCAAGCAAATTAGAAGTAATGGAAGTACGAAGATAAAAAATATATTAGATTTATTAGAGAGAAACATACTTCGTTGGATTTTTTTGACCCCCTAGAATTGGTGTCGAGTATAGGATTCGTGTCAACCACGAGCTGTATGATGAGGTTGACAGGGTCCAGCGCATTAATTCCAGCGGCTGCACTACGCTGGTCAACAACACCGGAACTCTAGCACTAAAGGTTTACGACGGTAACCTGAACTTGATTGGTTGGACGGCTTCAGAGAGAACATCTGAGCTTAAGATGGCAAGATCAGCTCCATGATGATTTGAATAAGCTTCGGATTGCCAGCGACGGGCGCCGGCGCGCACTAAACTACACCGAATGCTGCGTTTTCCTATGTGCGGCCTTGATCGATAGACGGTTGTAGAGCTACCGAAGTAAGTAATTATCTAGTAAACACGTAAATTAAATAATTTTGATTGAAAATTTAAGACAAATGTTAAAGAAATTCTATTTTTTGGATGGAAAAACTCAAATTAATGGTTTTTTTTTGCTTTAATAAAGAATTTTTGAACAAACTTCATGAAGTTCAATTGACGCAAATATTTTCTCCCGCGATTTATGAGAATTTTTGATACAGTAAATATTTTAATTGCGTAACATTTCATTGTTTGAACTTTATTAAATTTTTTTGAACTACTGCAGTACGTGCACAAAAGATACAAAAAAAAAAATGTATATATTTATATTTATATATAAATATAAATATATATACAATATATATTTATACACTTATCAGCATACAAATTGCTTATATTTTTCTCCGAGAACTGAATTAATTTTAGAGCACCCGCCTTGTCCCACAAACGAGGTCACGGTTTATCACACAAACGCTCTGCATTGATCTACAAAGAATCTATCGAACTGGCATCGAACGAAGCGAACGAAGAAGATCGGCAACGATTAAGACCAGGAAATAAAACCACTAACATGTCAAAGAAACGAGTTAACAGATAAAAATTAATAAAGTGTGGTGAGGGGGGAAGAAAAAGCTCCACAAAAATAAAAAAAAAACAATCATTAACAACAGCAATCAAAAGCAAAACAGCATAAAACACATGAGGAAGGAGAAACAAAAAAAAAGTTTATTTATCATGATGATGGCTAAAATGCAAAAGAGGCGCAGAAGTGAAGTTAAAAAACAACAAACACAATTTGACCCTACACCAAAATTAAATTGCAAATAAATGTATTTCGCATATACATAAGTATCTATATATGTATCTATATATGTATCTATGTATGTAGTATCTATGTAAGTGTGTTCATTTGCTTAGATATTTTTGTATCTTACAAATCCATAGTCGAGCATAATACTCACTTTTATAAGATTTGATACAAAAGTTTAAGATAGTTTGTATAAAATTTTACGTCTTCCTCAACATTTACTTAGAAGAAATGGGTGCAATTTTACCGATTTCTAAGTTCTATGGAATAGTTTAGACTAAAACCACTCACTAGACGAATATTTTTTTTTTGTGCTTCGAGTTATATACACGTAAATTGTGTCCTATTTTAGATGTGTAGAGCTTTGAATTGAATTAAAATACTGAGATTACATAATGTCAAACTTAAAAATGACTTTATGAGGAAGATGATTTTTCATTCTGGAAGTCCAATTGCGAGTTGTCTGCTTAGCAGCTGTAAATATAGCAAATAATTGTAAAACATAACAACCTAAACGTTTGTTTGAGAACTAACCTCTTCGTCTCTTGACAATTAATGCCAAAATTTCAAGTTAATTTTGTCTGTAATGCAAAAATTTTTCAATACAAAATCCTAGATAGGTACGGTGTGCTTGTATGGAGGCCATCCCTAAGTGGGGGAGAGTAAACACACATTTATATATATGAGAAGCGTCCGTATATTAGAAGGTGTCATATGAAACATTAAGTTGTTATTGACTACATTAAAAAAGGTTTCACACAAAATCTCAAAAGTGGGTGATGGGTTTTTATAGGGGCTACCACAAAGTGAAGGAGCACACCAATTAATATATGTATGTGTGAAGAGTTCATGGAATGGAAATATGTCTACTCTATAGGGTTATGACAAAAATAAACTTTCATATCGAGTTGTAGACAGTTAACTCAAAAATTTATACAAAACAAAAAAAAAAAACCCCGCAACAACGTCCAGACAGACAAACGTTCGGAAAAACGGACAGATAGCTATATTGACTCGTCTCGAATCTACTCGACCTCCAAAGCCTTCATTAATGCGTTAAAAACTTTCAGA
Organism: Leucophenga montana; assembly: GCA_035044765.1. NCBI lineage: Eukaryota > Metazoa > Arthropoda > Insecta > Diptera > Drosophilidae > Leucophenga > Leucophenga montana. The sequence continues at coordinate 2,265,301 of JAWNNQ010001877.1, read as the reverse complement.
CAAAACGAGTCATATAAGCATTTAAAAACTTGAATCAAACCTTGCATATGTATCAACTTACATACATATCTATTTATTCATTTCTGCATAGCGTTGAACCAAGACGGTCAATGCCGTTTTTTGATCTAGACACCAAGCATTTCTAATAATGTTTATAAATATTTCTTCTTTGCGGTTGTTTGCACTGAACTTGGGCTAAACGGACGGATGGATGGACGAACATCTTTGGCTGGCTGTTGGTTGGTTGGTTTTGACCCACTGATGATGTTAACGACAACGATTATGAATTTGATTATATATTTTTTTCTTAAAATCACTTTGACCGTCCGTCCGTCCGTCCGTCCACCCACCGTTTATAAATTCGTCTCTTTAACTAGTGGATGACTCTGACGCAGTTTAGTTGATTTCAGCTTGCTAATTATTCTTATCTATGTTTTATTTAATCTTCGATAATTTTTCTACACAGCCGCTAAGGGGCATTTATGCTTGATCTTAATATCCAGTCATGTTTACTTAATTGTTTTTTTTTTCTTCTTTAACTGAACACATTGGCTTCGCATAAATTATTTTGAACTGGAGCGCTACTTGTTTTTGGAAAAATGATCAACGATTGTGCAAATATTTTATGGTAGAAAATATTATCAACATAAGTATAGCTGAGTAAAAGTTTCAATTACTGAATATTATTTTACTTTAGCAATTTAAAAAGGTTCTCTATTTTAATAAAATAGTATTGGAATTATGGAAAGTTAAACTTTCAATTAACTAGTAAATCCTCCAGTACGATAAATTGTAGTCAGAGTTCAATTAGAGAAGTTGTTTTTATTGTGTACCTATAGCAACTTTGAAAACAGTTTTCATAGGACGATCACACACAAATATGGAGGACTTGGACAAATCGATATGTCTCGTCGAGTTGATTTTGAATATATTGATTAGGATGCTCTGCACTTATCAATATTGGATCAATATTGGAGTGCAGTTTTCTGGTTTTTAATAAAATTTTTTCTAAGTATTTTGTTGCGTAGGTTGAAAAATTTTTTTTCTTAAGAATCGCTTTGGAAATATTCTCTTCAGTTTTCCATTTATTTGTTCTTATCTCTTTCGATCGTTCATAAAGTAATTTTGTCCCAACTGTATGATTTTTGTGTGGATCGGATAAGATATGTTGGAATTATGGGCAACCAAAGTAGTAAAGTAATAGTTTTGCTTTTTTTTTTTAAAAAGTCTCTAAATTTCATTTGTTCTGCATAATTCTAAAAAATTTACTTTTCAGATTTTCTAGATTTCAAAAATATCAAAAAATTTATAAGTTATTCAAAAATGAATGAAAATTGTTATTTTCTGTGTTTTCAAATATTATTGATTCTAGTTTAAAAGTCTTTTTGCTCAAGCTTCTTTGTTTGTGTAACATGGAATCTTTGCGAATTTGCAATCAGCTATAGTCAGCCATCAAGCCTTCGCCCCAAACGCCTTAATAACGCTTTTCAATTGTTGCGATATGTTGGTGAGAACGCTTACCTTGTTCATCACACCCGATACCCGAATTTGGAGAGAAAGATTCCTGAAATTGGAAATATTGTTTCTTGTTAAATATTTTGTTCGTATATAACTACAACTCATATGTATTGAATGGAGTTACAGGGATCATACGCACCAATGCACAGTGGTCGATACGGGCGATTTAGCTGCATTTAATGAAAGTTGAGATTACCGCCAAATTTTTTTTTATTTACTAATATCCCATTGATGTTATAAATAATCATCGTTTGGGATTTATATCGATAGCTGATCAGCTGTGAGCTTTCAAAGTTAACATATGTTTCTGCATTTGCTGCACAAAAGTTTCCCGCTTTCTTGCATGCCAGTGGGATTTTTATCAGAAAAAGTGTAAAAATTATTTGTGAGAGAAGTTAGTTAATTTTAATTGAAGATAAAGGTATGTATTATATAAATAGTATTTGATTGTGACCTGTGCTTATCTCTTATAGTCTTACTTAGATGTACAGCTTAGCATTACTAATAACTGCTTCATAATAGCAAACACCTGAATTCAGTGGGGTGCTACTTTGAAAATTCAAAAGGATTCAAGCTAATTCCCATTTTATAAATTAATATGTGTCTTTGTGATCGTGAAATGTTCAAACATTTTTGCAACTTTTTGCAAATTTCAATTCGTCGTTGGTCAATAGATGGGGAAACTGCCACAGAATACTTAAGAAGTTTGAAGAAAAAACAATGTATGGTTAGATGGGCCACTTATATTGATTGATAATATGTCTAATATAGCTTGACGACCTGAAAAGAAGTTTGTCGATTGCACAGAAAGAATAAAACGAAAAAAAAATTCTGATGTAGTTGAACAAACAGAATGTGAAGAGCTTATGACAGCGGCGAGTTCGAGCTTATATAACGCTGGAAAGCGATCTGCAGTAACAGTGGTGTCGATGCTGAATAAAAATGAAAATATTGCTAAACAGATGAAAACATGTATGGATTCAAATGTGCCGGTTCCAATTCAGTATACACCATTGGCTCTGTACATAGAGGGTAGTTTCACAAAGCACATATCAATTAATGCAAGCAGATGCCAAAATAAGAAATGCGAACATATATACACCATATGAAATAATACTAGCAGCGAAAAAACGATGGTATCCGGACGAAGTACGTGTTACACATTATTCTACTGAAGTTCCTTTGCAAAGTTTGGACGGTGGCCGTCCTCAACGCGCTATTGTACACCTATCAAGATCGCTTGCCATGAGGAAACAGCAGACTTGGTTCGCGTTGAGGCGGCTAATATTCAAGAACAAATATTAAATATTGTTCCTACAAGTAAGGGTCATTTTAAAGTTCATCAACAATTTCACATGACTATGATTGTTGGAAAAATATTTAGTATTGATTCAGAATCGTCATCACAAGTATGCGGAATTTTCAAAGCGTCACCAAAAATTATGAATGAGCTTCAACAACTCCAAAATCTCCAGCCTAATATTAATTTATTTGAATTCGGTCTTTCTACATTGCATGTATGGATTCGATGCTTTGAATGTATTTTACATATGGCTTCACCTATAAAAAAAATAACAAATTCGCGGCTCTAATAAAGATATAGTAAAGGAAAAGAAGACGAGCATTCAAAACAATTTGAGACTACATATGTCTTTTCTGGCTGATATTCCAATGGCAGGTTCCGGTAACACAAAAAGCGGCAATACAGCCAGGCGGTTTTTCCAGCAACCTAAATTGGCTTCTGAAATAACTGGAGTGAATGAAGAGCGGATCTATAGGTTGACCGTTATCCTTCGATCGATGGCTTCCGGCTATCAAATAGATATAAAAGCTTTTCTGCAATATGCACTGCAAACAGCACAGATATTTGTTACAGAATACCCATGGTTTTACATGCCGTGTTCTATACATAAAATACTAATTCATGGTGCTGACATAATTCAAGTTGTGCCACTACCAATCGGACAAATGTCGGAAGAAGCCCTCGAAGCAAGAAATAACCGGAATTTCCGCGAGCACCATACTAGAAAACACTATGGAGGATTTGGTGCATGCCCTTTTGTGTTCATCCGATCCGGTAATTTCAGAAATTTTCAGAAAATCGAAAAAACCACCCATTTTTCTTCTTGCGGTAGAAAATGTTAATGTTTGAGAATGAGGCGAAGATAAATAAAAAAAAAAATTAAAAATAAAAAAAATCGTTTTTTTTTTGTGCAATGGCATAAATTGTATCCGTAATTTTCTGGATCATCGTTCATCTTATTGAAGTGTTATGTACTTGTATATGTGAACTTGTAACAATATATCGTCATCAACTATGTTTATATATGTATTATTTCAGTAAAATTTGTTTCTTATTGTAATTTTTACTAAGTAGTAATCATTTGTCCATTTTGAACTGTTCGAGTTCGAGTTCTGAAGAAAAACGTATGTAAATAGTTAAAAGCTTTAGGTTTACTTACATAAGTAGACACAACATACAAAAAATGTCATTTAGTTTGGAATCGCTGTAAAAAATTAACTAATTTCCTGGACATTTTTTGACAAATACTTTTTTAGAATATAATAATTATACATTTGAATATTTTTTATGAATTTTTTTATGAATTCTAAATAAGTACTAGTTGCCAATTTATGTACAATAGGTTAGTTTAAGTATTAATATTTAATTGTCTCATAAATTAAATAGTTTAGCTTGCACAAAAAATATTTGCAAGCGGGGTATATTGGGTTTGTTGAACTATCGAAATGTATGTACAATAACAAAGATGAGGCAGCATCGGAGATACCTTAAATTATAAATATTGGTGATCAACAGAACAAGCCATGTCCGTCCGTGTAACCATCTGTAAGTAAATCGGAGATACAAATTTTCAGACTAAAGAAGACTAAGAGAAACCAAAATCCCTAGACTCACTAGGTGCCGCACTGTTACAATTTTATATTATAAAAATACAAGTATATATTCAGTTTGCAATGAAATATTTGTTATAATTTTATACTAAGTCAATTTCTGTAGCACTATAGAATCCTTAACAGAGGTCAATATAGTAGAATATATAAGGGGGGGGGGGGTGTCGGTTGAAGTTCCTCTTCACCTTTCGTCAGAGATAGCAAGAATTGACATGATGAAATGGGCGAAATACACGTTTCAACTTTAGCGGGCCTGGGTCTGGAATACCATCTATTGCCAGCCAAATATCATCAAACGAAAGAGATTATCATTCCATGGTAACATGCAATCTTTATAAGATGTTTTAGGCTTAATAATATTCCACCCAAATGAAGAAAAGTTTAGATAGTCTTTATACTCAAATCGGGCAAGGCCTCACACGCCAACCCAAAGAACATCAGACCAAATAGTTTACCATCATTTCTCCTGAAAACACTTGAGAGGTTAATAGATGTTCAACGGCAACGGAAAGAGCCCTGCACTTCCTAGTTTCTACTATTGAAATGAAATAATTGGCCTAGTAGCATTTCTCGGTATAGATGTAACGTTCTCCCCGACGGTATCACTAACGCTCTAACGCCGCCCTAGTCAAAAGTATTCGCACCGTACTTACCAACAGTGTGGTGAGTTTGACATTAGAGGGGCGACGTCGAGAAGATTTGTCATTAGAGGAACCCCATAAATTGCTCTCTGGAAGTGAACCACACCGACGGAAGCACTATATGTCCTCTTGCAGAACTGTTCGCGATCCAGGAGGCTGCACCCATGAAACCAAAAGCAGCACTTCCCGGAAAGGCTACAGCAGGGCTACTTGTAAGCAACGGATCACATTTAGATCGAACCTGTTAGCAAACAAGAGATGAGGTAGCTTTAACACTTGTAAATCCTATAATCTCACCTGGCCGAACTGCAGCCTTAAAACAACAATCGCTGTGCTACGAAAGAAAAGATCCCACATCATTATTCTGGTTGGAGTCTATACGTACTACTGCCTAGACTAGCATTTCTGCACAAGTTATGTTAATGTCGAAGAGGAGAGAAAGATTGAGCATTCGCTATGCCATTGTCCAGCTCTTAATAGGAAAAGAGACTAGTTCTAGTCCTGAGTCTCTTCTTAGATAGTCTTACAAAAATATCTGTAAAAGAGATCAAGTATGTATCTAAGTTTCTGGTACGGATTAATTAGTTTACGTATTAACTGCATAAAGAACAGGACAGATCCTATGGTATCACCATGGGTAAACACTAGCCTCAGTGACGCCACGGGATCTACCCACGCCGGCCATCGCAACCAAACCATAGTAAGTCATGACTTGCTTCAAAAATTCTGTAGCCAACCTTGTAATATAGTTTTTAGAAAGCAATATTAGTAAGAAAACATATGACGTGTGCAGGGTATAATATAGTCAAGCACCTCTCTCGACTAAAGCTCTTACTAGTATTTTTTTTATTTTTTTTTTTATTTTTAGGTCCCGAAATTTTAAATAATAGTTTGTAAGTTCAATATTATGAAATTTTTTTTTGCTGCCCATTATTTTCCTACCTATTAAATTTGCATACATATGCATATGTAAATACATACTTACAAAGGGTGTTTTTTTAGCATGGAAGTTTTTTAATGTGACAACACTCAAAAAATCGCTTATCGAAAAGCTGATAGTATATTTTCATACACAATTGTTTGGAAAGACTTAATGCAAAGACTTCAATTACAAATAGTTTAGTGATTTGTCACTTGAACGGTTGAAAGTTGATCCACAGCAAAATTTTGTTCATCGATGAGTCTCATTTCTGCCTCAATGGCTTTATCATTAAGCGAAATGGTCGTATTTGGTGTGAGATAAATCCATTGGTGATCCATAAGCTAGCGGCACAACATGGTTTTGTGCGGTTTATGAATTGATGGCATCATCAGGCCATACATCTTCAAAATCAAAGATAATGCTACAGTCACCGTCAATGGCGCTTGATATCGAGCCATGTTGAACGATTATTTGTTTATAAAAATACGTGAACACGGAAGGGCTTTGGTTTCAACACGGTGGCATCACATGCCATACTTCTGGAACAACCATCGACTTATTGAGGGACGAGTTTGGCGATGGATTACTTTCTATGGGATTACGTGAAATCATTGGTTTATATGGACAAGCCATCATCGGTTTCTGACTTAGAAGCCAACACCGAGCGTATTATTCGTGAAACGGCCTCAAATATTAAAAAATTTGGTGGAAAATTGGACCTTCAGGATGCAGTTCGTCAGACGTTTCCGGCGGGCGGCCATATGCCCGAAATCATTTTTCATTCTCCATCAATCGAATATTTACTCATTCCATTTATTTGTATTTGTTTTATTTCAATTTAAAGTTCTACACCCTTTAAAAAAGCACACTGTATATGTACATAGTAATGCGTTTTTCTAGAAATTATGTACTTCTTAGTTATGTAATACTTTGGCGAACTACGTTATATAAATATATGTACATACATATGTACAGGGTGTCCCTACACGAGAGCACGATTCAAATTTGGCGTCATTTCTTTCTGTGCAAGTGAAGTTTGACAGCTGGCATCTACGAATATTCCGATTATTAAATATGGAGCGATATGAAGTGAATACCGATTTTTCGAAACCAATCATTTTCAGCAATAGTTTAGTGATTGCTATTTTCATCTGAATGGGTTCGTCAACAAACAAAATTGTTGAAGTGAATGGTCCATGAGAAACAACTACACTCAGCAACTATCTGGTGCGGATTTTGGTCAGGCAACGTGATTGGGCCTTACTCGTTGAACATTAGTACGGAAGTGCAGTGACTGTGAATGGCATAACGGAGTTCTTGTAATCTCAATTGGAAGGTATGGATATGTATGAAGTAGTCGATTTATTGGAGCAACAATTTCCAGACCGAACCGTCTATCGAAATTCCGATGTCATCTGGCCATCAAGATCGTGAAATTTAACGCCGTGCGATCACTATCTTATGTGTTTTGTAAACAAACAGGTTTATGTGAAAAAACCACAAACAAATCCTGAGCTCAAGGTTGAGATCCAACGCAACATCAGTGAGATAGAGCTACATTTTTGGCAAAATATCATAGACAATTGCATGAAAACAGCAAGGCTCTGTACTCAGAGCTTCTGGGGCCATTTTCCGGATATTTTATCTATATATAATCGGAGCATGTCTACTTTACAATATGCCTTATATTTTTTAATTAAATCGTGCATTCTTGTTTTGACACCCTATATGTATGTATATTTTACATACATATGTATGTATGCAAGTGCTAGTTTTCCTCATTTAGTTAACATTCGTGCTTAATATTGAACTGTGTACATTGTCTATTGGTCATTGGAACGTTCGAACGATTAATCGTTCGATCGATTCATTGATCACTACTAATTCCTTGTTATGTATTGCTCTTTCGTTCAGTGGTTCAATATTTAATTTCTCGGTCAAAGTCAATGTCAATGAAAAATGCCAAAACGATTAAAACGCTTAGCGGCTAAAATCACGAAGAAGCACACAAACGCAATACTGTGTTGTTGTAGTGGTTGTTTTATCTATCTCTCTCTCTCTCTGTCTCACACACCACTCTTTTGCCCACTCTCTTGTTATTTCTTTTGTCATCTGTTTTGTGCAACGACAACAAATTAAGCAACAACAACAACCATACGACTGATGACAGCTTGCGGTACATAGTATTTGAATTTTGGTTATGTTGCTGTTGCTGTTGTTGTTGTTATCGTTTTTGTTGTTGTACGGAGTTTCGGTTATCATCGTTTGTTACATTTTGCTATCATTTTCAATGTCATTTGTTGCGTTTGGCTTTTCGAAGTATCGTATCTCTTGCTGTTGTTGTTGTTGTTGTACTTTGTATTATTTCCTGATATTTAATCAACAAAAAAAATGCATATGTATACATATGTATACATATGTATACATACATATGTATGTATGAGAAGACTAATAAAACTTCGGGAAGGTAATGTAGAACGTAGTTCCTATTATAAATATGTAGATGATACAAGCAATAAATTATTATAGCACTCATACTAAGCAAAAAGATCTTCAATATCAATCATCAAAATGACATTTTTCTTCCATTCACACATAGTGTGAACGATCAGCTCATCGAGCCGAATAGATCTAGCAAAGTACGTCTGTCTGTTAGTTGTTGCACATTATCTATACATCTATACAGATAAATAAAATTGGAGTGTCTGTTTGTCATACTAAAATAAACGCTTTATAGTAAATGTCCATATACCAAAAAACATTTTTTTGTACAATTTTTGTTTGTCTATCTGAAAAGGCTGGACCGATTTTGACGGGACTTTCACTGGCATATAGCTGATGTAATAAGGAGTAACTTAGGCTACTTTTAATATTATACCATGGGCGTTTGCTACTGACTAAGCTGCATTACCTATCTCTTCTTTGGCGTTGCCGGCATCAAAACAACAACAACAACAACAACAACAGCAGACACAAGAACAACAACAACAAGAACGTATATGACGATAGAGTACAGCAGCAACAACAACAAAAAAATCGAATTTAATATATTGAATTTACGCTGAGTGCAAAGAATTATCATTTTTATCACCTCAGTTAACAGCCACCCAACACATCGATTTGCCGAATCACAAGCAGTTGCTTTTATCATTGACTGTCGCCGAAAAGACTCAAATCATTTTATTATTTCCGCTGGTGACTGGAACGCTACGCATCGCCTCTGGGGATGCAGACTTTCCTCGCCGAAAGTTCGAGCGCTGTTTGACTGTATTGTCAACTCAAATTTCGAAGTGCTTGCAACTGGAGGGCCGACTTACTACCCTTATGATAGCACTCGTCATCCTGATGCTCTGGATTTTGCAGTATATACTGGCATACCATCAAGCCGACTGCGCATCTTTGACACTTTAGGGATTTCAACTCTGATCATTTACCACTTATTGTAGATGCCAGGCTTTTGCCAAGGCAAGCTTACTTGCCGATTTTCCAACAGTGTCTTGACCACCTTCTCAACCTTAATATGGAACTTTGCTCTACTGAGATAGTGGATGATGCTCCTGAATTGTTCAATCGACATATCTTTGAAGCGGCTGAATTTGCAACTCAAAATAAATTATTATTGAATCTTCCAGATTTAAATAGGCCACCTTTAAATGCTGAGATCTTGGACTTGGTTAAGTTAAAGCGCAGACTTCGTCGTCGTTTTATGCGAAGACGTAATGAGCGTGTTCGTTTGGCATGGAAAAGAGCTGCTGCTGAGTTGAAAAAGTTGCTGTATGTAGTACGCAGTGAATTCTTTGATGACATGCTTCGCAATGCTGACCCCAACCAGAACTATGGGTTTAACTTATGGAAAGCGACACGTTGCGTAAAGCGGCAACCTTTGAGACACGTGCCTATCAAAGACTTCAACAACTCCTGGTGCCGCACGGATAAAGAGAAAGCTGAGGCATTTGCCGCTGAACTCGAAGGACGCTTTACACCTTTCGATCTAGCTGAATTAGATGATGTGCGAGACACCGCTAATTTTCTGCAAGAGAGCTGCACAAATATGCAGTCTATCAAGCCTATCTCTCCGCAAGAGGTTCGTCTGCAGATTAAAATGCTTAAGAAAAAGAAAGCCCCGGGGTACGACGGAATTGATGGCAGAGTGGCAAAGGAGCTTCCTGATAAAGCAATAATGTTTTTGATACTACACTTCAATACCATGATTCGCATCCACCACTTCCCATCCCAATGGAAGTGCACTGTAATTATAATGGTACCGAAACCTGGCAAACCAGAAAACCTTGTTGCGTCTTATAGACCAATTAGTTTACTACCGACTTTCTCAAAAATATTTGAAAGAATTTTTCTTGGTAGAATGTTACCTGCTTTGGACGTCCAGAGTGCCATTCCTGATCATCAGTTTGGCTTTAGGCATCACCATGGGACCCCTGAACAAGTGCACAGAGTTTTCCAACATATTCTTAAGGCCTATGAGAATAAGCAATATAGCTGTGCAGTTTTTCTAGATGTACAGCAAGCTTTTGATAGAGTCTGGATTGAAGGCCTTCTCTTCAAAATTGGTATACTGCTGATATGCCAATTCAAGTAAATGAGAACATGCTTCTGGCTACATATGCTGATGATGCGGCCATGCTTGCAAACTCAAACTGTCCACACGTAGCTTTATCTACCATTCAAGACTATCTTGAAGATTTTCAACGTTGGGCAAATCGCTGGAATATAAAAGTCAATAGCGAAAAGTCTAGTCACTGTACTTTTTCATTGAGGCAAGGGAACTGCCCGCCCGTTTTGCTCAACACCATGTATGCTACTTAGGTTTTAACTTTGAAAGACTTGGCACCTGGCATAAGCATATTCAAAAAACCGCCGCAGTTTGCTACGCTAAACTCAAAAAGTTAAACTGGTTACTTCACCCAAGTAGTAAACTCAGCCTCGAAAATAAACTGCTTATATACAAATCAATCATTATGCCTACCTGGATGTATGGAATACAGTTATGGGGCACTGCTGCTGCCACAGATATAAACCGTATACAAGTACTTCAAAACAAGGTCTTGCGTAAAATAACAGATGCTTCTTGGTATATGCGCAATAAGGTTTTACATCGAGATTTGAAAATACCAGCAGTAATGGAACAGTTGATCTTCCACAGCAGCAGATATAATGATCGACTGGCTTCTCATGTTAATCATTTAGCAGCGGATCTGGTCGTTAATACATGTCGTAGACGGCTCCAAAGATTTCATCCAAATGATATTCAAAATAGGCATTAAGCCTTATTTTTTTGTTAGTTATGTTAATGTACATACTCTAATCTAAATGCCTTAATGTCACTGTTTTTTAACATACAAATGTATTATAGTTTTTAAGTAAACTGATGGACATTAAGATATTAAAAAAAAAAGATATTAAAAAAAAATTTTTTTTTCTATTTTTAAATTTGTCTGTTACATACATTTTCAATAACTTAAAATGTATACCCTTTTACGCTATGAGTACAGGGTATAAAAATTGATATCTGAAAATTCATGAGACAATATCAAATTGATCTAGAGTTTTTTTTCTCTGTGCATTTTAACTTTGTGCAAATGTATGTTACAGACAAAGGGTGCCGTAGAAGTTTCATAAAGTATACAGGTACGCATGGGTATATTCTTGATCAGTAACAAAAGTCGAGTCAATATAAACATGTCCGACTGACCGTCTGCGTGAATTCCGCGATTTCAGAGAACATATTGTCGAATGTAGATGCTCAATATATTTAGACTCTTCTATCCATTCTTCAGATAGTAAATGATTGGTGATGAATTAAATTTGATTGCCATGCCTACATATATGTATATGTATAGGGCTATTTAAACCTTCCGCAATTTTATTTGGTTAATAATTTACAAAAAAAAAGTTTTTTTTTTTTGTGTAATTTAAGTGAACATTCATTTATTTTGGAACTTACATATTTGTTTTGATCACTTTTTGAATATGATATTGTACAAATGTTCGTCTCCAGAATTATTTACAGAACATGTTCGTTTTTCTATATTTTCGCTCTTAGAAGAGTTTGTGTGGACTGTGGTATCGTTCTGTTGGCACCAGAAGTTCTCCATGCCATTATCAGCATCATCAAATCAATCAAATCATTATCAAGGTGCGCTATCGGTCCCCATTGACGTCATCTTCGAAGAAGAACGGTCCAATGAATCTTTTCGCAGAAGTTCTGGCACAAACTGTGACTCGTTCGTTGCGAAGAGCTTCCTCGTAATTGTCGTAATTTTCTTGTGGGTTTACTGTGGCATAAGTCCAACAATTTTGTTTGTTTAGTGATTCGTTCAGCGATAAATAAAAAAATTGAAAAACAAAGAACAAATATTAAGTTTGATTTAAATTTGGTATAAGTTTAATCGAAAACATTCAATTATGGAAACATCTAAGACGATCAGCTTTTATTGTAGTTAAAGATATTAATGGAAGAACAATGAATAATTTCACGTGATTCTGAGGGGAATTGAAAAATTTAATAGTTGTAATAAATAGGGGGAGTAAATATGACCAGATATAACTTACTGAATAAATAAAACTCCCAGCAAATTTCTTCGTTTTTCCAGTGTGGGAAGACTAATTGAGTTCAGGCGATAGGATTCCAGCCGAACTAACGCACAGCAAAAATAAGAAATTGTTTCTGAACAGATTCTAACTGAGCCTGATGAACCACATATTGCGGATTCCAAACGCAAGAGGCATACTCAAGTATTGAGCGGACCATATATAATATATGGATCATTAAACTCTTTCGACCAACGTTTAGCAAAACCAAGCAACCACATGGCTTTATAAGATCTGACATCAATATGTGTAGCGAATGAAAGTTTTGGATCAAAACGAACACAAAGATCATTTATCGAGAGAATCCGTTTTATAAGATAACTAGTAGTTCCCCGCGACGTTGTAAGCGGCCCTCCCCTTTCCCTTTCCACTCCTTCCCCCTTCCCCACCTACAACATGCTCCTTCTTATTGAAACAAAAAAAAAAAAAAATGAAGGAAAATCTAAAAAATTCAAAAAAATTCTGTTTATCCAATCGACACGATCCAATCTCAGGATTACCCACGGGACTATTTTGAATATTGCCACAAAATTTGATCGATATCGGTTGAGCGGTTTCGGAGTCTTTAGAGAACCTGTATGTAGTTCCATTTTTATATATATAGATTATCAATAAGATATATAGATAATATAGGGATTTTACGACAAAAAGTAATTATTTTGCACTTAGAGCATTTTAGAACTAGAACATTACGTTAACAACAGAAATGAAGCGCATTTAAGTTGGTTTGCAGTTTATCATGTCCAATTGAAACATTGTAACTCAAGCATAACTTAACATCATCAGCATTCGTTGAAGTGTGCCAGTGGGATAACAAATCTGGGAGATCATTAATAAACAGGATGAACAGTAAGTGTGCCAGGTGACAACGCTGAAAGAACGTCAATTTTATTCGATATAGTGCTGGCAAACAAAACGCGTTGTGTGCGAGATGCCAAATGGGATGACATTCAATTAACCAAAACTGGAGGAAAACCTAAACAGGCAAGTTTGTAGTGCAAAAGCCGTTGATTTACGCATCGCATACTTATGAAGATTGAGAATGTGAAAAGCATATTGATTTGATATTTTTTTATTAAAGCCAAAGTCACTATACTTATGTTAGCCACCTCGTAATATATGTGTAGGTATTTAAATAACTATTTCGCTTTCAATACTGTCATCTGACTTTGGCCTCCTTGACTCGTGCGCTTCACTTCAAATCGCATTTACATACATACAAATACATAAATTAAAATTTGGTTAAATCGTTTGCCACTCATACCATTGAATCGATGAACATAACATATCTTTTATTTCGCTCGTCTATTACAGTTACATCGAAAAAACATTCTGTTCGTTTGTCTATCGCTTTGCGGAAGTGTTTGCCGGAAGCTTTTCGGCATTCGTTGTAATGAACCCAACCAACCAATTTCAAGACCCGTTCTGGTTCTTATAAGAATCTTTACTTAAGCAACTCGGCTTGGTCTTCGGCTGGTTTTGCGTTCGACTTGTTTACAGGCCTTCAGAAATCAGACCGCGTCTATACATAATTAATTACTTACATTTGTATATCGTAATAGTAATGTGTTTTTGAAGTCAATCGAATATATTTTTCTATGTTCTATAAGATTGCCTTGTAAAGTTCATGCACAAAGTTCACCAGTAAGCGGTCCCAAAGAACAAACCTATAACACAGTGAATCATTTAGCAATTCGTTACGATTGGATTTAACTCTGAAAAGTTGAGTTGAGTTTTTGTTTTAGTTAAGCACGTCAGCGTCAGACAGGTTCCTCCAATATGCTATGGTCATTTTATTCTTGACCTTGATGTTGCGTGCATATATTTACAATAATATTTATTTTATTTAAACTTTGATTTTTTTTTTTTAATGTTGTTATACTCCAGAAAATGTAACTTTTGATTGGAATTGAAACAAAAAACTTTTTGATTATTCATTTGAGAATGATGACATTGATTTTGCTGCCACATATTTTTAATTTTATTGTTTTTTAAGGTTCCAGAATGTATGCATACATAGCAGTGGAGACTTAAATGTTCAGATAAAGTATGTTTGGGTACCACATTTAGCAAATGTATACTGAAGTTAATGAATAAAAATGAATAGAACGGTGTAAATAACCACCGACTAAGTGCTTTTATGATGTAGGGATCAATATAAATCCCTTTTTTGAAATGCGCGCCATTCAGGCGGTAGGGATCGTAGCGTGGCTAGAGTAATATGAATTGCCAATTCCCGAGAATTACATGAAAGGCGTTTACATTCACCTAAAGTCACAATGTGGTGTGCAATTTCCTCAGCTGGTTTTTTGAAGAAATTGAGATTACAGTGAAAGTGAATTCAGACCGGTATGTGAATATGTTGGAGAAATTTTGTTTTTCACGATATTTGGTAGCAACATGACGGAACAACGGCTCAACCTTCGGGAGCATCAATGGCTGTTTGGAGGGAACACTTTCCGGAGCGTCTCATCTCAATAAGGGTCGATTTGCAGATCCCGCATTTATGTCTAACGCAAAAGGAACCAACAAGTTCTGAAGGCCAACAGCCGAGTAGGAATTGCCAATATACCCACTGGTTTCTGGTGAGGGTCAGAAATCGTCTTCTTCAGTGTATTGGCAGTGGGGAACATCACCTACCTGATATGAATTCATAACTCTGTAAAAAAAATCTTTTCATATGGAACGTACATACTAAAAAAAATCTTTGCATATTTGGGCAATGTTAAGCGTTGTTTTTTATACTTTTAGTGATCTATGTATGAAAATTACTTGTTAGATCGATTTAATCGAATTTCTAGTTCATATTGACGTTGACCTCAAAAAGTGTATATATGTATATGAAACGGTTGTCCAATAAAATCCACCAAATCAAATTTCAAGGTAATATTGATTTAAACCCAAGGTGGGTTTGGGCGGGCCACGCCCGTTAGTCTATGTGTGTTAAGCGGCTGGCCATAAAAAGGCACCACATTGCATTTCAACCCAATATTGACTTTAATAAAGAAGTTTTCATACAAAGAGTCAAAAGTGGGCAGTAGGTTTGTATAGGGGTTACCCCAAACAGTAGGCGGGTCCCACCTATTAGTGTATATATCAAGCATCCGTCCACTAGAAGTTACCATATCAATTGTTTTGTTGATATTGACTAAAATAAAAAAATGCCAAAAAGTCGGTGTGGCAGTCAATCTTGATACTCTATTAAACTGCAATAAAAATAAGTGTATGTGCAAAATTTCAACTGGATAGCATAAAAATTGGTCTCCAAAAAATGAGCAACAATATACAGACAGACAAACGAACAGACGGACGGACAGATCTCGTCTCATTGAGCTGATCAAGACTTAATGGGGTCTACGATGCTTCCTTTAATGCGTTACAAACTTTCAGACAAACTGATAATACCATTTCACACTAAAAAACACATTCTAGTAGCGCCACCCATATGCGACTTTGTGTTTTCGAAATTGTTAGTTTCATGTTTTTCTTACTCTCAGTCTTCATTTTTTTCACTGGAGGCGGAGATATCAAGCTCTATGTTTGTGGCATCGGTCGAAAATTTAACTTCCAACAAAGATCTGTTCTCGCTAATACTTTCACCGAAACATTTAATTTGACAAAATAAGTTTATGGTGAGAATTGTTTGTTTCGTACCAGAGTGTACGATTGATTTAAGCGGTTCAAGGAAGGTCGAGAGGACATACAGGGCAAGAAATATGTTGGTGTTGTGAAGAGGTGGAAACCTTATTACTCTACTTGGTTTGCAACTCTAGTAAGAAAAAAAAACGTATTGTTTTATGAAAACGAAGCAAAAAAAATTATTTTTGTAATGAACAAAGATGCTGTTGGAGGGGGAATACATGAATGCTTTTTCTATTCGTTGAAATAATGTGAATTGCTTAATGCGTAAGTATCCCAAATAGTCAGTAGGTATTTAAGAAAAGCTATCTGTATTGAGGGTTCTACACTAAAACAATCTACATATTTTGTTTCCAATAGTTGTACAACTATTTTGAAGATTTAGTTCTTAATTATTTAATAGCACAATTAAATACTTATATCTAGCTGTGTGTCAAGTAAGCAGTCAAAGGTCAAACGACTTCGTTAGTGGTTAAATTTTATTATTATTATTTGTTTTTTTCAACGATCTTCCAGCGCTCTAATGTCAAATTAAAACTTTTGACAAACCGAGGAAACAAATACCAAACAAAATTGCCAGTAAACTTTTAGAACTTCTGAAAATTTATTTGAAACCATTGTACGTACAAGAATGAACGAGAAGAAAAATACAAGAAATATTTATGCAAATTCGAGTGTGGATGAAGTCGACGCGCTTCTTACACACAATGAAAATTATTAATAGAATGTGAATCGTACTTGCTTAAAAATCAAAGCAGGTTTTTGGGGTTTATATAATATATTCTATGAAATAAATACAAAATATGTATACACAATTTATTGTATTTGATGTCCATGCGCAACCATAAAAATAGGAAACAAAAAAAAATCTCAGAAACGCGACAATTTCAATAATCTATTGAATTCTAAGTAGCCGAAGGCAAAATCAAAAAAGTAGTAGCCGAATCCGAAGTAGTTGTCGCTGCTGAAGACGCTGCGCGAAATGATAAAGAAGCTAAGTGTAGCTGCTGCGATTCGTGTGTGTTTTCGAATTGGAAAGAATCGGAATGCCGAAGGCAACAATTGCTTTTTAGACTTTTGGGCTAGCCCAAAAATTGGGAGAAAACAAAAAAAATTAAAATGCGGAAACATTTCTTAGCGCCCAAAAAAATCAAGTTAAGAACAGTCCAAGCTGTGCGACTATGTGATACCCTCCGTGCAAAATTTTCTACCAAATTAGTGAAAATTAAGGTATCAAAATGAAATATTAAAAAACAAGAAAAAACCGAAGCTCTGTTACCGTACACAATACCTAGGAATTACCCCAAAAAGTGTGCAGTACACGCCCACTAGTAGATGTGTATCAAGCGATCATCTATAAGTTGCCACCATATCCAATCTCAAGTTGATATTGACATTTTTCATGCAAATGCATAAAAGTGAGCTTGGAGTTTGTATGGGACTACCTCAAAAAGTGGGCGGTTGTCCACTAAAATCCATCAAATCAAATTTCAAGCTAATATTGATTTAAATGAAGAATTTTTTCATAAAAAACACAAAATTGCACGGTGGGTTTGTATGGGGGCTACTCCAAAAAGTGTGCGAGCCACGCCCATTAGTCTATGTATGTTAAGCGGCTGTCTATAAAAATGCACCACACAGAAATCTCTAGACAAAATTCCATCTTACTTACTTACTTAGGTGGCTCTACAACCGTCTATCGGCGAAGGCCGCACGTAGGAAAGCTCACCATTCGGTGTAGTTTAGTGCGCGTCGGCGCCAGTCGCTGGCAATCCGGAGCTTCTTCAGGTCATCATAGACCTGATCTTGCCATCTTAAGCTCGGACGTCCTCTCTGACGCCGTTCAAGTTCAGGTTTCCGTCGTAAACCTTTAGTGCTGGAGCTTCGGGGTTCATCCGGATGAGGTGACCAGCCCAGTGCAGCCGCTGGAATTTAATACGCTGGACTATGTCAACCTCATGGGTCCATAAACTCGACGCCAACTCTAAGGGGACCAAAAATCCTATGAAGAATCTTTCTCTCGAACACTCCTACAGGCGCTGTATCCGTTGATGTCAGCGTCCATGCTTCTGCGCCATACAGCAGGACCGGTATTATCAGTGTCTTATAGATTTTTATATGCGTAGTTCGAGAGAGGGCTCTACTTCTAATTTGCTAGCTGAGCCCAAAGTATCAGCGATTAGCAAGCGTGATTCTACGTCTGATCTCTCGGCTAACATTGTTGTCGCTGGTAATTTCTGTTCCCAGATAGACGAAGTTTTTTACAACATTGAAGTTAAAATTCTCCATACTCACAGCTTTTTTGCAACACTTCATTTCACTGTTGACAATATGACACGGAAATCTTACACGAAATAGGAACGGAGCTATTTCCAAAAATGTCGCGCGACATTGCTGTCGAGATATATTTTTTCATGGTCACACGAGGCAGCGCGACTATCACAGCTATGTGACATGTAAATATAAGATCATTTGACCAGGACATTAGGAATTATTCTTAAATAAAGAAACACTTTACCTTAGCCCGGCTGACACCTTGATAGAGGTCACACATAGACCAATATGATCTTTAGTGTGATGAAATATTTTAAATGTCATAAAAATGTCATGCGCTTGAAACAATTTGCATAACATTTTTCTATTGCAATTGACTAATTATGCAAAGTACATCGCGTACAAGCCTCTTTTGGGGCTGGGCACTTACTAGGGAATGTTTTCTCCCAACAGAATTTTGTTTTTAGATTTTGCCTTAAAAAATTATGTATTCTTTGGTGAAATCAACTATTGTGCTTTTTTTTAGGTTTTTGTTTAGGGTGTTCACATCTAGACGACGAAAAAAATTATAATTACAAAGTCATTTAGTTTCATTAGTTTACATTTTTTAGCTCCGATTCCATAGTTCCGCCATCGGTTTTAGCTAAAACTGTAAGAGTTTGAAACTTCAAAGTACTATTTAATATATTATTTAATATATTTTTTAGTACACTGCTTGAATCAGTCTTAACGGAATAACTAGCTAGTACTGCAGGGACTAGCACTGCTTAATCACAACAAAAATATGTTTTCCAATTTTTTTGGTTATTTTGACTTAAAATTTAATAGCACTTATAATTCACAAATAGTTTTGTTTCAGATTCTTTGTTAAGTGGGCAGCACAATGTTCGTTGTTTGACAATGTAACAAATAACTGAGCATAGTATACAAGTAATTTACGGGATTTAGTAACGACATGAAAACCTGATAAAAACCTGCAACTTACAGCTGTTGTTTTTGAGATCAGGTACTTAGGTTAAAATATGATTAGATAGACGGACGATATTGATTTGTTCAGTTGTTCTGATCAAAGTTTCGAAAGATAGAAAATAGATGAAAGACCGAAGTGACTCGTGGCAGGCATCTAATTAGACAACTTTTAAGGTACATAGTGTCGCGTAAAGCGTGAGTGACCATTTAGAAATACCGATTAAAGCAAATATGGAGAATCAACTTCACTTTCACTTAGGATCTTATTAAGGAAAACTACAGAGAGCATCGATCGTCCTGCAGACAAAGTTTGTTAGTTTATTCGATCCACATATGGCGGGAGATGTATGTCAGAAGCCCAATTGTGGGTTCTGAGGGCAAACAGCAGAGCAACAGCCTTGATAAATTACATAATGTGTATTTCAAACACAAAATGCAAGATCGGACGAACAAGTGAAGTATACTGAAGTTTAGTAGTATAAGGGTCTTCGAATTATCCTGTTCCGAATATATCCAGTTTACAAAAAAAGGGGAGGTCTTAAAGCATCTAATTTATATATAAGATGGCTATGGCACATACTATCAAAAGCTTTGCTAAAATCAGTGTATATGACAACAGTTTGGTAACCAGACACAAAACCCTTATTGATGATAGACGAAAATTCAAGAAGATTTGTTCAAATAAATCTGACTTTAACAAATCCATGTTGAAATGGGGTAAACACTAACAGTAGCGATCGTTGCAATTGTTCAGTGATAATATTTTCAAACAATTTAGGTATAGCACTTAGTTTAGCAATACCTTCATAATTCGATATATCAGATTTACTGCCTTTCTTGTATAATGAAATAATAAAGTATTATTTCCAAAGATTCAGGTATTTGCTTTGTTTTATAGGGTGCTTGAAAATAAATGTTGAAGGAGCAGAAATGGAAATTTAATAGATATAACAAATGTTAACACATTAGACATGCAAATTGCAGGAGATGATATAAAGTCATAAGATGGGATACTTGATGGATAAGAGGTAGTAGGCCCAGAAGCGAAGCTAGTATAGATTGATTTAAAGAAAGTGGCAAACAAATCCGATATCTCAGAGTCGGAGGATCTGCTCTAGTATTAAGATTAAAATTTTTAGGGTAAGCCGTATTTCTACGCCTTATATTAGCTGACGGAATTATAATAGAAGAATCATCGACCGTTAACCAACTTACACTAGGTAAATTAATATATCTATGTGAAATGACAGTTGCTTGAAGCAAGTAAATGCTCATTTCCGAAGAAGATATAATATATGATCACGTAATGTATATATGTATATATGCAAAAATCATAAATTGATATTTTAACACCTAAAAGTTCAATAGTCTTGTCGGATATATCAATTTCTACAGCCATCAGATATGATTTGACTTATATCGGGACACCTCCACCAGAACGATTGGAACGTTACCAAATATTCACAGAATAATTCAGAACTCAGAATATGTAAAGCCATGTTTCCGTAAAAATGATGACGTCAGTCGTAACAGATAAACTATTAAGGTAAAGATCTCGGAGTTTAGTTCTTAGCCCTCTCACATTTTGATAGTGAATAAGGAAACAAAGCAGACTTAGTTTTTGTGGAATGGCAGAAGAAGTACCGGGTAATTCAACCGTGTTTTGCACTGAAGTACGTTAATTTTTATAAACGTATTCCTGAATTACAATGTCATTAAGCCAAAAAACTAGGTGAGAGATCAGTAGCGAAGAGCGAAGAAGCGGAAATAATTTAAATAAAATTTCGAAATTGAAATATTGGGGGAAGAGTCTAACTGTGAATTAATCAAAGACTGTACAATATTTCACCCATTTAAATATAGAGGGTATACAAATACTGCCTACTTTACCAAAGACAGTGCAAGAGCGAGATAGAAATCCTTGTTGCTTTAGCTGTTGAAAAGAGCTGGTAAATAAGTCTGAGACACGTGAGAGTTTTATTAATTCTATTGATACTTGTTAGTGTTTTATTGTTTATCAATTTGTGGACCATATGGCTGAATGTAGAAAATGTCAACTATGTTAATGGACTAGCGTGTACAAGTAGCAAATTTCGTCTTCAGATTAGATCAGGCAAGAAATTGTGGCGTTTCTTTGGCGTCTTTAGACACATAAAAATAAGACAAATATTAAAATCACGAGACGAGTGAGTGAATACACGTCTAACAAAATGGTCGGCCGCAACAATGACAATTGATGAATTTACTACATAATGAGCAAACGAAGAAAAAAAACCAGAAAACACGTAAACACGTAAACTTCGGTTGAACCGAAGTTCTAATACCATTCACATGAAATTTGAAATAGTATTGTAAAGCATAAATGTGGGGCTTTAAGTTGGGGCTACCCTAAAAAGTGGGCGGTACACGCCCACTAGTAGATGTGTTTGAAACGATGTAGTTGATGTGTAAGATGCCGCCATATCGAATTTCAAGTTGATAGTGAAGCTTTCCATGCAAATGCATAAAAGCTGTGGGTTTATATGAGACTACCTCAAAAAGCGGGCGGGACACGCCCATTTGTATATGTATATGAAGCGGTTGTCCACTAAAATCCACCAAATCAAATTTCAAGCTAATATTGATATAAATGAAGAATTTTTTCATAAAAAACACAAAATTGCACGGTGGGTTTGTATGGAGGTTACACCAAAAAGTGTGCGGGCCACGCCCATTAGTCTATATATGTTAAGCGGCTTTCTATAAAATGGCACCATATCGCATTTCAACCCAATATTGACTTTAATAAAGAAGTTTTCATACAAAAAGTCAAAAGTCGGCAGTAAGTTTGTATGAGGGCTACCCCAAATATTGGGCGGGTCCCACCCATTAATGTATATGTCAACCATCCGAACACTTGAAGTTACCATATCAATTATTAAGTTGATATTGACTGCAATAAAAAAGTTTTTCATACAAAAAGTCAAAAGTAGGCGGTGAATTTGTATGGCGGCTACCCCTAAATGTGGGCGTGGCGGGACAATCTTGACACTCTATTAAACTGTAATAATAAGAAGTGTATGTGCAATATTTCAACTGGATAGCATTAAAATGGATCCCCAAAAAATGCGCAACAACATACAGACGGATAGACAGACAGACTTACATGGCTAGATCGACTCGTCTCGTCGCGCTCATCAAGAATATATATACTTTATGGGGTCTACGATGCCACCTTTAATGCCTTAGAAACTTTCAGACAAACTGATAATACCATTTCACACACTATGTGTGAATGGTATAGAAACGGCTCTAGGCTGTCTAGGAATACGCGTGCTGAAACACGTTTCGTGTCGTCGCTCTTAAGCAGATAAAAAAGATACATATCGATTCAATTGTGTAATTTACATTTAACACGCTGCTGCCAGCCTTACTGTGGGATTTAGTTTTAGTTTTTCGGCTTTTTTGCATAATTAGTTTTGTCATTTTCTACGCCTTTGAAATACTAATTGGGTATGATAGCATAAGAAAAGAAATTTCAATTATAGCCAACATTTGAGATACATACTTGTATGTAAAGATATATCATCAATGACACATGTTACCAAAATCAAACTAAGCTTTAAATGATGCGTCTAATGTGGTCTATGCAATATGCTCTGCGCAACTTCAGCTAGCGTGTAATCAATGCATGTACATATCTGTAGATTTGTATTTAGTAGATACTATCTATGTAACGACATGCCACACCTGCGCAGCAGTACAGTATGTACGTGTGGCATTGCGCTCTTCCTGTGACTTTGTTAGACACTATATATTGTCTGAGACTTCGTCTCCGGCATTATTTGCATAAATATTTGGTTAAACTAGAAACATGCACAAATTGTATCTTACTATAAGTATATTAGCCAATGTTATTATGTATAACCATTTGTATCTGATAACTGGCATCGTCGTCGTCATTTTTGTCATCGTCGTGAGTTTAGTCACGGGCGATAAATGCTAGCAAGCTAAATAATTTGTCACCTCCAATTAGTTTTTCACGCACTTTGATCTTGAATTGTGTAAACAGAAAATTGTTTATATTTAAATATTTTAATTTATTTAAGCATTTGGTGTTATTGTTTGCATAATTTATATTTTTACGACGAAATCTCCCGGCACGCATTTCAATTACCCCGCACAATTGGTTCAATTCACGGAGCTCCTAAGCTTAGTTCAAATATTTATTGTAATGCCAAAGTGCTGCTTCCTTTAAATTTTTTATATTTTTGTATTCTATTTTTATTATCATCTTCATTGTTATTATTAATTATAATGGCTCATTTATTTATAATTATTTGCGTGTACATTTTTTTATGATTTTTTTTTTTTGTCGATGACAAATGCAAATAAGACGCAAATAATTATTTAGTTTCGTTTAGATCTACAATTGTCGTCTGAAAGCAATACTTAATAGTATTTATGTTGTTGTCTTTGTTGTTGACAAATTCTCAAATTATCAATAACTCACGCACAAAATGATTTTTCAAACAAAGTATAGAACGTTTTTTATATATTGTAGATACTATTTTTTGCGAGGGTTCTTTGTGACGTCCTTGGTTGCTACTCACTACAATATGTGTAGATACATATTCGTACGTATGACTGTTTACTAAAACCTGTACAAAAAATATTTGTAACAGGGTATATTGAATTTGTTGAGCTGTCAAATAGTTTGTTGAGCTGGGCGATGAAGAGAACAATAGTGCCTATAGAGAAGCCTACCAAAAACCAGCAATTGAAGATGGCTCTCTTGTGGAACCATCGGATTATAACGAGGTCAACTCAGTAATTAAAAAGCTAAAGAATATCTAAGCGGCAGGTTACTATGAGCTGCCAGCTGAGTTATTCAAGACCGGTGGCGAAGAGTTGGTAAGACGTATGCACCAACTCTTTTGCAAAATATGGTCCGATAAATGCATGCCCAACGATGGGAATCTCAGAGTTCGTTGTTCTATCATCAAGAAAGCCAGTATCAGTGTGGCTTCAGACTAACGAGGTCGACAAGTGACCTAATTTTCATTTTACGCCAAATCTTGGAAAAAACCCATGAGTACAACAAAGACACACACCACCTATTTGTCGATTATAAGGCCGCTTTCGACACGCCGATAAGAATGAAGTTCTTCAACGCCCTTTCTGAACTTGGTATCCCAGCAAAGACCGTTCGTCTTTGCATGATGACGCTATCACACACCCAAAGCGTCGTCAGAGTAGCAAAGACCTCTCCGAACTCTTTTATACCAAGAGAGGTTTCAGGCAGGGTGATGCTTTAACGTGCGTCTTTTTCAATCTTTTGATGGAGTACATACTGCCACTGCCCATACGTACAACGGTCGGGCACGTTCTTCCATAAGGAAGTGTTGCTACACGCATATGTTGATGATATTGACATCAACGGCACCAACGAACGGAGTGTTAGCAGGGCGTTCTCGCAGATTGAGAAACAGTCACGTCTCATAACCTTAGCGGTGAACGAGGACAAGACGAGGTACTTGGTGTCCACTCGCAGACCATCAGCGCGACTTGGGCAGTCTGTGAGTAAAGAGAATTTCAACTTCAATGTTATAGAAAACTTCGTCTATCTGAGAACAGAAATTACCAGCGACAACAACGTTAGCCGAGAGATCAGACGAAGAATCACGCATGCTAAAGGCTGATACTTTGGGCTTAGCAAGCAAATTAAAAGTATAGCCCGA
This sequence comes from Leucophenga montana, assembly GCA_035044765.1. Taxonomy (NCBI): domain Eukaryota; kingdom Metazoa; phylum Arthropoda; class Insecta; order Diptera; family Drosophilidae; genus Leucophenga; species Leucophenga montana. Next base: position 2,240,096 of record JAWNNQ010001877.1, on the reverse strand, counting down.
ACTACGAAGATAAAAATTTATCAGACACTGATAATACCGGTATTGCTGTATGGCGCAGAAGCATGGACCCTGACATCAACGGATACAGCGTCTTTAGGAGTATTCGAAAGAAGGATTGTTCGTAGGTTTTTGGTCCCCTTAGAGTTGGCGTCGAATTTGGTACCCGTAAGAACCTCAAGCTGTATGAGCTGTATAACATAGCATAGTCCAGCGCATTAGACCGTTGTAGAGCCACCTAAGTAAGTAAGTAAGTTAGCTGTCAAAATGTATGAAACAAAGCGAAGTATGCATCGAAGACCCCATAAAGTATACCTGTTTATATTGGTGATCAGCGCAAAAAGAAGATTCGTCCGTCCCTCGAAAAATTCTCCATACTACTACTACTTGTGAAATAAAGGCGCAAAAGTCTGCTGGCTTTTGTTAATCAGCGAGAATGAACAATTTTCCCCGGTTTCATGCTGGCTAGATCTTCTGGACACGAACCTTCCGATACAATTTTGGCTATTCGATAGAGGTATAAAACGTCAGTCGAAAGGCTTTTTTCATCTATATTATCCATGGGTGGAGGAGGCATATTCTCCAATGATACGGGTTCAAAATGTGGTAGAGCCTACAACAAAATGTTTATTTAAACACTAAGGCGCTGTGTTAGAACTTCGTACTTCGTTAATAAAATGGAAGCACATTCTAAATTCCAAGAAATCTAATCCAAAATAAGACCGACCTAATACTTAATAAATGATGTTTGGTTTCAATACTGAAATCTTTATGCTTCTCAGCGGGGGCTAGGAATTCATTTTAGACCCAAAGTTTCTTGGTGAAATATTCTTAGAATTCATCGTAGTTTCCGATTCTGGTGGACGCTTTCCACCGTTTTTTTCACCCGAACAAATTGACCCGCCCTAATGTACAGGGTATAATATCAAAACTATATCTTTAAAAATGTTCATACAAATAAGAAAAAAACCAAACCGCGGGCATAACATCCAAAAAATTTAATATAAGACATCTGTGTATGATCAAGGACAATCTAAATGTTCAATTGTTTCTAGCTCTTATAGTTCCTGATATCTGTTGTCTCATACATCCGGACGGACGGACAGACGTGGCTAATTCGACTCAGTTTCTTATGCTGATCTTTATGGGGTCAAGAATATATATTTTATGGGATCTACGAGGTCTCTTAGGTCTTAGGTCTCGAGGTCTGATAATACCATTTTACTATTTCCCTTTTTTTAATGCCAGCTGTACCATTGTAAAGTGTAATGGTCCGATACACAAACATTTTATTCACACTTAAATGACGTAGCTCATTAATAAATACAAAGCAATAACACTGTTGCGTTTGAATACCATTTCGATAATTTTTTTTAACTGTGACGTAAAACGATATGACAAAACCAGAGCGCTATGTCATTAGCCTTTTGATTGCTACAGTAGCGTGATAACACCTGTCGATGTAACCATGTGCATGAGTTCGTATGTCTGTCTGAGAGAAAAGTTCTCCCTCTAGACTTAGACAATCTAAACTGACGGTATAGGGTCCCTAGTTACCGCACTGCAACAAGAGTAACTAGGAATTTCACAAGTCGTAACCATTTCTCCGCAGTGGTAAAATGTATATATGTAGGTATATATAGCTACAGCTGTTTCTCGTTTTATAGTATGCATTGATTTGTCTCAAAAATTTAATATCACATTTTGTAATATGGTTTGTAGAAATCATAATTTGGAGGTACGCAGATTACATTTAGAACGCAGATTGTGTTTGGTTGCCACGCCCACAATACGGCTATATCCTTAAAATTCACGTTTTCAAGGTAAACCAGGTGAATTAGTCGATCTAGCCATGTCCGTTCGACCGGCCATATTGCTTTGAATCAAACATATTCGATACAACAAAATACATATGCAGTGTTTTTGTAAGTGAGCTATATCTTTAAGTGATAAATCGTGTTAATTTTTTGAACTTGAGTTGCTTCTGGTTATATAAAGTCTCCATACCAACTTTCAAACTAATATTTCAAAGATTGAAGGAATAGAACGAACAGGAACGCACAGACAGACATACAGATAGACAGACAGACGGATACGGCTAGATCAAATCGTCTTGTCATGCTGTTCACGAATATATATATATATATATATATATATATATATATATATATATATATATATATATATATATATATATATATATATATATATATATATATATATATACTTTATGGGGTCTTTAAGACGTCCTTTAAGGCGTTGCAAACATTGTGTCTAAATTATAATATATAATTCAAAACAAGTGTATTTAAATTGCATCTACATACTCTTAGTTGTATGAATGCTATCAGAAACATCTGTGGAGATTTAACTAAGATTATTATATGTTCATCGATTCAATCTCTTCACTCATCCACTGTATTTGCTTTGCTGACCTTCGCACGTCGCATGTAGCTGTGTACAAGTGCAACCACGATGCAATGCTGCATGTGGGTAATTATTTGGTTACGGAGTCTAACCTTCGACGACATGGAGAAGCTTTTGACACATGAGCAAATTGCTTGTGGTTTTAAATGGTTTCTATCTTTTTTGTTTCTAACCGCAACTAAACACAACAAATTCGACACAACTCATTTTGCGAAAAGCCATAAACAATGAAAACAAATTGCCGTTTGCCATTTTTCCAGAAATCCATCTACGAGTATTGTAGTGTAGAATAAAAGCGACAAATTCAATTTTCGCTTTACGTTTTTCAGACAAAATGTGTCTCTGGCTGAAAATGCAACGTCTTAGTGAGGTGCGAAGTCGAACGGCCAGTTGGTCTGTCATTCTGCTGTACAAAGCGGCGGCGGCGGCGGCGGCGGTGGCTTCGGCAACAAATAAACTTTTGACATATTTAACTTAAGAATAGAAAAAAAGATATAAACAGAAGAGATACATATGTATTTATGAGCAGAAGGGGCAAATCAAGCGCTAAAAGCCGCCTCATATTGACCAATACATCATTGGCTGGATGCATGGGCTTTTAAAAACTTCTTCGTTTCTTTTTTTTGTTTTATTTGCGAAGCATAAATATTAACTTGGCTTAAATAGCAATTAAGTTGTTTATGACGTTCAAGTGCTCATTAAAAAAATAATAAAAGTATTAGAACTGTAACAGCATAGACTAATATTTACGATTGCGCAATACGTCGTGTTGAAGTGCCGAAAATTTAACTAAATTTAATGTTTCCATATTTTTGATGTTAAAAAACTTTTGTATAAAAAAAAAAAAAAAAATAAAAACAGAAAAACAGAAAAACGTTAACTTCGGTTGAATCGAAGATCTGATACCAGTCACACGAACCTACAAGCTGTGAACTTAGCAGTTGTAAAAATAAAAATATGTGTAAAATCTAACAAGCTAAACATGGGATGTATGTTTTTGGGCGTCATAAGCACCTTGATGATTATCCATCCATACGAAAACAACCATATCAAGTTGATTTTACGTGAATTAAAAAAAGTTTTTATTGAAAAATTCCAAAAATGGGTGGTGGGTTTGTATGGAGGTTGCCCCTAAACAGGGAGAATCATACCTATTTATCTATATGTGAAGCGTTCGTCCATAGGAAGCCACTATATTAAATTATAAGTTGATATTGACTATAGTAGGAAGATTTTTTATACAAAATCCCAAAAGTGGGTTCCGTATGGGGGCTATCCCCAAATTTATGTGAAGCAAAAGTCCATAAAATGACGTCATGTTAAATTTTAAGTCGTTATTGACTGCAATAAAACGCTTTCCATACAAAAAGGTAAAAGTGGGCAGATGGTTTGTATACGGGCTACCTCAAAAAATGGGGGATCACACCCAATGAGATATATGTGTAGAGTTCTTCATAATAACTGTGTGAACCATGTCAAATTTTAAGGTGATATTGACCTAAAAAAATAAATTTCATGAAATAAGTCAAAAGTTGGCGTTTGTATAGATGCTATACCAAAAATTGGGCGTGGCATGTCAAAACTTTATTTTACTTTATTAAAATTAACTTACAACTGGATATCTTAAAAATTGGTTCCCAAAAAATGCGCAACAACATTCAGACTGACTGACATATTATGATCACGAATATATGTATGTATATACTTTATGAAGTCTCCATTACAAACATTCTTACCGAATTATAATACTATTAATTTTTCTTGCTTTTGGGACGCATTGAAGAATAAAGTATATGCGGACAAACCTCAAACAATTTCCCACTTGAAACGAGGGCATAAACCGAAATGCGTCTCGGTTTTGGTTTCGTGTGTTTCGGTATATGTTTCTGTACCGACTCCAATTTAATTCGGTATTCGATTCCGGTATGGTTCTTGGACGGAACCGGTACCAATATTAAAATTGTTTAAAAATAGAAGAGAATAATTAAGAAACAAACTTTTCTTTATTCAAAAGTAAGTAAAACATATTTAAATTTGTATACTCTTCACACATAGTGTGAATAGTATTATAATTGTGTCACGGAGTTTGTAAACGAAACATCGGAGACCCCATATATGTACATATTCTTGATGTACGTCTGTCTGTCGGTCAGTCCCCCGTCTGTATGAATCAAACCTAATCCCTCAGTTTTTAAAATATCGAACTGAAATCGGGTATGGATACTTCATATGTGCCAGCGCTTTTTCCAATCATCGAAGCACTTCTGATAGGCGCTTTTTGGTATGGCTTTGAGTTCTTCCAGCGATGCGGTCTTTAACTCCTCAATCGTAGTAAAATACCGACTTTTTATGAGTCCTTTTAGTTTTTGGAAGAGGAAAAAAGTCGCAGGAGGCAAAGTTCGGCGAATACGGTGTCTGAGGTATGATTACGGTGTCGTTTTTGGCCAAAAAATCACGAAATGGCATGAATTGTTTTGCCACAAATCATGGTGTTTTTTCGCATCAAGATAATATTTCTTATTGATCGTACGACCTTCTGGCAAGAATTCACGATGCATCACACTATTGCAATAGAAGAAGACTGTGAATAAAACCTGACCGATTTATCGTGCTTATTTCTTTCTTGCATCTTCTAACCGCTTCCATTGGGATGATTTTCATTTCGACGCATTAACATAACCATATATTCATGTTTCTCACCAGCTATGACTCTTTTCAGCAAATCTGGATAGTCATTGACGCCATTAAATAGCTCCTGATAATTTCGGAACAAACTTCGTTGCCACACGTTTCATGCCCAAAACGTGCATGAGATGAGCCAACCAATATGCTGACATTAGAAGCAACTTCTCTAATAATAATTCGACGATTCTTCATAAAAATGTTCTTCACTGCTGCAACGTTTTCACCGGTTGTTATCGTGCTGGGGAGTCCTGGGCGGGCACCTTTACGATTTTTAAAAAAACATTGAACAACAAGTTTGCTTGAAATTTTGTGTTTCCAATGGAATATCGGCAACGGAATCATTCAAAATGTTACAAAAGTGTTAAGAGGACTCGAGAGCGCAAGTATTTCAGTGGCATAAAGCGACTTTTTGTGACTTTTTTCTGTTTCCCAAACTTAAATATCCGCTCCGGGGAACGCGTTGTGAGCCGATTGGGGACATAAAAAAAAAGTTCGCTGAAGGAACTAAAGGCTATCCCGGCCGAGGCATATAACAAGTGTATGGAAAATTGGATTAACCGTTGGCATGCTTGTATTGACTCAAAAGGAGCCTATTTTGAAGGCGATAATAAAAGTTTGTATTAAAATGTATAAAAATATGGTTTTTTTAACCAGCCCGGGTTAATTTTGTGTGTTTTCGATTTTACTTAAATCTGGGGTCAGTGTGTGCGGTAAGCCTTATCGATGTGAATGGTGATTAAATTACACGTATAAAGGTATACAATCCAATTCGATTGTATTAAAAACGAAAACGATTTCATACATTTTTCTCATTATAATATATTTTTTTAAGAACAGAAAGTTACTATCGCTCTAAATTTGTAATTTGTTAACTAGTATCATTCAACACATAGATGGCCCACTCATTACATAGGTAAGGTCTTGATATCTTCAAACGAAAATTTGTTGCCATTCGGTGATATGACTCTATTCTCAATATTTACCAACAGAGTTTTGCGTGTGAAGTGTATTAAAGCTTCGGTGCCACACTAATGTGTTCTCCTGTTTCCAATTGTTCAACAGTGCAATTTAATTAGCTAATAAAACAGCTGTTACGACACTCTAACAAAATGCATACTTTTTAAAATAATTATATAATTTAGTATTTTTCTATTAAAGTATGTGAATTTATGTGAATTTTATGTTAAACCGCTTAAAAGTATTTAGAGAAAAGGCGTTGATGAAAACACAGTAGCCACAGCACAGCACAGAACCGAACGAAACCGAAATACAATAATATTAAATACAACATATAATTTACAGAAATAAATAAATTAAAAAAAAAAAATGCAAAAAAGCCAATTCACCGAAAAATTTAAGACATGCTCAACTTGACCGATAGCCGCATCAGTGAACTAGACAACAGATTGAATCTTGAAATTGTGCCTGACCGGTTAACATGGGGCGGCTTGGCTGGGCCGGCTAGCATTGGCCCAGCGACCGAAGAGCGTGAGTAAGCTAAATGGCTAAATGGCGGCGAAGCGGGCAAAGTTGCTGCGGCCCAAAAAACACACGCTGTCGGTTAACGTGCGAATGCAAAAGCAAAAACCTAAATACAAGAAAAAAAAAAAAAAACAAGAAAAAAAACCTTTGCAAATACAAATGCAAAAGCAAATAGCAAAGAAAACAAAAATACAAAAGCAAAATCAAAATACGAAAACCGCCGAACCACGACGAACGCGACTTAAATACACACGAACTATGCCGAGCCGAGCCGAACGCGTGCGTTTAAAAACTTAAAAATCTTCTTTAAAATTCAGTGTAATTAGTTTTCGAGACACTGTTTGTGAGCTGACTCCGTGAAGTCAGCAGCAGCATACGAGAGGACTTGGACCTGCTCACGCATTCACATTCGAACGGTCGCAAACATCCGGTGGAACAAAATCCAAACGAACAATAACATATTTTTCTCTTAAAGAAATCAACAAAATCAATCCTTACGCATTGGATTTAGTTTGTGCATTTGTTATAAAGAAAATAAACTAAAAGTGCAAGTGTTTACAAAAAAAAAAAAAAAAAAACAACGAACTGAAAAAGTTGCTGAAAGAATAGTGTGCTTAAAATCAAAATCTTTGCTTTGGGAAGATTTTGAAAAACTCTAAAAATTTAAATTTTATAGAAGGAATTCAAAAGTTTTCCTAAAAGGTGAGCAACTATAAAAAAAGAAAAAGAAAAAAAATAATGGATATTGACACTCAAAGGATTATTTATGGATATTTGGAGCAAGCGAAAAAAAAATATATATATATATATATAATTCGGTAAAACCGAAGCTTAAAGTAGAAAAGAAGAGCACGTCTGATTTTTCTATAGGTTTCTTTATTAAACAATACTCTTAAGTGCATCTATCACGAAATCTGTCAAAAAAGTGTTTCTTGCTACTTTTCATGCAATCTTCAATTTCCAATGAAAAACATTTCTCAGAACAAAAAGCAACATTCACATTTTTTTGTGGTTTTAAAACAACCAAATTTTTATTAGGAATTCTGCTCAAAAATCTCTCCAATCTTTAATGGAGACAAAGCATTATTCTGCTAAAATCACCAACAAAGGAAATTGTTATACGAAATCTGCTGAAAAATCTCTCCAATCTCTAACGGAGAAAGATCCTCAGTACAAAAGCATCATTCTGCCTAAAAAGTATGTCTTGCTTCTTTTTACTCACTCTCTAATCACCAACAAAGAAAATTCCGCAGAATAACAGCATCATTCACATATTTTTCTTTTAAAAATATAAATCATTGATTACATTTTACGATGACTGCTAACAGAATAAGTTGGCATATAGAAGAGCATAGTTCTACCATTTTGTTTGGTTTAGTTGATTATTGAGCCTCTGTTTTACTATTTCCAATACTCCAATACAAGTAAAAAAGTATCTACAAAATTGCTGAAGAATTTTTAAACTAGTATAGGGATACAGAATAACATGCAAGTATTAAATACAAGTTCATCAAAAATGTTTATCTACATAGCGGCTTTTGGTTTCAACGAGCCAATCAACATTTTAAACTGCGGAGCCTCTAGACAGAGCCATTCTTTGTCAAATGTAAACAATTGAACATCTAATTTTATGAGTTTATAAACTTCACTTGTTATAGCGATTCAATAAATTAGCAAATGGAGCGAATTTTTCAATACGGTTTTCAAATTCGGAAAGATTTTGCAGAAGTAAATTCGGTAAAATAGAAATTTGTTCACGTTTGGTGGAATTTTGCGTTTTAAATTCACTTGATATAGAGCATGTGAATTGCATATTTCGGAATGCAAGTAAATTCAAACCACAAAATCTTTCCAAACTTCAAAATTTTTTCTATTTCACTAAATCTTCCGAAAAATGACAAGCGGAACAGCGAATATATTTAGCATATCATTAATAAAACAGCACACCTCTCCAGAAGCACAATGTATGCAAAGTATGAGTGCTCGCAAAGGGAATGTTCTCTCGCTTTCTTCTAGTACCACACCATAAATCTATAACTATATTTCCCTCTTTTGTTTTTGCTCAATTTTTATATGCATGGAAATTAGCATCAGACTGTTTGAATATGGTCATCCCAGGGATGATTTATTATGGTGGCAAACTAATTTTATTCATAGAAATTATTGTGCGATGCATACATATGAAGAATATGGAGAATGTTGGGAAATGAATAGTTTATTTTTTGAATTTTTCAGTATGGAGTCAAATATATTCTATACATAGAAATTACTGTGCGTTGCATGAATATGAAGAACATGAACAATTCTGTTAAGTGTATATGTTTATTTTATACAATTTTAATATGGAGTCAAACAAATTTTATAGAATACTTCACGAAATTTTGTCTCATTAGCAATTCTAAACCAACCTTGTATAGATGATTCTAAGAACTGGTTTATATAATGGTTTAAAATTGCGCTCTATATTCAATGAGAAAACTTTGGAACTTTTAACCCTTTGACATTAAAGTAGGTTGAAGGTGTTCACAAGGTCTTGCAACGGTGCAAAGTGTCAGTAAAATGTTGCACAACCACACAGCAACAATTTACACTAAAAAATATTGTAGTACTTTGCTCCACCAAGACCAAACGAATTCTTTGCAACACTGTTGCAAATAAACACAAAATTTTAGCAATTTTGGTATTTTTTTTTTATTTTTTTTATAGTAACACTGTAGCTGAACTGTAGCTGATAATTCACTATGAAACAAAAGTAATAGCAGTGTGTAACAATCAGTAGTCTCAAACAGTTGATATAGAGTCGCATTACTTTATTTTGCACAAGTTTGCGCGCTTGTGCACTTTTGCACTATGACAAGACATTGTGAACATGCTAATAACTATATTATTATATTTAGCTGCTATGTTTAAAAACAAAAAATCTGCATTAAAGTTTGAATTGGTCAAGCACCGTTTGTTATTTCATCATAAACTTCATATTATGTACTTGTTTTAGAATAAAAGCATAAAATTGTGTATTGTTGGAACAGCATTTACATTGTAGTAGTACGAGTATAATATGTATAGCTATTAGAAGCAAATCGCCTGTTCAAGCTGCATATATTTGAAATTCATTGAAAGAATTAACAAATTTATACCAAAACAATGTGCGCTTGTGCGTACAATTTTACTTATGTCAATGCAGTTCAAATTTTCTTAATCAATGCAGGCTTTCGTCTGTCATCAAATACAATATACATAATATGTATACAGAATAACAAAAAAGTGTCAAAAAAGAAGCTTTTGCTAAAAAAAAATAAAGAAATGCTGTTTAGAAATTCATTTGAAGTTCAGAATAATTTTTGCATACGAAAATATGCTACAAAAATTCATTTATTTTGTATTACTTTGTCTGAGAAGTGTGGCTGGCATGCGCAATTAAATGCTAGTGTATAAATTTGGTTTAATAGAAGAAAGTAGCTTACTTTTAAACATTCTAATGCGCTTAGACTTTAAAAAGCAAAACAAAAAAATTGAACTCGTTTTAAACTTTTTGAACTTTTGAACAAAACATACTAAACTTTTTAAATACTTTGCTCGCTACTGTATGAACCTGAAAAACAAAAAATTCCATTAGGCTGAAGTATATAAATACAAGTTTACTATTAAATATATAAATAGTTTAAGTTAATTAATTTCATAATGTTAGCAAACAATTGATTCACCTCAATTCAAGTCAATTCACCTCGATTCAACTCGATTCGATTCAAACAACTCAGCTCAACTCAAATCTAGCACTCATTGAGCTTAAGAACTAGTTATAATAAAATCATGAATCATATAGGAAGTTAAAACTGTAAAAGCGACCAATGAGATACAAAATGTATCTTTTTTTGTATCTTTTTTTTTGTTTGTTTTTTTTTTTTGATTGAAATGCGTGATTAACAAATTGAAGAAGCATATTATTACGAACTGCCTATGAACCATGCAGGTCGATGCTAATTTTATTGATGATGATATTGATGAGCACGTAGTCGACGCGTCTAGAGCGGTCTAGAATAATGAATTACAATATACAATATACTACTATAAAATTATGCTTGCCATAAAAAGCGTCTTAATATAATTATTGTATTATAATTTAACAAAAACCAACTACAGTAAATATATTCTACAATTCGATACTGCTCTGGCTTCATGAAATTATTGAAAATTCCAAAAGCATTTTTCAACGTAGAAGTTGAAAACTTTTTAGTTTTGCACAAATTGCACGGTGAATATTGATGTCGTCTCGTGTACTCATATGCGATTGAGAACAATGCTGAGCTACAAAGTAGAAAAAAGCAATGAATAAACTTCCTATGCATATAGAATCTATAACGAATTTGGTGAAGAACTTTGAATGAATGATTCGTTCGTTCGTTCGTTCGTTCGAACGTTGCTTCAAAGCTTTATTTATAAGAATATTGCGTATACGACTTGTTATGCGTAGCTGTGCGCGTTTGCGTGCCAACCATTGATCAATGGATTTTTTTTTGTATCGTATTTTTGTTCTTTTCGTTGTTGTTGTTGTTGTGTATCTGTTAAACGTGTTTGTCGCTGGGTGCGTTTCTAAGCCGTCGCTTTGGCTAACTGCTGCTGGCTTAGTGTAGTGCGACGCTGCAAACAATTAAGTAACAAGTTTTGCGTCTATGCTATTTTGTCTGCCACGCGCAGAAATATTAAAAACCGAAAATTAATTAATTAATTTATAAAATACAAGAAATCAGTATATATAGTTATATGCTTGCAGACGCTGGCTATTTAGCGTCATTGTCAAATGCTAAATAAATTAACAAAAAAAAAGGGGGTTTTGCAAATAAGAACTTTAAGTTAAACTAAAATTAAAGGTTTAAACTAAGGCTTAAGAGAGTCGGTAAAGAAGTCATGAGAAAAAAAGAAAGAAACACATTTGTTTCAAAGCTCTAATGATTATTCAAAATACGATCCATTTAACTCAATACAACGTTTGGGACGCTCAACCAAATTATCCATAGACTTCTTAAACTCGCTTTTTGGGTTGTTCTTTAGCACCTGTGTCACGGCTGCTTGTATGGCTGTGGAATGTCATCGTAAAAAGCTCCTTTCATTGCAGTTTTCATTTTTGGGAAGAGAAAATAATCGCATCAGGCGAATACAGGCAGTGGTCGATGAGAGAAATCGGTTTTTTTCAGCAAAAATTCATTGACTTTTCGGGTCTTGTGAGGTGGTGCATATTCTTTTGGTATATTTGGGCCTTATACGTAGAACTCTCGATCACAAATGATGTAAAACTTGTAATTAAAATTCTGAATGAAACAAGAAAATCTGTATCATTTTCAGCTGTTGAAATGATGTCTTTGCAATGCTCTACACGGGCGATTAGTTGATCATCATTTAACTGATGTGGCACAAAACGTGCACACCACACCTTTCTTTTAGCCAAATATTCAGTTAATATTTTGTAGATTGTACAGTAAGATGAATTTAATTCTTCTGTCAGCATTCTCACAGTGAAATTTGCATCGATAGCGATTATTTCACTTACTTTTTCCACTAACTCAGCACGATTAGATGCTTCGGGCCGGGTCAAGGTCTTGGATCATCATTTAAATCATCACGACCGTTTTTGAATCGTGTAAACCACGTGTAAATTTGAGTACAGTAACTTTTACAGATTTGAATTAAAGATCTTATAACTTTGCGAGTGCGAGAGTTGGCAGTAGATGGCTTTTTGTGTGTGCTTTTCGACAACTGGACTTTGATACCTAATTTATGACCGAAAATATCTTTGACCCAGAAAAGTTGAAGTGTGTGTCATTAGTTTTCATTAAAGCCTCTAATTTGGCAAAATGTCAGAATTAAAATTTCAATGTTGCTCCACTGCTCTACTTCTTCAGTCGAGAATATTCGAAAAGCCACTCTGATGCTACAATTCTGACTTCCTGATGAACACATGCAAATGCTGTGATGTGCTGGGTTTGTGCTGTCATTGAATTAATAATAATAAAGTAATTCCAATAAGTTTCGGCTTTAAAGAGCATCATCAGCAGCTTTTGGTTTGCTTCATATGAAATTAGAAATGAAATTAGTGATATGCGTTATTTAACGCAGACTCAATGAAAAACATAGAAAATTGTTATTGTACTACACATTAGTGACGATTTTGAACCGAACCATTTTCTTCGAATCATTTTATATGATAGTTTTGTTTAAAACGGGCATATATCTCTACTGAGAAGTTTAACAAAAATTGATAAGTTGAAATAAGTTCTGTACACTGAATACAATATGCATTATGTTGTTTGAGGCACTACTTTTATGAGAGTAAATAACTAAAGTATGTTGAAAGAAACGACATGTTATGACATACATTTGTATGGCTGAACTGAACTCATGCAATACGGAAAAGTTGTTAAAGTAATTGAATTAAATATAATTCACAATAGGTATTACATAAATACGCAGTTACACTGCTGCGCTAAATTGTTGAAAACAGCTGATATATCTCAATAAAGCAATAGACTATCGTAAAATATAAGCAGATTCAAACAAACTCGAGTTTATGTTTGTCATATACTAAACAAATTTATACAAAATAAATTGAAAATATATTTTCATATTCTTAATTTTTTGCAATTATCACTTACGAATTGTACTAGTCTCGTAAATTAGGTATATAAGAGTATATGCTAAACACGCATTTTTCGTTGTTTGAATTGTTTCCATTTAGTATATATACAAAATTTCATTGTTCTTGAAATATTTCTTGTAGGACTGTTCTGTTTTGGTTATTGAGTAGTTTGCAAAATTTTGTTTTACGATATGCTGTATGCTCTTGTGTAGTAAAAAAATTATTGCATAATTTTATTATTATTGTATTCTTGTATACAAAGTGCGGCACAAACGCTTTCAAAACTTGTTGGCATCAGCTACCGAGCCAAGCCAAGTGGTGAAGCCAACATATCACAAACACAACCTTGATCAATCTGTACGCAGAAACCCCCAAAAGTTGCTCTATGAATATTATGTGTTGTTATTTAACTATGCTAATAATCCGGTAAGAAATCGCGTGGCTTGTATGGCTCATCAATTCTGAGGCTAGCGAGTATATTTTTAATATGTACTACAAAAATAAAATACAAGCATAGAGAAATGTAGAAGAATAGATCAGTTACAGTAGTATTTGTTAGTCAAAATAAACTTGTTTCTTATCTTTAGCATTTAATGGTTGCGAGCCCTCGCGCTCAAGTGGACATTCTAAAAATATATTCGTTAAATAAATAAATATTTAGCCATAATGCTTTGCAGTTCATGGAGCATAAAATGTTTGAGACACGCGTTAGTTTTTTATGTATTTTAATAAATTTAAATTTAGTTTAATAGGCTACTATTTCACTTTCGGTAAGATTTTGTGAAAGTGAAATCGTTAAATTGTTAGATTTTTCAATTATGTGTACAATTGGATTTGGATCAGTTGTATTGGATTGTTGCATGTATTACATAAGGCAAGTGTATATACAAATCGCAAAATTCTGTCGAACGGGAATATTTACCATCTTACAGAAAGTGAAAACTGGAACAGGTCGGCTTAACATATTTTTTAATTTAATTTTAACTTCTTCATTGGTTTACTCGTTTATGCGAAATAGTGCATGCATGCTTCATACTCCACTTTATAATTAATTCAATGATTTTCAGAAATTTGCCACATTTCTTGCGACTCTAAATTAAATATTAAAATATTTGTTTCTTTTTTATTGAAACTAAATAAATTTTGACCAATATAATCTTATTTTAACTTTTGACCTCTTCCGTTTTGAGTTTTTGTGGTTGCTGTTGGCAGTATTTACTGCATTTGAAACGGAAATGCTTAAATCCGCGTGATCGAATTCATGGCCAATGGTGGCAGAAACGTGATTTCGTTTTTGACTTCTTTTATTTTATTTATATTCAATTCAATTCAATTCAATTCAAAGTTCGCGTTCGATTTAGCTTAATATTCAAATATGTATTGTATATTTTTAATGTAGTATAAACATTTTTCGCGCTTGGCATTGAACTATGCAAAGTTAATGATCTGAAAATAAATTATATAGACATCTGTAGATATTATTTGTTTGCCTTGCGCGAGTGCCAGCAAGAATAGATGCTGTTTCTGTTCAACACACTTTTTTTGTCTTTACTTCGAATCAATAAAAATTTCATTTAGTAAATATTATGAGGTCAACCAGTTGCTAGCTGCAAACAACACTTTCAAGAGCAGCGCACAACTAAACGTAAGAATAGAACAACCAAAACGCTGCGAGTACAACTAATACGAATATCAATGCCAGCAAATTAACTTGGGAGCCTGTTTTTTGAAAAAAAAAAAAAAAAAACAAAACAAATACAAAATACTTGAATTGCATTTGAAATGGCAGCAGAAGTGCATTGGATAATTTGGCGGAGTGAGTGCTTTTTTGCACAGTGGCTTAGCGCAGCAAACACACAGAGGGGGTTGTACTAAGTGGCAGAAAAGTAAAAATTAATTTAAAATAATTTATACTAAGTGTATATAGTATATATATTATATATATAGATAAGTAGCTGCTAATTGATAACACTTGTAACATACGATTTTTAAATGAGTATTTCTCGGTCGTTTTGAGAAAGGCGGCACTTATTTTAATGGACTGACCCCACAAACTGTATATACCTATGCATGTATATATTCGTAAATTGATTTAGCTATGTCCGTCTGTTTGTTCGTCTTTCCGTCCATCCGTCTGCATGTACGAGACAACAGCACGCAAAAACTATAAGAGCTAGAGGCTTCAAACTTGTACATTTAGATTCTTAGACATATAGATACGCCAGAACCAAAACCAGTGCGTGACGTAGTATCTGTTCCAGAGCCGCATGACAAGCATGTAGTCACTGCGTATCAGGCTCGATCAGTCTGTAACGCTAACTAAGACTCAGTGTCAGAGCTAGAACGTCTGATGGCCATCCTAAAGGAAACGAGCACAGCGACAGAAAATTGTGTCTTTTGTACCCTAGCCCGCATATGGTTAAGTTAACTTATCTAGAATCTTCTCCGTTTCTTTAATGAGACGGAGAATATCGTTAGACGAGTTGTTTCTGATCTCAACAGAGATCTGCTATATTCTGAGCCTGGCCAACTAAACTAGTTTCCACAGACAGAATCCTCTAGACAGAATCTGCACTCTGTCTCTGAGTAGAGACATAGTTTATTTAACTGATATCTCAGTGGATGATGGCCGATGAGATTTATTGATATGTGCGTTGGTTTTTGGGTATATAGGACGTCAAGCTACTAGGCCTGCCGTAGACCAGTACTGAGAGGCAGTGTTTTTAAGCCGATCAACTATGAAAGATTTTGACTTAGCCCAGCTAAGTGCTCCGGACCTATGAAGGAAGTTGCCAAACCAGTTCTGGCTAATTCATCAGCACTTTCGTTGCCCTCGATACCCTTCTGGCCAGGTACCCCAACAAATCGTGACTTTACGTCCGATTGACAGTTGTTGGAGGATGTCATAATATTGAAGAGCCAGTCTCGAGGAGAAATTCCAAGAGAATAGTGCTTCAATAGCTGCTTGGCTATCTGAAAGGATGAAATCATTTAAATAAAAAAAAAGATATTTATTTTTTGGAGGTGATTTTAAAATTTCATAGTCTGCATAGCTCTACATTAGCAAAGGTGCTGAGAATTTCACAGTCGTGAACACATGTCTGCTCTATGCTTATTTGTTTCATACTTGGTTGGTATTTTCTCATTCATAAAAGTTAAGCTGTAATTTCTTGTTAAGAAGTCAGCGTGAATTCGTTCCACACTATGCTCTCTCCAATTTCTCTCCAAAACTGAAAATTGTTCGAAAACAAGACTATAATTGAGTTAAGTTGGATTCTTGTCAAAAAAGTCTTGGCTTTAAACCGAAACCACATAATTAATGTAAATACATCTTTTTTAATTTTACTATGGTTGGTTGGTTGGATAGAATGGTTTGTTGATTGCTGGTACGGCACACTTATCATCACAATATTGAAGTATAAGCTTCATACAAAATAACAAAAAATTAGACTGAAATCAACAAATAAGAGCTATAAGAGCGAATTGCAGGACTATATTATACCATACGCATACTTCACTACAATTCCAGCTGATTTTGAATATGTCTAAATATACATCAAAGTTGGAACGTATCCGAAATTTACTCAGTATATTGTGTTGGCGAAACCAGAGCGATTTGCTTCTAACAATTTGCACATTCCAGAACGTTTGTACAGAGTCTAGAATTCTAGAATTGTCTTTTTTATAATTTCATTAAATTTGTTTGAAAAAGCCGATATTGAATTGTTTATTTTAACGACATTTTGAGAATTTGGTATATGTTGAGTAAACAGCAGAAAGCGAAGTGATGATCTAGTAATATGTAGTAGGTACATTTACAATCATCTAGACATAAATTGTAATAGATATCTAACAAAAATATACAAAACAGCACTGGCAAAAATTTGTGAAATATTGTTTCTCTTTATGAAAAGTTTTCTTTTGTTCTGTGAAATCTCATAAATGGAACATTTTTATCGATAATTCAAGCCAAATATTTTCTTTTTCATTAAACTTACATAATCCTCACAGATTACCAAATATTTCTTTCAAAATGCAGGCTGGTGCCGTTGTGTGCTTGCAGGTTGCCACCTTTTCCTCACTCTTTTGCGCTTATTTACACTCAAATGCCGGTTTTTATGATTGTGTTTACACATGTCAGAATTGTGTTTCCGATGACAATTTGGAATGATACCATACCATTTTGAATATACTAATATAAAATATTGTACACTAAATTATCATATACTATTATATATAGTTATGCAATATTTGCAGAAATTTTTTAGGTGTAGCAACCTACAAGCCAAAATTTCAAGTGGTTGATTTTAGGAATTTTTTGAGCTAGAATTTAATTATTTCTACCTCAAGATTGTGGCTTTTTACTTCATCTTTTTAAATTATGCTATATATATCAGTAATTTTATGAAAAGTTATGATCAAAAAAGTTATGCGGTAGCAAATTCACCAACAAATTCTAAAATCACTGCAACCGACTTCGATTAGACAACTTTTTAATACACGCTTCGACGCCACTGTCAGTAAATTGACACAGCAACAGTTGCCACAGCATTCAATTGCTGTGGCTGCATACGAATCTATTGCCAAGAATGGCGTTTTTTGTGCCAATTTTCACGTCGTGTTCAAAGTTTAAATGTTGCTGCTATTAACTGCTGTCGTTGACTTGCCTCCAAGCCACAAGCAATGTCAAGTGTAGCTGCACAGTCTAAAACTTGTACAACAAACCCATACGTACAAGTATTAATAAATAATTATTGGTTAATGCCAAGTGGTTTTGCATCAAATTGAGATTCTTAACAGCTAAATTTTTTACTAACGTATATAGAAAAACTAAACACACATATGCCACTTTGTTGAAAATGACAGCATACCTAATAGAAATACATACAAGTATATTGTACAAAAATTTGCAAAAAAAAGATTGCTATCAAAAGCTTTCTCACGGCTTTTCATTTGTTTAGTTTTTTGTTACTTTTTTTTAGCACAGATTGTCTGCTTGATATGTAACTTAATTGCCGCTAAAAGTGCGTAGAGCGTATACTAATTAACACATAAAGCGTGCCTTAGACATTGCCAGTGATTAGTTTTATACTCATGCATCATGCATAGTGTCTGACATCAGTACATATAGATAGTTTGAACAACCACGCCACGCCATACGATACACGGCGACAAATAAGCAATTTAATTTTAATTTTACTTCTTAATCATGTATATACATACATACATTGTATTTAAAGTAATTAGAATTGCATTATTTGGTGCATGTTCAAATTGCAATTGACTCGACATCGTTGACCCTTTTGATTTGCCTTGTACAATGTATTTTGCATAAATTTGCATTTCATAAGCGCTTGTACTACATAATTTTATTGAATTTAGTATTCAGATATAGAAATAGAAATGGAAATGGAAAGCACCAAAAACTGCTAAAGAAATAAATAAATCATGATATATGTGTCAAACAAGTTTTGGTGTGTGCCAAGTTTTGACAGCCAGCTAGTCTGGAGTAGTAGACGACGCAAGCGATGCACAGTGGACAAAATGGACAATCTGGCGTTTTAAAATATGGCACAATGAAAAAGCTTCAATATAAAAACTTGCTTAAGTGGATGGGCATCTACTATTTGCGCAAATACGTTAAACAAAAAGAAAATTAATATATTAGTGTCTTGCAATACCAAAAACTTGCAAAAAAAATTTTGCGAAAGTATGTCAGCAAATTTATCAAAAAGTGGAACGTAATAAGGAGTGAAAATTGCTTGTGATGAGCTTATACAAAGCTTCAGAAATCTTATGCTGACTTGTATCTATTACAGAAGCAGCAACGAGGATAAACAAATGTGTTAACTATGATCTAAAGCTGTTTATTAAATATACACACACTTGCACACTTTATGTAGTTAGATCAAAGATGCGCAACGCAAACCATTACGTCTGCTACAATGTTTTCAGATTAGCAGTAGTAGTCTTCGCTTGGAATATGTTTAAAATTGCCAATTCATCAGCTGAAGTGCTTCTACAGTGCCTTAACAATCACAATGTTGGAAATAAAGTTACATATTTTCATACAAAAACCATGCGGCTGTAATGAAAGTAATGGTCAGCAACACTTTTCAGCAAGGCTAAAGTACGTTGAAGAAGATAAAACAGTTGAAAATTTATTTGCAATATGCATTTTGCCATTACAAATAAGCAGGGGATCCGATCCTCAGTCTTTGAAAAAGTTCTCGTGCTTCCTCTACTCGGTTTTGTACGACAATTAATTCTTTAGCATATCAGGCGCAGATACAGAATGCTATCTTCGGAAGAACTCTAACACGAAATAATGCTATTTTATGAATATGTAGCGAAAAAGCATATTTTTGTACTGAAAAAAAAAGATAAGTTGAATATTTTGTGCGTAAAAGGCTTAAACAATTCTCACTCACACAATGAGACTAACTAACACATAGGTTTTACACGAAATACAAACATAAATATTAAACGATAGCATGCAAGCAGCGAATTGTTTAGAAACTATGAAAGTGCAGCAGATAGACGATTACATGTTTTGCTTTGTATGCGCTTCGCTATTATTTTGATGACCGTCACGCTCTTTTCAGTTATTGTGCTTGTGAATAAACGTGCATAATTGCAGTAATATAAACAATTATGCCTAGCTTGCAGTCGCTTGAGACGATCGCTGGACTGTACCATAAATACTATTCTATACAAATTTTTCTTACAAAGCTGCAGAACTGCCCGATTGGCTATATGGCAACTAAATAACTAAACTGCAGTTAAGTTTCAGCTAATCTTAAATCTTAAAGTTTTAAATATAAAATTCTCTTGCTTTTGTTATTAATTTATAGACGCTAAATTGTGCGTTTCGCCCACTGTGCGATGCTGCCTTTTATTCTATTTAACAATACTTGTATATTGAATATTCAACTATATAAGTAGCTATAAGCGAGTATTGGACTGAATTATTAATGAACAGCAGAAGCAGCAGCATCAAAAAAATGTATTTATAATATTTTATCATTTTATTATTAGTAAAAAGTTAATAGTTGCTCTGTTATTTGCTGTTTTTATGTATGCGTATTTGTTGCTAAGAGTCTTTTTGTTTATTTATTAAAAACAGCAAAGGAAAAAAAAATGTTGTGTGATTTTTATCTCGCTGCTAAAAGATACTTCCGCTTGGAATTTTTTGTTTTGATGCCACTTGAGCATGGCAGCTACTTGTAAGCTATAAATCAGCATAGGAAGCATTGAGCAGTCTCTGCTAACTACTAACGACAGTGTCACCCATAATTAGCTATACGACGCGAAAAAAATAAAATAAACTACATATATAAAATGCGGGCTATACTATGCACAATAGTATTGCATGAATGGCAAAAAAAGTCTATCCATAAATGTTTTTTTTTCCTGCTGGTTTTTTTTTTGTTACCTAGCTGCATGCATTGCATGCTAAATAAGTTTGACGCTTTGACGTATCTACGTATATATGTGTATATATTTGCGCATTGATTGCTATATATTTTAATTGTAAAAGCACCGACACACAACGACAAAACACCTCAACGTTGTCGGCAGCATCTTCATCAGCAGTCCAAACGTTTGACAGACGCAATTAATCAGGAAAAGAATACACAAAGGCGTCAATATACTAGACGCACCCAAAGCAAGCTAAACAAAAAATATGCAGCTTATAATTTATTAACTTTGTTTAAATATTTTATTTAATTTTTTCTCTTTCTTATTATGATTTGCAGATGGCACCCAACATAATTGGCAGCACTTTTATTATAGCCGAGACAGCGATGAGTGATGCAAATAACAACAAAATGGCGGCGTCCACCAATGCTGCTGCCGCAGCAACAACAACAACAACAGCGCCCAAAATGGCGAATGCCGCCATTGCCAAGCCGCATAAGAAAGCCGCTGTTGCTGTCGGCAAGTCAACAACCATTAGTCAAAAACAAACGGAGACAAAGCAGCAACAGGCTAAACCCTTCAAAATGGAGATTGTCTGGCATAACGTTTTGCTCTTCATTATCTTGCATTCAATGGCGCTCTATGGCTTGTATCTAATGGTAGCCGAACGTGCATTTCTGGAACTGATTGTCGGTGCGTACAGCGTAGCTTTAATTTTATTAATACACATTTTATAATATTAATATTGCTTTTTATTTTTTTTGTGTTTAGTTTACTTCACCAGCTTCTTGGGCGGTCTGGGCATTACAGCCGGTGTGCATCGTTTGTGGTCGCACAAGGCCTACAAAGCGAAATTGCCACTGCGCATCTTTCTTATGCTGTGCCAGTCGTTGGCCTTCCAGAACAGCATCTGGGAATGGTCGCGTGATCACCGCGTACATCATAAATTCACTGATACCGATGCTGATCCGCATAATTCACGTCGTGGCTTCTTCTTTTCACACATGGGCTGGTTGATGTGCAAGAAACATCCTGATGTTACACATAAGGGCAAACAAATTGATATGTCAGACTTGGAAGCAGATCCCGTTGTTATGTTCCAGAAAAAGTATGTTAGATTATTTAGCATTATATAGACTTGTACGTAGCGTTACTATACTTTGTTTATCTTTACAGATACTACTTTATTGTCATGCCACTGTGTTGCTTTGTATTGCCTGCGCTGGTGCCTTATTACTATATGGGTTCGTCGCTGCAAGTTTGCTTTTTCGTCTGCTCCATGGTGCGTTATACGCTTTCATTGCATGCCACTTGGTTGGTCAACAGCGCTGCACATTTCTATGGCATGAAACCGTACGACATCAATGTTAGTGCACGTAATACACAATTGGTGTCAACCATTACGTTCGGCGAAGGCTGGCACAACTATCATCATGTCTTCCCCTGGGATTACAAAGCAGCTGAGTTGGGTACATACAAGCATAACTGGACAACTGGTTTTATTGATTTAATGGCAAAAATTGGTAAGTATTCTTGATATATGAATACTTTTTATATATGGAAAGCAGTTTTTAATTATATTTCTCTTGCGCTATACAGGTCAAGCCTATGATCTGAAATCGGTCTCAGAGGAAATGGTTGTCAAGCGTGTTCGTCGTACTGGTGATGGTAGTCACATCTTTGCGCAACCTGATGCCAACAACAACAATACAACTGGCGGCATTACCAACGAATTGGTTTCGCATCTCGATCACGATCAAGAGGAGACTGCCATCTGGGGATGGGACGATAAGGACATTACGCAGGATGATGTGCAAAGCGCCAAAATCGATGCTAAGAAGGATGATTAGTTTGTGCTCTAGCTGGCATAGTGAAACAAACAAACAAAAAATATTATTTGTTTTCTCTCTTAAAAAAAAAAAATGGGACTGCAGTATTTAATTATATTAATTATATAATTGGTGTCTGTTCACGTGTACAAGAAACGAACGAGCGAGCAAAATCATCGATTTGTATTGCATCTCAACTCAATTCTTTCAATTTGCATGCAAAGCGTTTATTGAGCGAAAAGCAAAGAAAAATTTATGTTTACAAAAAAAACCTTAAAAATATTGCTCCAAATCCAAATATTCGAGATTAGTCAAAGTTTATAACAAAAAATGAAAAAAAACAAAAACAAAAGAAAACACAACACGTTAAAGGAACCACTCAAATTTCAGCAAAAAAAAAAAAAAAAAAGAAATCAGGCGAAATGCTTCCTTCCAACAAAATTTACAAAAAACAAAAACAAAAAAAAAAAAAACTCTCTCTAAGTATAATAATTGATAATTATGTACTTTATATTTTATAAAAAATATTATTCGACGCTAGAGGTTCTATAGTTAAGTGAATTACAGCGTTAAGGTCTAGTTCTATAAGCATTCCAGTTGAAAAACGTTCAGAAAAGAAGTTTTGTAATGATGTATGTGTTTTTTTCTTAATTTTATACAAATTCTTGGTGTACACTCTCGTTCTATAGTTTGTTCAGAGTGTGCATCACTAGTTCTTAAGTGATATAATGATCCTATACAACATCTCCTCTGTAAATCTGTACGAAAGAATTACATAATAACCAAAAAATTTTTAAAAAAAACCTTAAAAAAAACAAAAAAATTACAAAAAAAAAATAATTTATGGTTTTCGTTTTGATGGGCATTTCTCATACATTTCGCTCTCTCTCTCTATCTCTATCTGTCTCTTATACGCGTACTCGCTCTTTCTCTCGTTTGTTATATAGATTTAAGTCTACAGTTTAGTACAAATTGTTAAATTGTTTTTGTTGTTGGGGAAAATATATTGTAGTAAAAACTAAATTTAAAACAAATCTGAATTTCACTGATTTGTATATATTACAGAACTTATACTATAGTTGCAATGTTGTGGAAATAATCGTGGTAAAAAATAGTATACCATAGATAGCGGCCAGCGGATGGGTGTTGGAATTAATTTTAAAGGTTGCATAAGAGATGGCGTAACTAGCACTAAATCGCTTCGGGTAAACCTGTGACTATATTCACGTGAAAGCATACTTCATAAGCTTCAATTTTCAGTATGTGTCATTCCACTGAAGTGTAAAGAACACATTTTTTTTTGCTCTGTGAACATGTCGACTTTTGTTCCAACCAAACGCAATTTGCGGGAAGTTTTGCTTTTGTGCTTTCATTTGAAGAAAAAAGCAGCTGAAGCACATCGTACGCTTTGTGAGACTTAGGGAGACTATGCTCCATCGATTTCAACTTGTGAGTACTGGTTTCATCGATTTAAAAGTGGTGAGGAAAAAGAACGTCCGGGCCAGCCCAAAAAATGTTTAAAGATTAAGAATTGGAAGCGTTACTCGACGAAGAACCGAATGAAACTCTTCAAGAATTGTCAGAATCATTGGAGGGTGACTTGTCAACAGTTGGCAAACGCCTCAAAGCCATTTGAATGAGTCAATTGCAAGGAAATATGAATTGAAGCCAAGAGACGTCGAAAGAAGATTTTTCACTTGTGCGTACAGCTGCTTCACCGCCATAATCGTAATAGTTGTTTTGCACCGTATTGTTACTGGCGATGAAAAGTGGATCCATTACGTCAACCCGAAGCGAAAAAAATCATGGGGACCACCCGACCATGCATCAACATCGACAGCCAAGACGAATATTCATGGTGCCAAGCTCATGCTCTGTATTTGGTGGGATCAGAAGGGTGTTGTGTACTATGAGCTGCTGCAACCTAACCAAACCATCACTGGTAAACGTTACCAACAACAATTGATGCAATTGAGCCGAGCATTGAAGCAAAAACGGCCGGAATATGCCAAAAGACACGAAAAGGTGGTTTTACAGCATGACAACGCTCGGCCACATGTTGCAAGAACCGTCAAGGAAACGTTGGAGGCGTTGAATTGGGTTGTGCTAACTTGGTAGAACGAGTCAATTCCGACTCCACATTCCTAAGCTGTATTCACCTGGTATGTGTCCGGTCGACTTTTTTCTCTTTCAATAATTAAAATTACCACTTCGAGATACCCGTTTTCAGTCTATAGAATACATAAAAGCAGAATTCGCGACGAAAACTGAATTCGATTCCAAAAATTCTGTCTCCTTGTCTGTCTGTGTTTCTGTCTGTCCATCTGTTTGTCTGTGCGTTAATGTCCGGTGTATTCCTTCAATCTTTAAAATATTAATTTGTAAGTTGGTATGGAGACTTTTTATAACCAAACGCAACACAGATTCAAAAATGAAAATTATTTGTTTTGTTGTATCGAACATGTTTCAATTAAAGCAATTATTAATGTTTTTAAATTAGTCAACAATTAAAAATTTTGACATTGTATAAATTGTACATTTGCATCAGTAAACATTTGAGTACTCTATAGCTCAACTATCTAGCGTGCTGCACAATATTCCAACCTGTTTTCAACTTCTGTTTGCTCCTAAATTTCTTTAGAATTTAATTTAATTAAATTCTTTCAAATAATTTCATGCATAAAAAAGGTATCCACAGTCCTCTATCCCAAAGCCGAATTTCATGCCAAACACTAATTTGCATAAACTTTAATATATTAAACATTTTATACATCTAAGCACCCAATTAAAAAAATTAAAAACTAAACACCAGCGCTGCCAAGCAAAAAGGTCAAGTGTGAAGAGTTTTGAAGCATCGGTTCCGCTGAAGTAAACGTTTTTTTATTGTTTTGTGATCAGCTTGTCGAAACACTTATTTTTAGCCATGTCGGTTTATCCGTTCCTGCAAATCAACAGATAAAAGAAGATTTGACCAATAGAATTGTTTTTAATGAAATCTCGTACAGTTAATTATACTAGTGTTTGCCCTGTGGTTGAAATATAACCATTGTAGCGACAATACAAAACAGTTCAAGATCATTTAATAAGGCTGAGAACGTTCAGTATGACCAACATGTTGCAACAACAGGCTCGAAGACATATTCATTCCTCTTCTTTTAATATTTTCCCAACAGCACTATGAAGCCACGCTCTCAATTGATGCTCGCCAACATGTTGGCAAGTCCGTCTGTAGTTTATTTAAAATTGAGATAACTGAGAGAGGAAGAGACCTCAGCTCAGGGATTTGTGATTGGCCGAGGGCGTTACCTGGTTTTTACCTACCTTAGACGTAAAACTTAAAAAAAAATTAAATTTGTCCATACCTCTCTTCACAACCTGTCCAACAAAAAAAAAAAAAAAAAAAAATGTAAGCGAATATGTTGGGTCTAAATGAGTGGAAACGGGTGTGAACGTTTTGCAATTGAATTTTTATATATAGATGTTGTCAAAAAGTTTCTATCCATTTGTATAGCCCTAAAAATTAATAATGGAATATGACATTATTCAATTGGCTGACCATGGTAGACTTCACTCTATGTTGCTCCAATTTTTTATCAAAATCCAAAATCCACACCAAACAGTGACTTTTTTACACGATAGAACGTGTATCGATCAATTTTCGAAACCGGCTGAAAAATGTTCAAATTACTCAATGTTGAAATACCGAAGATATAGGATGGGGCACCCTATCAAGCATGTCAATACACGTCGATTTAAAAAATTCACCGTCCTGTAGAGGCTTTTGAGCTTTGGCCAGATTGTAGCTTACAACAAATGATGCGTGATGATGTAAGACGTTCTTCTCATCGTCACATGCAGGTTTTAATTCGTACTTAGCTGCTGATTTTTTTAGCAAAGTGATTTGCTGCATCCTTTCTATATCACTCAAAGAACCATAGAAGTTTGTGTGGAGACTCAAATTATGTCGTCGAATTTGTTTCGCTTTCTTACTCAGTGTACAATACGCGGCAGAAGTCATAAATCATAGCAAAATGAACACTTTTATGACGGTCCGCGTCGCAACGAAAATCGTGTGTGGTTGTTGTTTCGTTTTCGGCTGCGCCGAAAGTTGTTGTTGTTGTCTCGTCGAAAATCGCAAGCATGCAAAAGTAACGGTTTGAGCACTCAGAGCAACAGCTTGTCCACCGCTGTGCTCTTGCTTTTTCATAGCGTTAAACATGTTGAAGTTTGTACCAAAATGGAGGTGCTGAACTATTTTGTACAATGAACACGTCATATTTTTATCGTAGTAGGTCTTGCTTCCAAATTTGGCTTTCTACAAATTTATTTACACAAAATGTGCTAATAATTTTACTTAGAGACCCTATACCGTGAGTTTAGTTTGTCTAAATCTTCTCTAGACGGATAACTTTTCTCTCATACAGACATACGGACATATGAACCGACAGACGGACATGACTATATCGACTCATCTTGTCGCGTTGATCACGAATATGTATACTCTGGGGTGTCCGATGATAGCTCAACAAAGCCATATGCTCTGTTAGAAATATTTTTTGTGCAGGGTATAAACCCAAAACTTTCATACAAAACTTAAAAATGGGTGTAAAGTTTGTAGGAGGTTACCCCTAATAGAGGTGCAATGTGGACCCACGTGGCATATTTTGCTAGGAGTTACGTAAGATAAAAAAAGAAAAACGTTCATACAAAAACATTAAATGGATTCAAGTTTGTATGGGGGCTATTCTGTGTAGTGGTCCTATTTGGACTTACCCGCCGTATTTTATTTCGATTTACATGAGACATCAAATTTGACGAGTCTCGTCGTGCTGAACACGAATATAGTATGTACGATTACTTTTTCGAGTCGCGGATCTTTGCAAGGACTATGACTAAATTATAATACTGTTCACACTCTGTGTGAAAAAAATAGAAAACACCTGCTCTAAAATATCAAAAGAACAGTCTTTATTTGCAAGAAGAACCAATGTACCGCCAAAAGTACTACGAAATACGAATCTGTGCTGCATCTTCTCCACACTACTTCCTTTACATCGAAACTTCTTCTCAGTAGACAACGCCATCAATGATAGCCACCATAGCCGCCTGCACCGCCAATATTACCATAGCTAATATGCTGTTCGTCCTGTGAGTTTGCCTGTGTGCGTGCTGCGTAGATGAGTGCTGCGAGAAAGGCGCCATTGTTCATTAACAATGACAGAATTGTAGCCATCTTGAGTGCAGGGAGCACGAATGGCAACATGCTACCGAGCAAAATGGCAGGCATTACCAAAATGGGCACTGCCATTTGCAGCATAGCAGTTTTATAGTTTGAGTTCTTATTTTTTTTACGCTTGCCAATAATGCCGCCAAGAATGCCACCGCCGCCATGTGAACCGCCTAGCAATTGTTGCTTTGAGTCACCCTCCGCTTCTGCAACCTGTTCGCCGCTCAGATTGATATTCATATTGAGCATGCCGTTTTCGGCACCATTCTCACTGCTCTGGCGGTTCATAAAGGAGCGACCCATGCGCGTTTTAGTTTCTGAAGTACAAAAGATACATTTATGTATATAGAAGCGTATTATTTATTTTGCTTGCATTCGAACTTACTTTTCTTAAGCGTAAACTTAAGTTTATTCTCCTTACTGGGCACAATCTTCACCAACATGCCGGGTAAGAAGTGCAATTTAATATCGCGATTCTTGAAGAAACGTTGAAAATTCAATACCAAACGTTGGTTAAGCTCCTTTTCGGGCATTTCGCGATACTTTTCACTGGTCAGACTGCCCATACGTGTCTCGTCGCCAAAGAATTGCTCAATGAAGTCACGTGTTATGTTACCTGAATTGTGAAACTGACGTCGCTCCTCCATTTTCTGAAGTACAAAGAGCTTCGTGCAGCGCAAAATGCTCGAATCGCGCAAACACTCATAGATACGCATTGGTATCGACGCCTTAAAGTATGGCACAGATTGTTCGCGCTGCTGCGGTCGCACGGTGCGTGGGTGCGTGTCTGCGCTAAGCGTTTCATAGTGCGCCCGAGGTTTTTGCATTTGCTGATATGTGGGCACCACTATTAGTAATACTAAAAAGCAACCGATGACTTTAAATCGCGCTTGCATCTTTCTAAAATATACCGCTAATCCTTGTTCAATCAATCCTATCTCAATTTGTATCTGTCACAATGTATCTGCGCACACACAACTTCTCTCTCGAAGACTCAGCGACGTACTGAATGCGCCAATTGCGCTGCTTTACTTCAAGCCAATCTAATCCAATCCTTTCTAGCTTCTGCATGTTTGTCTACATTCTTCGACTTTGTTTTCCATGCCATTCGCAATTGGCTTCTTTGGCATTTCACTCGCTTTTCCAATGCGACTGCGTTTCTTGTTGCTCCGATTTTCTTTTGCCAAATGAATTATTAACTGGTTTAGACTTTGCCGCCTAGGCTGGCTTGGCTGGCCCGGTCTGGCACAGTTTTGCCGACTCTTATTCAGCTCAGAATTGGTTCAGCGGGTCAATTTCTGTTGTATTTACACAGAAAAAAAATTATGCTAAATATTATGGTAGTTTAGAATAGTAAACTTACACAGAAAAAAAAAACAATTTTTTTTTTAAGTTGTACTCATAAAAATCGTTCTAACAAGATTTAAAAAAAAACAAACCTTACTTAAGCCATGTACTAAAGTCTCAGAATCTGTTCGTCTGTCCGACCCTCAGATTGAGCGACGAGATCTCGGAGACCATTAGAGATAGAGATTTCAAGTTTAAATATTTAGACTGTCTTCTTCCCTCTTCTTTTCGTGGTCACCTATTTGTTTCAATAACGTGAACAACAAAAAAAAAAACATTCAAAAACTTCATTTTTGTTTTGGGGGAACTTTATTTGGTTCTATACAATTTGTTTGGTCATTTATGGAAGATGACATCGGGCAAATGTCCACCTACTGCGGCAACGCAAATATTTAATCTTTTTTCGGTATTCTCCATTACTTTTTTCAACATTTCTCTGGGAATAGCGACAATTTCTCGGCAAATGTTGTGCTTAAGCTGCTCTAGGGTCTCTGGTCGATTCGCACTTTTTCCTTGAGTTATCTACACAGAAAAAGTCAGGAACCATTATAATAATCGCCACTTTTCGATATCAAAAATCCATCGAACATTAGTCCAGTAAAGCCATTGTTTCGCGCGCAGTGTGACATCTCGTGGCATCTCTTGGTGTCTAATAATCAAGAATCATGGCCCGATAGCGCTCTCAATTGACTGTTACGGTGGTCCTGGCGTCATCTGTCAGCGCATACACCATACCAAATGGTGACCTTTAGCGAGTATAGAGGTACATCATGAATCATTTTTAGTCCCCCAGTAACGAATGTTCTGCGTATTAACGCTTCCACACAGCATGAAATGAGCTTCATTCGTCATGATGACGCGGTCGATTGCCTTGATGTTTTTCATGTTTCTGGCGTAGTGAACACATCTAGGCATGTCTGATGGCAATAATTTATGAGCCAGTTGCATCTTGTACGGAAACAGCTTCAAATAGAGGTTCAAAATCCGCCGTAAAGCCGATGCAGACACACCTAATTGCTGGGCGCGGCTACGAGGAGATGTTCACGTATGAGCCTCAACATCGACTGTTACTGCGTTAAAAGCCTCTGCTGAACGACGTTTTCTGGTGCGAGCCAGGCACAGATGTTATCACAGTACCGCTTTCATTGAATTTGGCTACTAACTTATCCATTTCGACCACCATGTGCACACTTCTTTTTATTGCAGTTTAATAGAGAGTCAAGATTGTCCCGCCACCAACGAATTTTATGCTGCAGCAACATCGGGTGATAAATAAGTGTTAAATTTTTCATCTTTGAGCAGTTTCCTTACATGAAGACTATCTCAAAACTAATAAAAACTTTCTTATCGATTCATAAAATCAATTGCATTGAGCAAAATAATGTAGGTGACTAAATAAGCCTATTATGAACATACGTCTCTGGATGTCTGATCAATTAACTAACAAAACTCGCCTCGAATGGCCATTTTGAAAGTAACAGTATTACTAGCTATTGATGTGGTTTATAAGGGGGAAATGCAACAACAAAATACAGAGTAAGGAAAAGAACCGTATTCGCAAAAATAGCAACAAGTTAAACATGCTTGGGGGTAAACATGCGTTTATGACACATGATGCATGATAAAAGTAGCAATGTTTGCTATGTCCGGCCATACGACTGATGAGCACTTGTAGTTGAGTCCGAAAAACTTATCTCCACGGCTTTGTGTAATGAAAAGTTGTTGTTATTGTTTTGTCTTCACATTAAAAATCTAACTTGAGTCAACGCTTGTATCTAATTAATTTAGGTCGCTAAATAAATTTTACATAAAATACACTTGCACGAAATTTTTTTCTGTGTACAATAAATGAATATCTATGACTACGTCTCTTAATTCTTTTGCTCGTTTCGCTCCATTGAAAAGAAAATACTTAACGCCAAGTCAATCAAATCTTTATCTGCACCGAAGCCATTCAATAAATCTACAAGTGCAACGTTAAATAAGTGACGAGCAAAACCGATTATCGCAGCGTACGATTGTCAGTAAAAATAAAAAAATAAATATAACAAAAATTTATGGCTTTATGTCTAATTGATTGTTAGGTACTATTATTATTATTGTTTTTATTATCGTGTTTTGTGTCTGCGGGACGTGCGAGCTTTTACTTCGGACTTATAGCACGCTCGGAAGGTATTATTTCATATGGTTTGTTTTTTCGCTTATCGATTTATTATAACTACATAGATATATGTAAGTACACTGATACACTAATAATTTATACATACATATGAATGTTTCTATATAGTTCTCTATATTTGCTGATATCGTTTTTATGGTCCAAACACGCTGTGACCGAGCAAATAAACTCCAGTAGGGGATTTTCCACATGCAGTTTCTTTTGAAAAGATTTATTGTATACGGTGCGTGTGCCAACACCAGTGCTAAAAGCAATTTCATATTAAGAAAATAAAAGTTTTAGGAGTAATATTGTAACAGCTTTTGGTTCTGGTTTAAAGTAGATCAGAAAAGCGAAATCGAAGCGACTATCAAAAATGCCATTCTCTGTCTGTAGTATTTATTTATTGACATTATATACATACATTCTGTAAAAAGAGTACCGGGAATTGATCATAAAAAAGCCCGTTGAAAGGCATGGGAACTTCCAACTGAGCCGAAACCGCTATATCCATGTTAAAGTCAAAAGTCAAGGTAATGTTGACTGTTTTATTTGATCATCGCGGTGTTGTGCATTCGGAATTCTTGTCAGAATTCCTGACTAAAAACTCAACAAATACAATCCATCAACCACAGTACTTTCTCTATCCAAAACTTTCCAAAATTTAGCACTTCGAGGCACCCGTTGTTAGTCGATAGAAGGTAAGAACCGATTTGCGGCGAGAACTGAAAGCGACTCCGATTTGGATAAATAAAAATCATTTTATGTTTTATTGACTAAATTTCGGTACTTTTTTTGTATATGTCATTCTTCTAGGACCTGAAATATTTATTTATTGAGATTATACTCGTAAACGTGTATGTCAATAAGTAAATATTTAAGTTGTTAGGAAAATGTCATTTTTCAAAGCTGTTTCGACCCTGTTTTAAGTCTATGCGCTGGTCAGCATATATTAACAAACGGACGAATATATGTAGCTACGATATATCGACTCGACTTTTGATGCTGATCAAGACTATACACGATGCGATTTAAAAATAACCGAACTTTTTAGTTATAAATTAAAACAAAAGTGGTATTATGCTTCAAAGCTAATATTTATTCAAAGCACGATCCATTTAACTCAATACAACGTTCGTAAGCTCCTTTCATTGCAGTTCTCATTTCTGGGAAGAGAAAATAATCGCACGGTGAAAGATCAGACGAATACGCAGTGTGGTCGATGAGAGAAATGTATTTTTTCATCAAAAAATCATAGACTTTTTTTGGTTTTGTGAGGTGGTGCATTATCATGCAATAAAAATAGCTGCTTTGGAATATTCGGGCCTAACACATTGAACTCTCGAAAACAAACGATGTAAAACTTGTAATTAATATTCGCCATTGACAGTTTGACCTCCTCGAACAAATTCCTTGTAAACAATACCCTTGGAATCATAAAGAGTTATCAACATTGTCTTAGATTCTTGACTTTTGAAAACGAATTTTTTATGTTTTGGCTCGTCTTTTGACTTCCATTCTGGAGATTGTCCCTTAGTTTCAAGATCATATTTAAAGCACCATGTTTCATCACCAGCTATGATCGACTCAAGGAAATCTGTATCGTTTTCAGCTATTGAAATGATGTCTTTGCAATGCTCTACACGAGTGATTTTTTGATCATCTTTTAACTGATGTGGAACAAAACGTGCATACACCTTTCTTTTACCCAAATCTTCAGTTAATATTTTGTAGTTTGTACAGTAAGATGAATTTAATTCTTCTGCCAGCATTCTCACAGCAAACACAAACTCAGCACGATTACATGCATCGGGCCGGGTTTAGGTCTTGGATCATGATTTAGATTATTACGATCGTTTTAATCGTGTAAACCATGTGTAAACTTGAGTACGACTCATATAATCATCATCATAAACATTTATTTTACCTAGTTTAATACAAAATTTAATATATGCTCTTTGTTCCATTATGTTTTTACGACATAACTACAAAAACTGCCGTTATTAAAACGTGTCAAATTTTGTAACCTGTCAAACGATTAGCATGAACTTAGCTGCTTTCGAAGTTTCAGTGGTCAAGTTTTACTCGGTGTTTGAGAAAACGGTCTTGGAGATGTGTGGTAAATAATATAAATATAAATGTATGGAATATAAGTTGTGAAATTCGGTAATAATCTTCAACATCAGTTGCCATAACATTACAACTTTGAGTTTGATGTGAAGAGAGTCTAGGTATCATGATTTCGATATCGTGTTTTTCGCAAAACTTGTTAACAGTTTGAAAAATTGTACCAAAATATTTGTCTGACTTTTCACATCGGCCAACTCAATGGCTTGGTTCTAAATATGAAGAACACGACTGAAACAGTGAATTGGAATGGCAAAGTATGTATAGCTGTCAAGTGCTGAAAAGCACTATTTGATGTATTAGGGTCTATCCAAGTGCTGCAAATAATCTCCAAGGCGTCCTCCACTTCTGGTTGTAGATGAACCAATAGATGTCGCTTCTGAGTGACAGCACAATTGGCATTTAAGTGACAGATAGCCGTTTAGGAGGTGTATTTTCACCGGATGTGGGGATTAGAGAATCATTTAGACGGCCCGATCATTGTAGCTTTTATCAGGCGGAGATGCTAGCTTTTCAAAATCTAGCGGAGATGCTCATTACAGTTCCAACGCATGATGACGACTGACCGGGTAGCAAATGAATGTATGAACTCCATACACGCTACGGTACCTACAGTCTGAATGGCGTACATTTCCAAAAAAAAGCAAAATTTTACTGCCGCACCCAGTGTAGTTAATTTGTGACCCGGTTTACTTTTAATTGGGCATGACTTACTTTTCTCTCACAAAAGGTAGGATTAGGATGGCTTAAAGTATCGCTAAGTGGGAGTGATTCGTGCACATGGTTACTGAATGTAAGTGTGGCAGAATCAATGTTTGTGATTTCTGCGACAAGAACGTCACTTTAAATTGTAGGTCTACTTCCTTTAGAGACAATGGCAGATTATTTTAAAAGGGAGGAACACAGCCAAACATTATGAATGTCTTGTATTGTATAAAAATAAAGAACGAAAGTGAGTTGGCGTTAACTAATGATTAATGGAGAATGGTATATTTTTGAAGTGAAACTTCTTTAGCCGTTGAAAATTCGATGAAACGAAAAAGCGACAGTAAAAAGAGACAAATATATTCATAAATAGGATTTAGCATGCGAGAGAATGAGATAGATTACAAGTGTACAGTGTTTTCTCTAATCTTCGTCTCCTCTTTGTTCGGGCTTTCGTAGTCGCCTCGCTCTTGTCTTTACTAAAGTATGGAGGTTATTTTTTTAAATTTAAACATTTTTATTCTCAGTATTTAAAGATTTATCAATTGTACTTCAATATGCAGTGCAGGATGTCGTATGTAACTAGTACATAGATTCAAATTGGTTGACAATAATATTATTACTTGTTAATTATTCAATTGTTTACAAACAATTCATGCAACATTTAATTTCACAAAATAAACTACAAATTCTAATTCAAAGTCAATTGTGAAAGTGCATCAATTAGTTCATATTTCAGTTATGATTTCACTTAAAAAGAGCGTTAGACTGGCTCATTGCCTTAGTTTATATATAACATATATCTTTTACCATTTCAGAACAACTACTTTCATTCATCGACAAGCACTATCATCATTTCACTTAACCAAGTTAAGTTATTAGATTCTGAAAGCCGCCACAGGCTCGACAAGCAGGTGAGGCAACTAAGTTGCTAAGTAATGTGCGAACGATTATAAAGTGAAAAGAGTGCGTTTAAGCAAAAACAAAAAACAAAAAAATAAATAAAAATGTCGCGTTTATTCAATAGCGTATGTATCTTTAAGATGCAACAGTTGGCTGGACTACATTAGCAAGCAAGATGCAATGTCACCGCCTGTTTTTCGCTAATGTAAAGAATGCTAAAATTGCGATACAAAGTGGCACAATTGAAGCCGGATTCAAGTGAAGTGCAGCGCTGTGCTGTGCTGTGCTGTCTCACTAACTGTAGCAACTGAAGTGGATTTTTTAATTAACTGCATAAATACTGCAATAGTTCATTTTAACTTAAACGACGGAAGTTAATTAATTTTATAGTGACGCATATTATTAGATGTCGCACATATTTCGTATGAAACCAACATGGTCTTTATAAGAAGCTTTAGAATGTTTAGTAAAAAACCTATTAATAAAATTAACTTTCTTCTATAACAATTTTGCAGTAAAAACACTATTGTTAAACATTGGCGGATCCATTAAGAGTAAAAAACATCAAGAGTATCTCCATACCTAATAGTGTTTGCAATGAAAGGAAACTATTGAAGTGTTGGAATTAATTTTAAATGAATTTTTTCGATTTTTGAGCTTTTATTTTAAATATAAAATTCTACAATGTATATTATTCAAAGTATTGTCCATCATTAGCTACAACATTTTGCTCTCTTTTTGGCAGCATATGGATTCCGCGTCGGAAGAACGGCTCGTCTTTTGAGGCAATCCACGAATCGACCAATTTTTTGGTATCCTCGTAAGAAGTAAAATGCTGCTCAGCC
Organism: Leucophenga montana; assembly: GCA_035044765.1. Taxonomy (NCBI): domain Eukaryota; kingdom Metazoa; phylum Arthropoda; class Insecta; order Diptera; family Drosophilidae; genus Leucophenga; species Leucophenga montana. The sequence goes on along the minus strand of JAWNNQ010001877.1, from coordinate 2,204,311 downwards.
AGGGCGTGGAACAAGTGGTAGTCAGAAGGGGCTATGTCTGGGCTATAAGACGTTTCCTTGACGGATCTTGCAACATGTGGCCGAGCGTTGCCATGCTGTAAATTCACCTTGTCGTGTCTTTTGGCATATTCCTGCCGTTTTTGCTTAAATGGTCTGCTCAATTGCATCTGACAGACGAAACGGTGATTTGCTAAAGAATAATTCGTTTGTCTATACTATACTAATATTATAAAGACGTATAGTTTGTGAAGTTGTAGGGGGTAATCTCTGGATCTACTGAACCGATTTTGAAAATTCGTTTACCAATAGAAAGCCACGTTATTTATGAGTGTTATACGCTATATACTAACCCCAAAAAATGAAAAGACTTTTTCGTGGTAGTCGGATTTGCAAAGTAAGTCGTAGAAAAAACGGTCGAACGAAAAAGTTTCTTACGAACGCTGCCTTAACGATGAGAGATATATGATTGAGTTCTAGATAAAAGTTGTAGAGCTTGACAATTCCTACAAAAGTGTGTCTAACTTTTATATTTAAGCCACAAAAAGTAGTTTATATTAAAAAAAAATAATATTAAAATTAATAATAAAATTCATATACGAGTTAATGAAGCCGTAGAGGGCATGGGCGGTAGGGGAATGGGGGAGGAAAAGAAGTGGTATGGGACGTGGTAGGGGAAAAGTTGGTACGGAAAGGGGCAGGGGAATAAGAGGTAGGGGAAAGGGCAGCAACGCGACGGGTTACTTTTAAAATGAAAAGGAGGTAAGGGAATGGGGGAATGGAAAGGGGTAGAAGAGGGGCAGGGAAACTAGAATGGGTGGTAGATTAAGGGATCATAGGGAAGGAGGGGTAAGGGTAAAGCAACGCGCTTGGTACCATTTAAGATAGAGGGATGAAATGTTGTACACATGTTAATGAGATCGAAGGGGGCAGGGAAAAGTAAGGATAGTTTGGGGTTATTTGGCGAAGGGGTGGAAGGGACAGAAGAGGAGGGGTAGGAGAATTGGAGGTAGAGTAAAGCGGCATTGGGAAGGTGTGGTAGTGGGAAGGAGTGACAGGGGAAGGGAGAGTCAAGGAGAAGGGCAGCAACGCGCCGGGTACCAGCTAGTAAGGGATAAAAATTATTAATAATCAATTACATTTGTAAAACAAATCGTTTGTGTTTCTCTTAATTGACCAGTAGTAATTAACTATCATTCTGACTTGGCTCTTTTCTTCGAAGCGTATTTTTACTGTCGATTTTGCATGTTGGTATAATTTACCCTATGGTATCATTTACCCTATCGCTGAGTTGAATTATACAATGCAGAAAATTAATTATTATAGATATGTTGCATCCCATTTTTCTATAAGACTCCAGAAGCTCATATAGCCTTCACTTGTTTCATAAAAAGTTCTCATACAAAGCCATGCTATACAGCTATTCTTCTTTTCTACTTGATTACATTTTTGCAAATAAAAAATAATAGAATGGTACATGAATTAATTTAAATGAAAAAATTTCAGGCATTATCAGATCAAGATCGAATAAAAAATGATTATGTTCTGATAGAAAAAATGAGAAACACTATCAGTAAATTACTACTAGAAACTAGTAATTTACTGCTAAATCGCTCGAATTATTTGAATGATATAATCGTTTACTTGAACTTTTACTTTTCTAACTAATGAAAAATGGTTGATTAAAGTTCCCTGTGATTTCAATAGTATGAACATGTCGATTGTAAAATATGAATTGCGTTTGGAAATTTGAATTACTGGACTATCTGAATAATAAAATTGGGAAATTGACAACAAGTTAAATTGAAACGGGTATTTTCGGTCAACTATGAAGACCCGGCCCACAAAAAACGTAAAAGTTCAAGTCAAAGCTCATTTTCTTCACAGACTTGAAATTAATGCGCTAAAATTTTAGCAGTACTTTCAAACACTCATTTTGCCTTTTTTCTAATATAACCTTATCATATTTTATTTTATTTTGTTCTGGTTGTGGTTGATACTTTTGTTATTGAACAAACTATTGATAAAAAATATAAAAATTATTTGCTGTTGAGAAAAATTGTCAAAAAATTGTCCAAAATTGCGTGGAATTTGAACTTTTGAGAGCTGCACCCAAGCCAATTTAAAGTTTATACATTCACTAAACTAACTTAAAACTAGAAGAAGGAAGTTGCGGATTCCCGTTGAAGGAATAATTTGTGCCCCTACTTAACATAGTTTAAGGAAGAGTTATAAGGAAAATAGGGTGACAACTTATTATAGATAGAACAAAGAGCTCGGAGTGTATTATTGAGAGCGTAAAGCAACAGAGAGCATAGAACGGCGTGATAAGAGGGTTGGGAGAACAATTAATTTTAACCTGTCATGATAGAGTGGAAGATTTATTTTGGAATCCCAATTGAGACTCCTAAGAGCAAAGAGAAGAAACTGTTTTTGAACTGGCTCAATAAGATCCTCGTGAATAGCATAGTATGGGTTCCAAATACAGGAGCCAAATTCTAAAATCGAATGAACAAGAGAAGTATGGAGTAGTTTAGTGGTATATGGGTCATTAAATTCCTTAGACTAACGCTTAACAAAGCCAAGGACACATTTTGCTTTATTTAACTCTATTGAACAAATGTGATTATTATAAACAAGTTTAGGTTCCATAAGGATACTCAGGTCATTAAAACAAAACTCTCTACCGAGGGTAATGTTATTTAAAAAATATGTCACTATAAATGGTTTTCTGTGATGAAACGTAATACACTTACATTTTGAGAAATTTAGATTAAGAAAATTTAGACGATACCATGTATGTAGTGAATTTAAATCAACCTGCAATATGATGTGATGGTGTAAGGATACTAGAAACTAGGATTAAAAGAGTGAAATAAAAAATATTCCTTAAAATTCCATTAATTCGATGTTTTGACTGCTCAAAAATGCACTTGTTTGACGAGATGTGTGAGAGCTCGCATTGTCATGATGGAGAACGATTCGTCTTTGGCGGTTGGTTTTACGAATTTCTCCGAAGACTTCCGGCAAACAAATGGTCGTGTACCACTCAGATAGACAGTCCTACGTTGCTCAAGCGGAACAGTGGCCACATGAATCTGCCGGCCGAAGAAACAGGCGATCATTTCCTTCGCTATGCTTCTTCTACGAACAATTTTTGTTGGATTTGGCTCGTCTTGGAATACCCACACGGTCGATTGCTGTTTTGTTTCCGTCTCATACGCATATATCCATGATTCGTCACCTGTCACGATTTTATACACGTCTTTTAAAGCACCACGGTCGAACTTTTTAATCATTTCCTTGCACCAATCGACGCGAATGTATTGAAGTGGAACTAATGTTAAAGGATGCCTCTATCTCACGATATGGCACATGACGATCTTGCATTATCAGTTCACGCACTGCATCGATGTTTTTGGGCACAACAACCGGTATTGGACGACCTTCACGGAATTCGTCGGCGACCGAACTACGACCACGATTGAATTCACTATACCAGCGATATACTGTGGTTTTTGATGGTGCTTTATCGCCATACAAAAGAACTGAGTTCATTGAGTTCATTCTTGTTGAGATAATCCACGTCGAAAGTTGTGAAAAATAATCCAACGAAAACCTTCTCTTGAAATTTCCATTTTTTGGCAAAATTGCTTTTCTTAACTCACTGTAAACAAAACAAATAGCAATTGTACATCAAAACTTTATGCCGAAAAATGTCAAACTTTTTTTATGGTGTTGCCAGATTTTAGCTTTTGACATTAGTGTTGCCAGTTCCCTAAATATAAATAGCAGCCCTCGTATATAACATCATCATCAGGGCACGATTGTCACGATCTTTTATAAATGAAACAAAATTATCATTAAATAGCTCAGTATGTGTGGTTGAAACCAAGTTTCAGTAAAGGCAATGATTTCAGCAATAAAAGAAAAACATTTCTGAGCTTAGTTCTTAACCCTCTCACATTTTGATAATGGATTAGTAAAGAAGTAGAACTTAGTTTTAACTTCGTCTTTTAAACTTTCCTATAGAATGTTATATTAGTGAAATATTTCGGAGGGCTCAAGGCCCTGTAGAACCCTACCTCTGGCTGCACCACTGCATGCAAGCATTACTACATTTAATAGTTAGCACTTGTGTAGAATACATCTATTCTGTTAGGCCAAAACAACTGCTTGTGTGGATTGTGCTTATGGCTACAAATCATATGAGATTTTTGGCACTTTGATGTTTTCTGATTATGCTTTATATTTTGAAAACTTTAATAGCTGGCTATATAGTTTTCTTTTATCAAAATTTTCTAGCATGTAGTGACCTATTTGCGTCCATGACTATTTTTGGGATCGAACTTTCTTTGTCGTGCGGTTTGTGTGTAAGGTTTTTTTTTGGTTGTTTTTGACTCAGATAGCTGGAACGTGCGCTGTTCATTGAGCACGTTTCTTATGTTGGTGGAGTGTACGTACATACTCGGACTCTGTTATAAAGTTGGAGAGCCAAAAGAACTATAAATCGCGTGTGTGAAGTGCAAGTGTGTTGCATGCTAATGAGCTGCCAAAAAAAAAGAAAAAAAAAAGAAAAATTATATATATATACATAGGTATGTAAGTAATATATACGATATTCGATTGAGTGACGCTAATCATTGGAAATTTCACTTTCACATAAAATAAACAACAACAATGCGATGTATTTCAGTTCTTATAAAATTGTTCTTTAATAAATATAATAAATAAATAATTCATTTAAAAACTAAGCTAAATTAACTTAGAAAATATTTTTTGGTTGCTACTTAATTTCTCGAAATTTTCTCGTTTCTTGTTTTTTTTTTTTTTTTCATTTGAGGTAAAAAATTGCTAATTATCGTCGTTTAGAACCATTTATAGTTCTATAAATTACCATTCCTTTTCCAGCCACACTGGCTGCTGGGTATGTGAGTGCGAGTAGACCACTGGCACTGGAGCTGGTGGTGCGGCATAAGCGGCAGCGGCATGCACCGTGGGCAGTGCGCGTGAAAGCATCTGACCAATGGCGAGCACTAGAAGTATGACACCGACACCAAGACCCTTCATCGAAACCACGGTAAGCGCAGCGAGCAACGTTGTAATGACACCAATAACAAAGGCACCGGGAACCACAGCAAAACTCATGCGTTTCAATAAGTGATGTCCAAATGTGCGACCCTCTGTAAATAATTCATTGACATGAGTTAATCCGAAATCTACTGTTTTGAATCTGACACTAACCAGCGACATCGGCATCACTACTATTAGCAGTAGTAGTAGTTGCCTGCTGACAGAGGACACCTTCAAGGCATATGCAGCACAGTAGTACAAGAGCAACAAATATTTTTTGATTGGCAGCCATTTTTTTGTTTGTTTGTGTAGAGTTAATCCTTTACGCGTTAATCCCAGATACTTTTACGTTCGACTGCAGCAGAACTTGCGATGTGACCGCACACTTGAACGTTCGTTGACAATTGAATGAATTTCGCCCAGCGTCAATGGCTTTTTATTAGCAGCGTAGGTGGCGGCAGTCAAAAAATCACGCGCAACCCAAGCAGAAGTCGTCTGTCTACGAATCTGTATATGAGCAAGCATTCCCAAAAAAGTATAACCAACGAACGAACGAACGAACGAATGAACGGTGCTCCAGCGACTTTTACGGCTCAAAGAAAACCGTTTTCCTATCCATTTTTTTTGGTCAAAAAATGACGCTGGCGGCGTGTCCAAGTTCAATCGTGTTCCATGTTTAATTTTCAATATCTTATGGATGTGCATGTCGTTCTTTGAGTCAGCGTCTACCAAGCATAGGGCGTCTATGTGTGTCGTTTCACTGCAGTTCAGTTTTTTTTTTTTTGGATTTGGTTTTCTACTATGTTGCGGCCTGTTGGATTTTGAACATAAATCAACTACATAAGTACGTGCTAATACTTGACCAACTCATGTTCCGTCTAGCGATTGATCGATGTGTTGATCGATTGTATTGGCTTGGATCAACTTCGTTGGAGACATTCTTTCACGCTTTTCCGTGATCCGTCAAAAATTCGATCTGTAGTCGCTATAGTCGTGGTGGTTAGTTCAATTGAGGTCAGCTAAATTCGCTTTCATTTTTAGCTACACTCATATATTGATTTATAATTGTATTTGCCATTGGTTTAATTAACAACGAGCTGTGCATTTAAATTTCAAATGGTGAAAAATTAAAACAAAAGAAATTTATGTAAAACCTACTTCATTCATTGACAAAAAATCTACGCACTTTGCTCTTTGTGGGCCGTCAATTTAAAATTTTACTTTCATTTGAAATAAGCCGGTCAGCTCAGTCATTTTGAAAAGAGGCGTATAAGATTGCTTAAATATTTAAAACAAAGTTTTCTGTACAAGTGGTAGCAGGGTTGTTGTGGGAGATATGTAGATGGTTTGGTCAGCATGACAAGCTCATTCCACTAAGTGAGCTACTAAGACTACTAAACAATTCCATGTCCACTTTTCGCTAAATATTGTATTCATTTAGAATTTTTTGATTGTCCAAATCGTTATTATGACCCGAAATATCAGTCTCGCCAAGTTGTTCCATACGAGTGGCGAATATGCTGCGCCCGGCATCGAACCGATTGGTCATAGTCGTTAGCCGCACTCTTCGCTACAGCCGCAGTATTCTTCTCACTACAAGCTGGATATGGTCTATTCGGTCACGTATCATCCAATAACGTATAGTGAGACTAAAATTTGCGGATGGTATTGGCAATAGTGAGCTCGGATGGTCGATGATGCACACCATATGTTATTTGAAGTACACGAAAAACGTTTTTCACAGAACAGCTGAATAATTTGGAGACGTTGTTGCGGTGTGGGTCTTTCCATGATGAATTGTCAAACAATACAGATACAGTTACGCGTGATTTGTGAAAAGAAAAAACAAATGAAAAAAAAACATCTAAATGAATCACCCGTTATATTAGTTGCAAGTTAGTTTGTGAGCTTGTGTGTAATGTTAAAATTTTGGTACTCGTTTGTGACCCTTCTTGTACATATCTGATTGAGCTGAAATAAGACAATCACATTTACAACCTCAAACTGTACAATATTATATAATTTATAATAGTTAAAACAAAATGGCGGAAAGAAATTTTTATAAAACTTGGTATACGATGGTTTTTGAGGTTGGTCACTATAATTTGTGCCTTATAATTTATCACTGTGAACGGTAGTCCACGCAAGTGATGATGAATTAGGAGATTTCCAATTCGCTTGATAATGAGGTCTGTGGCTTGGTCAATTTGAATTGAAGCGAAATTCAAGCGAAAGCGATTCCTGTGGCATCCCTGATGATGCCTGCCTAGATGTGTTTGCGGTTACTACAATTGCAGCGTTATCCGCAAAAGTAGCCACCATTCTTCGGCTGTTGTAGGTCGGAGTTACGATATATAGAAGATATAGTACAATCCTTGAATGCTGCACTGTGAAACCCCAGCATTAGTTGACTTGCATTTTATATTTTCAAATCTGCCGTAACTCTAAATAGAACTGCAGTATATCATACATATGCTTAGTTACTAATGTATTAGGTTTAGTTCAGTCAGATACTGAAGAGAATGCTGGTTGAAGATATTATCACACAGTTGAATGGGTGCATTGCTGCTAGTTAGTTGGAGGGTTCTGCAAATTGGAAACAAATAACGCAAGTCTGAATTCCGAAACAGAAAACGAAAAATCAACTTAAAAGTTTACTAAAACTTGAACTAAACTTGCAGTTGATATTTTCGACAAGTCTGGAGTAAAGTTTGCCAAATGAGTGCGCTTAGTTTTTCAGATGGAGATACAATATTGAGATAGTCAGCAGTAGTACGTTTTATTAAGATTGTAAAGATGGAGATGTGCAATGATGTTGAAATTTGTTATCGCACTTTTTTAAAGAAAATATCTTTAAACATCCGCAAACCACACCAAGCAATGCCTTACATATGGAGATTCATGTTGAATGTTGCCCTTCATGTTTTACACCACCGTGAAAGCTCACTGGTGATTAGTGAGGCCGATGATGGAGGTCGTTGAGGAACTGTTTTTGCGTGTTTGGAGAACGCCAATAGCCTGTTACGAGTCCTCCTGCCGCCTCTTCCGAACCGTTGAAGTAGTAGAGCTTCCTTCCTTGTCAACAATTGATTATACAATTTTTCGAAACAGTCGACTTAAATAGATTAATCGTTCAACTGTAGCATTAATAAGAATACTTATCTAAATTGACGTGTCTCGATGAGATTATAAGATCTTTAATGCCTTTTTCAAAATGTATATATCTGTATTATTGTTTATAATATATAGCTACATACTTGTACTCTTATCATAAATATGTTTAAGCTCACTTTCTTCTGCAGTCCACGCGGAATTATTTTCAATTAGAAATTAACAATTTACTAGAATTTACTTTCTACTCTGGATTTTTAATGAGCACCCGCTGCGAAACACCCGCTTGCGCATAGATCTTACACACAGATCTATAACTACTACTTAACTACTTAACTCCACATGACAGACAGAGAGTGAAGTGGACATTCAGATCAGACCAATTTTGATGACAACTTTCACGCAAGACAACACAACTGCGAGTGGATTGGTGCAGTTAAACGATATTGATTACTATTAAAGAATCATTGATTCCGTTTGTAATTATTGATTCTATGCAAGTTTTGATACATTTATGCCCTGAACGGAGAAGAGCATCAATTGTATGGTGAATCAATTAAAGCTAAAAGAAAGAAATCAATGCAATCGATTGAGAAATTGCAGGCCTACTCCAGATTTCATGTTGTTTTGACTAAAAGTAAAATATAAAAAAACATTAAGAAAAATGTGGCGCAAAGTGGACGACCAGTCTGACTGAGCTAGAGAAGCCAGAGGAAGTGTGTGGCATTCAAGTGGAGGATTCAGTGCACATATGTTGTAGCAACTATCTAGAAGAATCGTGTTCTGCCACACTACTACTGGCAAACGAGTTTGCAGTTTTTTAGAATGAAAGCAACTCTGACCGAACGGGTGACATTCGCGTCTGTGCCCATTTTCAGCTGCTAAAAGCGGCTTCAATTTTCTTCATGGCTTTCTAAGTATGTTGGCTATATTGTTCTGCTCTGCACTGCTCGGCGGCGGCGCTTGCAACTTGAGCATCTTGAGCGTCTTACTTTGCGAGTGAGTTAATAAAATCCATGCCATACGAAAATCGTGCGCATTTTCATCTTAGACAGCGTAGCGTGCAGACTTGTGTGTGCGGAAAAATTAAAAGAAAATAAGAAAATCTTCGCGAGAAGTTAAGGTGTGGCCAAAGTACCATTTTGTGTTCATAACAAAAGTTTAATTTGCATGTCATGCACATACAGCATGTGTAGATTAGTACGGTTTTTGTTAATTTTTACGCTTTGCGTGACGGCGGCAACGACGACGACGACGACGACGACGACGACGGTGACCGCCAATGAGAATGTGGATAGTACGGAAAAAGTGGAAGAATTGCAGCTACCAAAGGATAATATTAATACGATGAATGAAGCACGCGGTTTGGCAAGCAACTATGAAGTGAGCGATAAATATGGCAATGCTGAGGATGCAAATGATGCACATGCAGCATTTAAGAAACGCGCCAAACCGCTGAAGCATATATTCATGGGCATTTATAAGAACTATAAGAGCACTTATATGGGTAATAAGACTAACTACGAATATAAACAGAAATTACGTGAACGTATAGGCAGTACAACAACAGCGTTGCCAAAAGAGGTAGTAGAGGATTATAAACAAGAACAAGAAGATGATGAAACGGAAATAGCCACAGTGTCGACAGTTGAAGAGGAACAACAGAATTTTGATATTACTGAAGCAACGCCAATTGAAATAGAAACTGATTTGGAGGTTGAAACTGAGACACCGGAAGCGGAAGTGACAGCACAAAGTAAACAGCAGCGACAACGCAAACGGAAACGCAAATATCGCAATGGCGTCGGCAACAACAACAACAAACGCATACGACTCCATCAAGCGGAAACGGAAACAGAAGCGGATACAACAACAACAACAACTACAACAACAACAACAAGAACGCAACAAGATCAACAACTAAAAGATGACGATGAATTTTGCTATAATGTAGGACCTGGACTCAATGTCAGTCTCGATTTGCATAATGATATAGTGCATGTGAAGTTAGATGGCGATAATCTGAAAGAGCTCATTGCTGCGCGTTGGCTAAATGATGATCTTACCGAGGAGGGTAAGTTGACTTAAAATCAATCATGCCAATTAAAGTGTTCATGATGTTGTCTAACAGTGCAAAAATGCACTTAAAGGCCATTTATTTTTTCTCACAAAAATGTCAACAGTGTTGAGCAGCAGCAGCACTTGCAAGTTTGCATTTCTGCATCGATACACAGCAACGTGAACATTTTAAATGTATATTGACATAAAATGCTTATCTCGCATTCTTTTTTACTTTTTCTTTTCATATGACTTAGGACGCGGAAAAAAATATGAAATGGTTACCAAAGTGCTGCCACTCTTCATACTGCCATTTCTCATACAATCAGCCATTGTTCCATTTCTGGTGACTAAGCTAAAACTGTTGCTGGTCAAGTCGATATTGGTGGGTAAATTGGCTATATTTTTGCTCATCATTTCTGCAATACGTAATAGCAATAAGGTAATGCAATCGTATGAGGTAGCGCCCTCGTATTGGGCCAACGAGCCAAGTCGACGCTCGGAATTGGCTGCGGGGGCTTCGTCAGCCGCTTACAATGGCTATCGAGTGGAAGGGAAGCCAACTACATGGATTAACTGAGACTTTATTGATTTGGTATTAGTTGTGTAGCATATACGTAAAAGCAAATAAATCGGGGAATATAATAATGGCGACGTTGTTTTATTTTGGAAGGGAAGAATTTTTCAGTGTATCAGAAAATGAATTTGTTTTGGCTGAATTTGAAAAATAGTAGCATAAAATGTATTCACTTAAACAAAAATACATCCAAGAGGAGCTAAAATTCACTTGGACATCGTCACAGACACAGATAATGCTTCTCCTCCAAAATATCTCCAAATGATATAAAGCGTTTTCATATCTGTTTGTAAGTCATAGCAACGCATGCCGGGTACCTGCTAATAATAAAATTCGTTTATTCCAATTTGTATATTGGGGGATAAGTAAATTTGCAGAAGTGGAAAGTTATTGAGTGCCAATCTCTTGATAATGGACAAAAATGATTATTTCGCAAATAATCCAAGCAGGACAGGCATCTCCTGGGTAGCTCCGAAACATCCATAATGAGCAAATGGTTGGAAGGCAATACACTTAACTTAATTAGAAGTTTGTGCGCTGGGTTTGGTTCCGGCCACCGCAAAACAACATTTACCGGATACAATTCGGATACCAGATATTCAACTGGTTGATGCCCTCGACATCACCGCAATACAGCAACTGTGAAGAAAAAGGCATCCTGTAACATCTATTATAGTTGCTTTGTCTTTTGAAGAAGCACGAGTTTGGATACGGTTTCGTGGTTGGAAGGAAACTACGCAGCCTCGTCTACAGTTTCATACCTATGGAGCAGTGCCTGGCTGCGATGAGTATCAACGCTAATAACTTTAACATTAGAATGATTTGTGCGTACGCAATACAGATGGAAGTCACAGACGAAGCGGACAAAGATGAATTTTACGAGCGTCTTAAATGCCGTTACTACGTTTTATTTCTTCTTGAAAAGCACACGTCTAAAAATAATCACCCTCCTAATCAGCATCAAAAGTGGAGTCGATACAGATATGTACGCCTGTCTGTCTGTCAGTCTGTCCCTCTGACCGTCTGCATGAACCTCGAGCTAAGCGACATATCTTGTTTTTATACTCGTATATATATTGTAAATTTTTGAGATATCTAGCTGAAATCCTTTAAAGATGTACATTTTTGTCCTATGCACTTATCATATTCAAACCAATGTGCCACATCTACTAATTCCATAGAACCCATAAAAACCTATCATGTATGTATGAAACCACGTTTGTATGAAAAACCCATCTTCCGCTTTTATGTTTCTAGGTCATGCAAAAAAATTTTAGCTGCTATACGCCTTGAAAGCCTTGAGTATGAATGTTATAAAATCCATCAAAATTAACGTTTTTCTTATTCTTAAGTTTTTCTCAACTTGAGCATACCTTGCCAAGTCACTACTGGGCTGTAGCTTTAGAATTTTCCCTGGTCAAATAAAAGGTAAGAAATTTTTAATTTAGATAACATCTTCCATATATTTTTAAAACAATAAATAAAAATCAATAAATAAATAAATATAATAATCAAACAATTAAAGCTTAAGCAAATCGGATCATCTCATGCCGATTTTAACCAGCGCCTCGACCGGAACTGAACATCTCCAGTATACTATACTGTTTTCTAATAACAAAAGTATTGGCGCTCCATTTCCACGCAGGTCTCGCACTGTACATGAAAACCCCAGACAAGTTTACAATTGCAGGAGCGTTCTATGCGCACCAGTTGACTGCGCACTCGATAGCCACAGGAACGGCAGAGCTGTGTGCATGAGAAGCGTTCCTCCACTGAAACCGTTGCCCCACTGGCCAGAGAACACTGGCGTCCACGTGTGCCGGACCAGTGCGCCTCTGCATCCGGTTCACAATAGTTGGTCGAATCGCGCGTATAGATGAGTGTATCGAGCGGTATATTTGTCCAGATGATCTTTAGATTTTGTTCGGTAGTATCCAGTTGCACGGCATCGTCGTACATTTGACGCAAATCTTGTGCCAGGTCCTCAAACGGACGTAGCGTTGACGTGCATTGCTGCTCCTGGCATACACCCTGCGTAGACATACGCTTGCAGCTGCATTGTTGCACCAATGATTGCTCAAGTACTTTACTAATGACACGTTGATTGTGTCGCCGCACTTGACTGTTGACATCCTGTGCTTCTGCAGCGTTGGGGAATTGCGTTTCGTAGATTTCCAAAGCTTTAAATGGATCATCTGCACATTGCGTGGCATCCTCTGCACAGCCACAGCCTGCCAGAGCACCACTGGCACATTCCTTGGTAATTGTGTAGAGTATGGCTACAGTTGATATTGCTGACACATAGACATCCTCACGATCGAACAATTCCTGTTTGGATGTGCGACGTAGATAGAAATCGCTGCTGGCACAATTCCAGCGTTGCCAGCGAAATTCTTCCTGACAGCTTTCTACTGCTAGATCAAGACTATCACCCATAATTTGTTCCCAGACAATGGGCACTTTGTACTGCGTATACTGATAGTAGCTATTGAGTTGCTTTTGTTGTTGTTGTTTCTGTAATTTTTCAGGTTCCATAATGCTGGCGCCATAGGAGATTCGTAAAAATGTGCAGCCGACAATAATGTTAACAATAATATTGAGTGTATACATTTCTGTGCTCGTTTTTCTTGAAGTTAATAAATTTTAAATCAATATCAAATATATAAATTGCGCTGCTGCTCGTATGTTCTTTCGATCTCGTGTCTCACAATTGACTGTGTCCAAGGCAACAGCGCATGCTGCTTTTATACCCCCGGCTGTTACTCACGCAATGGGATTTGGCACAGGATATGGAAAAACATTGCTGCAAAAAACCGGAAATTTTATTTTCCATATTGGATTTTCTTCTTCTATGTCGTTGTCGCCACAAAAACTCCCAATGCTGTGAAATACCCTGCGATGCAATTGCAGTTCGCACAGCGCGCACCGCACAGCGTGTTCCGATTTTTGAACAGATTCTGCATTTAGGTAACAGGACACACTTCTGCTGAGAATTCCCACGCTTGCAGGTAAACGACATGCTGCAGTCAGTGTTCTAATGAATGAACTGTCTGCAATTTCATTCAGTAATATGGGAAATCCCATGACTGCCAGCATTCAGTCATTCTGCAGGCGCCGCAGGCGACTAATCTATCGTATGTGTGTGTGTTTTAATCATTTTTAGCCAATTATCTAACAAAACATATGACAATGGAATGCTTGGACACGTATGTACATACCTGAGCCATTAAGTCGGGAAATTAATTATTATTGGTTTTTTCCGATTAAAAACGAGCGCAAGAAAACCTTGATTTGTGTTTCCCAATTGACACGCTTAAAAACGTATGCACGGGAAAAAGTTAGAGTCATCAGATTAGACAAATTACATTAAAATGTGAAGAAAAAGAAACTAAACGAACGAATACATAGACAGATTGATGGACGGACATGTTTATGGAAATTTCGCTGTTTGGGTTTTAACACAATGAAAATACCAAAACTCTAATTAGGGCGGGAAAAAATATGCAAAATATGCAGATAGAGAAAGCAACACATGGTGCGACTGGGACAGATAGTGAAAAAAAAAGATTGTGAAGTGTTCGGATGGTGTATAAAAACCGGAAAAGGGTTTTCACAAATATGTATATGTATTGTACCTAAGCGCCATGTCATACGGATTGACAGGCAGACATATATGTATGTGAATAGATTACTGACTCACACATATTACACACAATTGCGGACCAGGTAATCAGCCCGCGTAAAAAATTCGCTCTATTGGTCACATATGGAGTTCAGAGCACACTCACTCACACACACACACAAATACACCCAAAATGCGTGTGTTGAAAGTCGTCTGGACCCGCTGGAAACTTATACTAGGTGGGAGTTTCTCAGCGCAGAATGGAATTTCGTTCAATCTTGAAAAGTTTATATTGTTATGCAAATAAATATGTGTGTAGATGTATGTATGTTTTTGGAATATTTGCTCAATTAAAGTATATACTGGTATGTTTGCGTACAAAGTTCGAGTATTTGCAATCAACTAACACAGATTTTTGTTTTTAGAATAACGCCGGACAGCAACAATTCGTTTTTCGAGCTGCTTTTACTTATTTTATTTTGTGATTATGTTGGGTTAGAATCTGAATATACACAGTGTGATCTAAAAGTAACCGAACTTTTTAGTTATTAGTTAGTTTTTAGTTAGTTAGTTTTTTCATCAAAAATTAATAGACTTTTTTGGTCTTGTAAGTGCATAATCATGCAATAAAAACAGCTGCTTTCCTTCGGAATATTCGGGTCTAACACGTGGAACTCTCGACCACAAATGATGTAAAACTTGTAAATATTATTCTCCATTGACAGTTTGATCTTCTGGAAAATATTCCTTGTGAACAATACCCTTGGAATCATAGCTCAAGCTACACTTCATAGACATCCATTTACAAATAACGAGGTTATAGACAGTCTTGACAGTGAAAATGCACAATTATAAATTTTCTAGTAGCTTTTTCATGTAGTATTAATTGTGAGATGCATTGTGCTATATAAAATATGATGAACTCGAGTGGAAAGTCTATTGCGATTTAAAAGTCATTGCCATATTGTGTGAATTGCTAAGTGGTTTTACCACAATTCGGACATAACTGTGGGCCAAGATAACATTAACTATACATCGCTAGTCAATATTAAAAACGTTATTTTACCTACTATACACAAAGCTTTAGGGATCATTAAAAACAACTGAAATTTAAGGACTAATCGCTGCAATATTTAAAAACATCTTGAACTACGAATACAAAAAAGACTAAACTAAAAACCCAAGAACTATTTTAATTTACTGAATTCTCAAGAAATCCTTGCGATGCTTCAATTTTACTAAAATATTAGCTGAACGCACTTGGTCTATGGTTCCGTATATGGAACGTTCTTTTCTTTGCACTCCAACCACCCACTACTTCATCCTTACCCTCATCAATACCACAAACTACCACGATTGAATTGTTTTTAACGTTAGATTTAATGTAGCTCAACCAATGGGCATATTTGAAATACAAGAAATTCACGAAAAAAAAATGTTACGTAGTTTATACACCACATTAAAAACTGTAAAAAAAAAAACAAAGAAAAATTGTTAACTTCGGTGGTAGCGAAGTTTTAATACCATTCACATGAAGTTTCAATCTGTAAACTTAGCAGGTACTTTTATTAAAATGCATAAAAATGTGTTTTTTTTTTTAACAGTACGGGTCAATCAAGAGGTATACAATCTAACAGCCTAAACATTGGATATAAGTTTTGGGACGTGACACACCCCTTGATAATTATGCAAAGTGTTCGTCCATATGAAGCCGTCAAGTGAAATGTAAAGTTGATTTTGCCTGAAATGATTAAGTTTTTCATAAAAAAATACGAAAGTGGGTGGTGGGTTTGTATGTGGGCTGCCCCTAAAATATGAAAGTTTTCATATAAAATTCCAAAATTGGGCGGTAATTTTCTATGGGACGACCCTTGAAAGGGGGCGTGGCACGCCGACATGTCAAAGTTCATGTCGATAAAAACATTTTCATACAAAAAGGTATTGGGGCCACCGCAAAAAGTTGGGGGATCACAACACTGCTTTGAATGAGATCTACAAGATTTCTGTCACACCTACGAAATTTTTCTGTTAAATTCAAATCACCAGACGCAATTTTGTCTAGAGATTTCTGTGACACCCCCGTATGTGTGAATGGTATAAAAATAGTAATCAGTAATCACTAATAAGTCATCTAAAAAAGACAAATCACCTATTTACATAGGCTGGTAAATGCTAAATTTGTGGCTTTTTTGTCTTATAAAAAATATTGTAAACAGATGCCATAACTGTAGTACTTTCACCAGTTTGAATACTCTCGTGTTATAGGCTTTCTCTAGCCTTAAGTTTTACAAATAAAAATACAATTCAATAAAGTTTTGTAAAGTTATTGCTATGTGTTTTCAAAAAAGGCAACAAAATGTGCTTGTGTATATAGGTTATCATGATATGGAGGTTATCTCGAACCTTAACCTTAAAAATTATTTTTGAAGGCGACTTAAAATCTGACAGAAGACGATAGTGTACAGCTCATATCTTTTAATATTAATCGTATAAATGATGTATATAATCTTCTGTTATACTATTCACACAGAGTTTGAATAGTATTATCGGTTTGTCTGAACGTTTGCAACGTATTAAAGTCGGCTTCGTAGATCCCAAAAAGTATATATATTCTTGATCAGCTTAACGAGATGAGTCGATCTAGCCATGTCCGGCTAACTGTCTGACTGTCTGTCTGTCCGCCTGGATGTTGTTGCGCAATTTTTAAGATATCCTTTTGTAACTTGGTATATAGACTTATTTTTATTGCAGTTTAATAGAGTATCAAAATTGATATGCTACGCCCACTTCTTGGAGTAGCCACCATACAAACTACAATCCCACTTTCAACTTTTTGTACGAAACATTTTTTTAATGCTGCCAATATCACTTTAAAAATTTACATGGTAGCTTCTTATGAAGGGACTCTTCACATATATATCAATGGGTATGATCCCACAACTTTTTAAGGTAGCCCCCATACAAACCACCCACAATTTCGCCGTTTTGTATGGAAAATTTTTGGTGAAATTTGAAATGACGGCTTCTTATGGACTGGTGGTTAACATCAATATAAATTGGCATGTCACGCCCACTTTTAGGGGTAGTCTCTTTAGAAACTTGCCGCTAAATTTTGGAATTTTGTATAACAACTTTCTTATTAAATAAAATAACAAAACCTAATTACTAAATTAAGTTTAAAGTCGAGTCCACAAATAGTTTGTATTATTGTATAGGTATATGTTTTACAATACGACTTAATATTTCGTGTGAATAGTATTCGAGCTTCGGTTCAACCGAAGTTAACGTTTTTTCCTGGTTTTAAATTAATATAGGCTCAAACATATAGGAACAACACTGAGTACATTTTCGGGTTCGGATCTGAAGATACACAGTTTTATGTTTCTTTAGATCTGAATTCTCGAATTTCGTGTTTAGGAAACCCAATTTAATCAGAAAGTAATTGATCGGATTGATAATTGCTAATACCTAGTATAATTGATGGTCACGAAAGACGTCGTCGATCGCATTAAATTTAGTTGTAAGACGTTTTTTTCGATTGCTCTACATCTTGTTTGGCTTTATTATTGGTTATATGTGGATTTATAGTGGAATGACTGGCATAGATTAGATTAATAATCTAGTGCGTGCTTATCGCACGAGACCAATTAAGATATAGAAAAATTTGCGCATAGGAACGTTGTTTCCACGGACCTTGTGTCGAATTCGAGCGCTTAGTTGCGTTTGAGACACGGCATCAAACGTTTGGACTCCCGGTACTTGGCATTGGATTTTGGCAGTGAAATTAGTTTAAGTGTAGTGAAAATAAAAAAAGAGAAAAAATAACGTGCGATAATGCTTATCACGGCCAAATTAGTGGCAATTGGCCTAAGTTTAGCGCTCACCGCCTTTACCATATCGACAATTGTGCTTGCGGTGCAAAAGTCCGAGCTAAAGGATGACTTGCGTGAGGCGCGTGAGAAGCTTGATATGTTGGAACAGGCTTTAGGTAGCACAACCACAAGCACAACCACCACAGAGACAACAACGACCACAGGTAGTCAATATCCGGGTAGCACAGATCCCTCTACAACTGAGAATCCGGAACCCACAGTTCCAACGCCAGAAGAGAAGGTAAAGCATCATGTCATATGAAAAAAATTTGAATTGTATAATTTTGAAATTTCATAGAATTGTTCCAAACGTGGATTTGAATTTAATTGATTATTTATATTTATTGTATATTAAAACAGTATTATGAGTTTGTCAGAAAGTTTGTAAACATACATGATCAGCTCAACGAGACGAGTTGGTCTAGACAAGTCTATCTTTCTATCTATATGGGTGTTATTCCGCACTTTTTTTACTATCTTCATACATATACATTCTAGATCAGTTCGACAAGGCGACTCGATTTAGTCAAGTCTATCTGTCTATAACAATATTTGCTTAATATTTGATATGCCAACTTGAAAGTTAGTATGGAGACTTTTTATAAGAAGAGTATTTTTTACTAGAGAAAATGGGTTCACCGGATTCAAATTCAAACCAATTGAAATATTCTACCTATTATTTCTAATTATTTCTAATTATTTCATACCCAAAAATATTTTCTCCACTCCTCTCCCCCTTCTCCGCCCGTCAATAAGTCATAATTCGTAGCACCGAACGTGCGCATGGTACCGCACATTTTTCCATTGGATATTATTTTGTCTGGTCCGGTTTACAGACATATATCCCGAATCTCATCATTTGCGTTTAATATCGTAGTTTAACGTGAATAAAACACGTAAATTGTTCTTCCAATTCGCAGTATTCATGCTATAGACACACAAACCGCCCAACCGTTTAAGCTCAAATTTTTATTCAAACCTCAGATAGGTCAGTAGAGGAATCCTGTGAGTTAAGACTTCCACCAAACAAAAAAATTACTTTTGAAATTTATTAGATAAATTAATAAAAAGAAAACAAAAAAAGCGTCATTTGAAAACAAAAAAAAAAAACCGTCACATCAAAGTAAATGATTTAGAAAAGAGAAAATGAAACGTCGGAAGAATGTGAGTTATGCCTTGAACAACTCCGACCGAATCTATCTACTTCAAGAGGATCTCATACTGAACAATAACGCGAATCACGTCTTATGCAGCTACGTAGCATGAACACTGCGAAATTAAAGTAAAATTGCCGGGCTGAGTGTTCGATAAATGGATAAGATTCTGTGTTTATATAAAGGCGGAGAACAACCAAAAGAGCGAGTAAAGAGTACCGTCAAAAAATTATATCAACTGGAATAATTGGCGTCGTCACGCTACCATATATGAGAAAAACGATTGGGAGCAAAGCACGCCGGGTACGTTATGAGGGTTTTTAAAGAAGTTAGCGTTTTTTGCTCTGAACACAAAGAATAATAACGAATATTGCGTTTGTGCAAATGTAAATATGTTACAGCCATCAGTTCGTCTGGCCGTTCGAGATGTTGTGGACTGTAAAATATAGAGCTTTCAAAATTTTGATACTACGATTCTCATATTCCCTCTTCAGATATTGTGTAAATTCTACTATAAGTGGTACTCCCAAAGATACCTGCCCATTATTTTGGAGTTTTTGTAAGAATACAAATTTTATTTTAGTGGTTAATTAAGCTAGAAACGTCAAATTTGATGTGTTGTACGTCAAACCTATTATACCATATGGATTATACCACTAAGGAATATGGCTTATATATACAAGTCTATAGTTTGAATTAAGAACCTTTAATAGAGGATATCTCCATCACACTTATGAAATAGTATTATAGTTCGTCTGATATTTGCTGCACATTTTTTTTCACCACTTTTCTAAATGTCTGGTTTAAAGCTGGTTTGGGATAGGCCCGTAAAAACGAAACGCCCACTTTTGTGCTTTTGTAAGAAAAATTTCTTAAGTTTAGTTGTAATTAGCATGAAATACGATAGAGTATTTATTTACGAGCGGCCGCTTATGTATACAGCGTGCTTCTTTTATATGTTCCATTTTCCGAAATGGATGAAACTGTCTTAAATTGTTCTGATCTGACAACGCTACTGTTATATTCACACCGTTTAGTTTTCCATTTTATCATGAATACACTAACACCAGAACAAATTGTGTAAATTTATTTCGAAAATCGTTGTTCACTTCGGGAAGTTCGGTCTACGTCCATTTCGATTATGCCGACCAATCGTCCATCCGAGCGACTATTTCGATGGATACTTTTCGCACCAATTAGACTCTTAATAATAATACCCATCCGTAGAGTGCGCACCTTAGAAACAGTTGCTGCTGTAGGGCGTAGTTTTGTGGAGGACCCAAATGAGCATCCTTTTTATATAAAATTATACGTAAAGATCTCAGCCTACGACCTACAAGATCTAGCTAGTGCAAAAATTAAAGCTTAGTGACCAGAATTTGAGTCGTACGTTCGGTCAATGGACTGAAAATCAACTAAAAGTCTACTCACTGTTTTATCCCAATATTCTGTCCAGTGTTGAGGCTCATTTTTGTCTTAATGGCTCGGGTCAACAAGCAAAATTGACACATATGAAGTGAAGAAAATCCGAGTGAGATTCTCGAGGCATAGTTCCATTTACAAAAAATCACTGTTTTATGCGCTTTATATTCCGGTGAACTAATTGGTTCTTACTTCTTTAAAAATGAGGCCGACGAGAATGGTGCTATAGAGCCATGATTAGCGATTATTTTGTGCCACAATTGCATGGGATGTTTATTGTAGACATGTTTTTCCAACAGGAAGGTGCCACATGCCTTACAGCGCGTCAAATAATAGACTTATTGAAACAAACATTTGGCAAACGCTTTTTTCGAAATGGATCAATCAATTAGCCACCGAGTCCTTGCAATTTAACGCATTTTGAATATTTACGCTGGTCATTCGTTTATGCGAACAAACCAGCCACTTTCGAAGACAACATTGCCGAGATACATCACCCATTGCTTGAAAAAGAGTTTGAATGTTGGACCTCCAGAATGCGGCATATGCAAGCCATCCCACGTGCCCGAACTCATAATTAAACTCTAATGGCAAAAAAGCTTTGAAATTATATAATCTCAGTATTTTAATACAATTCAGAGTGCTACAACTCTAAAAAACGTTTATACTATACAAATGGGCGTTTTTTGGGGTTGCCCCCATACAAATCCACCACGCATGTTTATGTTGTACAATGAAATTTAGTGTTTATGGTATTGGAGTTCGGACCATCTGAAGTTAACGTTTTCTCGTGTTTCTCATTTTTGGTGATGATGCAAATTGTATTTAAACATTTGAAAAATCCTACTTACAGATCGACTATCGTCTGCCGAAGACTCTGTTGCCCATACACTATGATTTGTATCTACATCCCGATATTGCAACTGGAAATTTCAGTGGACAAATTTATATACGAGTTAGCGTACAGGAATCTACTGATAAAATCATTTTGCATTCACACAATTTGGAAATTTCGAATGTTTGGATGACCGGTGCTGGCTCTACGAATCATGTAAAAACATATAGTCTTGATTTGGTACGTGAATTTTTGGTTATCGAATTGGCCGAGCAACTGACGCAGGGCAGCACGGTCACCGTTGGTATTATCTTTGATGGCACGATGGCAAATAAAATTGTTGGTCTATATAGTTCGTCCTATGTCAAGGATGACGACAGCAGAAAGTACGTACAGTATATGCGGTATTTAGCTTAAAAGTGTGTACAGCGTTATTAATTTGTTTGTTTTTTTCATACAGATCAATTGCCACCTCGAAATTTGAGCCGACGTATGCACGTCAGGCCTTCCCCTGTTTCGATGAGCCTGCGCTGAAGGCTACTTTCGATATAACGCTTGTCTATCCAAAGGAGGGCGACTATCATGCGCTTTCCAATATGGACATATTTGAGGAGAAGGATCAAGGCAACTATGTGGAGGTCTACTTCAATCGCAGCGTCAAAATGAGCACCTATCTGACCGTTTTCATTGTTTCGGATTTTGAAGCGACAACAACAGATATCGATACAAATAACATTGGCGAACCGTTTAAAATGAGCGTTTATGCAACACCTGAGCAATCTGATAAAATTCATTTTGCACTTGATGTTGGAAAGAAAGTAATCGAATATTATATCGATTATTTCCAAATTCCGTATCCGTTGCCAAAATTGGGTGAGTCATAATCATTTGGCGAAAAAAAATGCCTGAATTAATGCCGTTTAAATATTAACAGATATGGCCGCAATACCGGATTTCGTTTCGGGTGCCATGGAAACATGGGGTTTGGTTACCTTTCGCGAAACATCGCTGCTCTATGATGAAGCGACCAGCTCCACGGCTAATAAACAGCGCGTAGCCAGCGTTATTGCGCATGAATTTGCGCATATGTGGTTCGGTAATCTGGTGACCATGAAGTGGTGGAATGATCTGTGGCTCAATGAGGGCTTTGCTAGTTTCATTGAAAATAAGGGCGTCGAGGCGGTATATCCCGAATGGAAAATGGTAAGAATTTATATATATATTATTGTAATTTAAAATAATAACTATTTGTGTTTCAACAGTTGGATCAATTCATTGTCGGCACACTGCACGGTGTGCTTGCGCTGGATGCTACACTCGGCTCGCATCCCATTGTACAAACTGTTGAGAATCCTGATCAGATTACAGAGATTTTCGATACAATAACATATTCGAAAGGCTCATCCATTATACGCATGTTGGAGGATTTCCTCGGTGAACCCATTTTCCGCACTGCGGTTACCAATTATCTAAATGAGTATGCCTTTTCCAATGCCGTCACGAATAACTTTTTGTCTGAGATTGATAAATTGGATCTGGACTACAATGTAACTGCAATTATGCTCACATGGACTGTGCAAATGGGTCTGCCTTTAGTGACTGTCGAAAAGGTGTCAAACACTGAATACAAATTAACGCAAAAGCGTTTCTTGTCCAATCCCAATGACTACGATGCGGAACATGCGGCGTCCGAATTCAAGTGAGTCAACGAGCGGCTAATTTGCAAATTTTCGCACTAATCCATTTCTAAATTTTTGCACATTTATTTAATTTTATATCATTAAAAACTAAAGCTACCGTTGGTCCATACCAATCACCTATACAACCAGTGCCCAGCCGACATTGGTGCAGCGTGCTTGGTTTTATCATGATCAAAACGAATGTGAGTTGTAAAGTTGAGTTGGAAATTGTGTTAGATCGCTGTGATAGAGCATTGCATATTTTCTCTTTTCCATATAGTGAGCATCACAGTAACCAATGCTGTCGATTGGATTAAATTCAATCACGATCAGGTGGGCTACTATCGCGTAAATTATGCCGAAGATCAGTGGGAACAACTTGCCACACAATTGTTAAACGATCCCAGCAAATTCACCGTCGGTGATCGTGCCTCTCTGCTGAATGATGCTTTCTCGTTGGCCGACTCCACACAGCTGCCGTATGACATAGCGTTGGATATGACAGCTTATCTCGCCAAGGAGGAGGACTTTGTGCCCTGGAGTGTAGCAGCTTCGAAGCTGACATCTCTAAAACGCACGCTCTACTACACCAGCAGCTATGTAAATTACAAGCAGTATGCCACTGAACTTATCGAGCCAATTTATGTTAAACTTACATGGAATGTGGGCGTTGATCACCTGGATAAGTAAGTAGTACTTATGTGAAAACTATTTTCATTGCAACTATATTATGTAATGTATTTTTGCAGTCGTCTACGTGTAACTGCTCTAAGTGCTGCCTGTTCACTTGGTCTGGAAGCCTGCCTCAGCGAAGCTTCAGAACTCTTTAACGCCTGGTTGGAAAAACCTACAGAACGCCCTCATCCGGATGTACGTGAAACGGTCTACTACTATGGCATGCTCTACTCCGGTGATCAGAAGAGCTGGGAACAGGTCTGGCAGTTGTTTATCGATGAGAATGATGCCAGCGAAAAATCGAAGATAATGTACGGCTTGGCCGCGGTACAGGAGCCATGGCTGCTAAAGCGCTACATTGATCTGGCCTGGAATGAGACGTATGTACGTGGACAAGATTACTTTACATGTCTGCAGTATATTGCCGCAAATCCAGTGGGAGAACCACTTGTATGGGAACATGTTCGTGAACACTGGGACGATTTGGTTGCGCGTTTCGGTCTGAATGAGCGTTATTTGGGTAATCTAATACCTGCAATTACTGCACGCTTCTCAACGCAAACCAAACTAGAAGAGATTGAGTACTTCTTTGCGCAGAATCCCGAGGCAGGTGCAGGAGCGGCTGGTCGTGTGCGTACAATTGAAACGGTGAAGAACAATATAGTTTGGTTAGCCGAAAATCTCGAGAAAGTCGATGCATGGCTAAAGAAACACGTTGGCACCGAATAGAGTACACCATAAACTTTATTACCTTTAGTTCTACATATAGTATTTACGAGTAGTATTAGATATCGTAAAACATTTCCCATTGTAAATAAACTATGTGAGCCAAATAAAGATTGTCTATGTGTAGTAAATTGTTTCTGTTGCTATAAATACGAGGTTAGCATATATAGTTTGTGTGTTTGGCTTAGAAATTTCATTCATAAACTAAATTTTTATGAATTTAAAGTGGAGATTTTGAGATGAAAGCGTTTTCTGTGGCACCGCTGATTATTCGGTTTATTGAAACTTCAAAATGTATGCAACATAGCGAAGAAAGCACCCCATAAAGTTAATATATTCTCAATATTTCTAAGTGATATACGAACTACGAACTCAAAGCTACAAAAATAGCCTGTACATTTCTTATCACATACTTATTACTTGATCACATACATACATTTTGGAATAAATAAATAAAACATAAACATGCAAGAATTGTTGTATGTATTTACGTCCATTATAAAATCGTATCTTGTACTCGGCGCGTTGCTGCCCTTCCCATTTACTCTCCTTTCCCCTGTGACTCCTTACCCCCGCCCCACCTTCACCCTGCCGCACCTTCCCCATGCCCCTTTTTCTACCACCAAATCTTCTACCCCTCTTCTTTAGTCCCTTCCACCCCTTCAACAACCAACCCTTACGCTGCCCCCATTCCCCTGCCCGCTTCCCCAAACTACTTTACCACCCCTTTTCCCTACCACCTTCGATCCCATTAACATGTATACAACATTTCATCTCTCTATCTTAAATGGTACCCAGCGAGTTGCTTTACCTTTACCCCTCCTTCCCTATGATCCCTTAATATACCAGCCATTCTAATTCCCCTGCCCCTCTTCCCCCATTCCCCTACGCCCTTTTCCTTTTTAAAAGTAACACGGCGCGTTGCTTCCCACCACCACGTCCCATACCACTTCTTTCCCTCCCCCTCTACGACTCCATTAACTCGTATATGAATTTTATTATTAATTTTAATATTATTTTTTTTTAATATAAAAACTACTTTTTGTGGCTTAAATATAAAAATTAGACATATGCTGTCGCTGACTTTTTTATAGGCTCTACAACTTTTCTCTAGAACTCAATCATATATCTCTCATCGTTAAGGCAGCGTTCGTAACAAACGTTTTCGTTCGATCGTTTTTTCTCCGACTTAACTTTGCGAATCCGACTACCACGAAAAAGTCTTTTATATAGCCTATAACACTGACAAATAACGTGGCATTCTATTGGTAAAAGAATCGGTTCAAAATCGTTTCAATATATCCAGAGTTTACCCCCTACAACGTCACAAACTCACAAACTCACAAACTTTACCTCTTTATAATATTAGTATAGATGACGAAACATCATAATTTTTTTTTAGATTTAAGCAACCAATGTGACATCTTGGCAAAAGGTGAACAGTTTAACCCATTTTTCTGTCACGCGTCCAATATAATTCGTGGGTAATACAGTAATACGCTTGTTCTTGCGCATCGTAAAGTCACTCAAAGACACTCAACTTTTTTCCAACCGATTCAAATCCAATCCGGTGAAAAAATTATCCATTGTGATGTTTCAATAAGAGACCCAATATGGTTTGACCATTTCTGGCACTACATTAGTGCCAATATTAGTGGATACAGTCAAGCTGAAAAGAGACTTCCAAAGTTGGATGGTGATTATCTTCAGGCATAGTAATAGAAGGAGAATTTATTATATTTTTTTATGACATCGGCATTGTGTCACGACGAGTTTGCTTATTTCTATTGGTTGGGCTACCTACCGAATCCAAAAATAAAATGAGAAACAAACAAGAATGGAGAATAAAGTAATAAGGGAGAACAAGACCATTGAATTCTCGAATAATGACCATTTTCTCGCAGAATGTTGTCGTAAAGGGCCAAACCCGTTCAATCATGTTCAGAGAGGCACGTGAAAAGATGCGATAATATGTGTACCATTACACATATTATCGCATCTTTTCACGCATATTCGTATATTACATATGGATTTACAAATGTAAACCAGTCCGCCAGAATAGGAAGCAGTAAATAGTCAGCTGTTTGAGGGTTAAAACAAAAAATGAAAAGTATTAAAGCTTCGGATACTTGGAAGTTCAAAAATACTTTCTATAATGTATTTTCTGAGCCAGTTACAAGATTTCTTATTAATGTAGAACTTTTAGAAATGCACTCGTGAACGTGTTACAACAGATCACTCTACATTACGCCTGTTTTACATATTTTCTGAAATTCTAACTAACGACTACAATTGGTGATTTTGTTTATTGCATTGTAAAATTATAGCTCTTGTTGGATTAAGTACTACGACTCGATTCGGTTCGATTAGAGGCGCTCACTATCGGCTGATAATATTATGCGTAGGCATGTTCTATTTAAAATTGCGCCACATTTGTTGCAGCTCTCATGATAAACCGGCGCATTGGTTATGTTAAGTAGGTAATTTGCAAGTGTTGTGGTTAGTCGAGTTCTCGAACTGGCCACACAGTGAAACATTTTTGCTGAGGCTGCCTTAATGCGCCTAATCCCAGACTAAGTGTGTTAGCTAAAACACCAAAGTGAACGAACGCTCTAAATATTTGCTATCAAAATAAAAATCAAATATCTAATCACTACGCTGCTGTTTTTATCAGCAGTTACTGCATATTAACACAGTCACAATTGTTAATCGAAAAGCGGCTTATTTTGATTGTCGTTCGGCAAACAGTTTCGTTTGGGTGCTTTTGCTATAAGGTGCTGCGGCTTTTGTAGCCCAATCGATTTGGTAAAACGATGCTTTACAATAGTTTAATGCTGCAGGTGGTGCTCTGCTGGGCGTTGGTCGCATTTGTCACCGCAACAGTTGTCGTTGCTGTGCAAAAGGCTCAGCTTAATTCGGAACTTCGCGATGTACGGGAGAAGATTCAACTTTATGAATCGCAGAATGTTGATGTGCAACAGAACTATCTTAATCAGCTAATTGAGCGCACTGTTGAAAGCTCTACAAAAGATGATGAAGTGGTAAGTTCAAGAATTTGTTTTATTTTTGCAAGTTTTTTTGAAGATCGATAATATTTTTTTCTGAAGACCAACTACAGATTGCCCGACAGCATTTTGCCATTGCATTATGATCTTCATCTGCATCCTGACATTGAGACGGGCAACTTTACTGGTCAGGAAACGATTACGCTTAGTGTAACTGAGTTCACGCGACAAATCGTTTTACATTCGTATAAACTCAGTATTAGTAGTGTTTATGTACAGTCGGAAAATTTGAACTTGGAAGTGGACACCTATGAATTGGATACGTTGCGTGAATTTCTGATTATCAATATGGTCGAGGTATTAGAGAAGGATACAACAATAATACTGGGCATTATATTTGAGGGTGTAATGCAAGATAAGATTACTGGATTGTATAGCAGCAACTATTTGACGCCACAACAGCAACGCAGGTAAGTGTATAATTTGTGTACCATTCACAAGTGGATTGAACTAGTTCTCATAATTTATAAGTAAATTGACATAGTTTTTGGGAACACTCTTGTTTGTTTGTTTTAATACCATTTAGGTAGGTATTTGTGAAATGTAACAGGCATGTTTGTTGGAGCCTAGCCCAAAGTGGGCGTGACGCTCCTCTTTATAATTATGCGAAGTGTCTGTTGATATAAAGCCAAATGAGAAATGTTTATTTTGCCTGAAATAATAAAGTTTTTCAAAAAAAATCCCAAAAGTGGGTGGTGGGTTTGCATGGGGGCATCCCCATGGATCTTCCTAAATGGAGAAATCACATATACTTCTATATATGTGAGGCGTTTGTCTATAAGACAGCACTATATTAAATTTTATGTTGATATTTACTGTAATAAGAAAGTTTCCATACAAAGTTAAAAAATTGGGCTGTGAGTTTCTATGGAGACTACCCCAAAATGTGTGCGTGTCACGCCCCTTGATATTTATGTGAAGCATGCTTCCAAAGAAGCCACCATGCCAATATTTAAGGTTATATTGACTGCAATAAAAACGTTTTCCATACAAAACGGTGGAATTGGAGTTGAATTGTATGGGAGCTACATTAAAAAGTAGTGGGATCATACCCATTGATGTATATGTGAAGAGTCCCTTCATAAGAAGCCACCATGTTTAAATGTTTAAAGTGATATTGGCAGCATTAAAAAAATGTTTCATACAAAAAGTCGAAAGTGGGATTATAGTTTGTATGGTGGCTATTCTAAAAAGTTTACGTGACATGTCAATTTTGATACTCTATTAAACTGCAATAAAAAGAAGTCTATGTGTCAACTTACAAATAAAAATTGGTACCCCAAATATGCGCAACATCAAGACAGACAGACGGACATGGCTAGATCGACTCGTCTCGTCGAGCTGATTAAGAATATACATATATACTTCATGGGGTCTACGATACCTCCTTTAATGCGTTGCAAACTTTCGGACAAACTGATAATTCCATTTCACACTATGTGTGAGTGATACAAAAAACGAAATACTTTTAAAGTGACCTAGTGTAGGTTGCATGTCTCTTAGAGTACAGCATTTCGTTAATTTCCAAAACAATTAAACCCAAGTAAATTTTAAAATTATTAGTAAACAACTGTGTTTACCATGATAATTTTTCACTTCATCCAATTATCATGCAATAACTCAGTAAATTTTGAATTAATTTTGTAGTTCGCCACGGTTTTGAGAAGACAAAAAATAGCAATAATGCTGCTAGCCACTGACGATTTGGCCCATAAATGTATTATAACCATAACAAATGAGTTCTTGTTTATCCAGTCACCGTTTCGTTTGTTTTGTTAAGTATGTCTGACCAAAAATTAGAAGCCAAACTAGAATTTTGTAAATTATTCTTTCTTTGTAAAATCGTTGAGTAGTGTAAAATCGGTTGAATACCTACTGAGTTATTAGATGATAAATGAGTGAAGTTCCCCAAAAAATTAAGTTTTTACTCTTCATATATAGTGCGGATTTTGTTTGTCTGATCTGGAAACGGGTTGCTAGGCTGATCATATATCACAGTTACCAAGCAATGGATTTTGTATGAAAAACGTTTTTATAGATTTTTTCCGCTCTAGCTTTATCAAACATCGCTCGATCCAGCGCTCCCTGGACCATTTTGGCTTCAAAGACTTGAACTTAACAAATAGAACAGTATTTTAGTTTTGTAATTTCAACATTTTTGAGACAACAGGAACTCACTCTTAACAGAATATACTTCGAAATGAACCTGGCACATTCAACAGGCCTACAAACAAACCTTCGTACACTTTTATGGTATTACATATATTATTAACTATCAGACCGTTTTTGTTGAAATTTTTGTGGAATGTTACTTAATGAGAGAGGAAAGTCACAGGCTTGAGACCCATGGGTCCATAGGCAGTGTCACGCTTCCATACAAGATACACACAAAACTCTTCAAATTGTAACATCTATTTGACGCAAAAGGATGAGAATATATGTATGTAAGGGATAAACAATAAAGAGATGAACAATAACAACTGGAAAATTGGTCATTGTGCATTGTATCCATATGAGAATAAGTGACGTACCAGCGCATGTCTGGATCTTCTAGTTCAAATATTTGCGACAATTCTATTGTTCTCTTGCGAATAGTATTTAAGAGTTAAGAGCAGGAAAACTACAAGCTTCACTTGAACTATGAAATGAAGTTCTTCAGTATATTAGGGCCCGAAATAAACTGTCATATAATTGAGAAACACAGCTGGAGTCTATTAAAAATTTGTGCTAGATAAATTTTCACCGGAGCAAGTTTTGGCCTTATCAACGAAATACGTACACAAAAGTTTCTAAATGTGCTTATGGGGGTTCCAGCATCTTTATCATTCTCTTATCATTCATATTTTTTTTTTAAGTGCGTAGGGTATAAGAAGCTATAGTTCTAAGTACAATATAAACGAAATGTACGGCTATATGACACCCACGACGGTTTAAAAAAAAAAATCAGTCATTTCTAATCAAGTTGACGTTACTCTCTATTATTTTCCTTTATTGATATATTTGATTGGCATATAAACAAATAAAATATTCATATTTGCGATAAACTATTGAACGAGCCAACAAAAAGTAGATAAAATAGGAGATTTATATTTCAATCCGAAATGTAGGCAAATATTTTTTCCATTGTTTATATTTGTCCAACATGTTCAAAAGTATGCTACATATTTTAAATGATTTTTTTTTTTCAGAACAATTGCCACAACAAAATTCGAGCCGACATATGCGCGTCTGGCATTCCCCTGCTTTGATGAGCCCGCAATGAAAGCTACATTCAAAATTAATGTAGTGCATCCGACAAGCGGCTATCATGCGCTATCGAATATGAATCAAGAGGCAAGTATTTTTAATATTATAAATAGTATATTAATAGCATTATAGATATTTTTAATTTGCTGCACAGGATTCACAATATAATGGCGAGTATACGGATGCCTCATTTGCCACAAGCGTTCCCATGAGCACTTATCTTGCATGCATTATAGTCTCTGATTTTGAGCATGACAGCAAAGAGGTGAACACCCACGGTATAGGTGATGACTTCGATATTCGAGTATTTGCCACAGCACATCAGCTGCATAAGGTAACATTCGCACTGGATACAGCAACCGCGGTGACAGAGTTTTATATACAGTACTATAATGTGCCGTATCCGCTGCCAAAATTGGGTAAGAACTAATGAATTCACATATGTACTGAATTGCTCGTATAGTGGCAAATGACGAAATCCGGACAGTAACAAAAAAAATATATCTTATTATTGTGAATTAATGTTATTTTCTGTTAAAATAACTGTGATTTCTGTTTGCATTAACATAAAATACAGTTATTTTAACAGAAAGTGCCAGTAACTCACAAATTGTTTGTTTAAAACCGCGTTTTTAGGGATTTTAAGCCGTATTGTGGGCGTGTTAGGCGTGGTATTTTTCTGCGCTTGACTTACGTACATATCAGGAGAATTTAAGAGTCAAAGATTGAAGGTTCTATCTTTTATAGTCTCCGAGATCTCATTGATCAGACATACAGACGGACGGACGAACAGGCGAACATGGCTTTCGATGCTGATAAAAAATATATATAATTTGTGGGATCTACCACGCATCCTTCTGCCTATTACATACATTTTCACAAACTTAGTATACCTGCAGGGCAGGCTTTAAAAAAGACAGTTCCACCAAACTTTCATAAATCTTAGATAGCCTCACTATGAAGGTTAGCTCTCATACTAATTTGCGAGTTTTGTGTAAATAATTTCTTGGCTACTTAAAGTCCTGTACAAATTTGACAAGATATGCTCAAGTGCAGAAAAACTTCATATAAAACAAAATACGATACTTCATACGAAGTTTCAAATTCTGTATTTAGATGCTATGAAGTTTGACATCATAACTTTATTATTTCTTGAAAAACGATGAGTCTGAATTGTTTACATTTTGCAGACAAAAAATATTGTTTTTAAAGGCTGCTTATACTAAAATTACCTTTATTGTGTTTGTATTATAATTCATATTGAGAAAGTTATAGATCATATTGATGGAGTTATCTCTCTAATCTAATTTGCTCTCGTGTGACTTAACTTCGCATTTGATTTAAACACTTCTTATAGTATCTTTAGAAACAGGGACGGAGGCAAAGTGGAATGGACATGGCTAAATCAATGCATCGCAACTAGCTGATATACTTTATGGTGTCTCCGAATTCTTATTTGAATATACTCATACATTTTTTTCACATTTCACTGGGTAAAATCTTACTTTTGGTAATATCAACATTAGAAATACTATCTTATTATCAATTATTGTAGTAACAACATTAGAGATTCCACTCAATATTTTGTCGAGCCTTCCTAAATTTTGTTCTCACCTTCTATGATAAATACCAAACTACTTATATAAAATCATTTAGTTCTGGCAAATGCCAGAGCTTCCAGAGTCTAGTGAAAACTTCTTATTTTCGACAAATATTCTTTGATAAAACAAAAAAAAAAAAAAAAGAATGGAACATAACCTCAATTGAAATTATAATTCTACGAGAACTGTATAATGCAATAGGGAAAATATTGATTACCCATTTTTCACACGGTGACAAGTTGTATAGTCGTTCTGTAAGATTTTATTTGACGTTTCATCGATCAATGTACAATGAACACCACTAAAATAGAAGAAATACACCGTTAGACCTTTTTGGCTGCCTTTCTGCAAAACATGACTATCTGTCCAGATTTCATTGTTCGCCGATATATTTGGTACAAAATAATATCATACTCCTTCTAGATATGGCTGCCATACCCGATTTTGCTTCAAATGCCATGGAACACTGGGGTCTGGTTACCTATCGCGAAACCGCACTGCTCTACGATGAATCGTATAGCTCAACATTGAATAAGCAGAGTATAGCTGGTGTCGTGGCACATGAACTTGCGCACATGTGGTTTGGAAATTTGGTTACAATGGAATGGTGGAACGATTTATGGTTGAACGAGGGCTTTGCACGCTTTATGCAGTATAGAGGTATTGATGCGGTCTATCCAGACTGGGGCATGGTAAGTTAATTTTTTGTTTTGTTTTTTAAGGAAACGTAGAATTTTTTTCCAACTCTCTCATTATATAATTAGAAAGATCAATTTATTATACACGCTGTGCAACCAGTACTCATTTTCGATGCCAAAGTCTCATCGCATCCCATAGTACAGACGGTTGAGAATCCGGATCAGATAACTGAAATCTTTGATACAATTAGTTATGAGAAGGGCGGTTCAGTTATACGCATGCTGGAGAATGTTGTTGGCGAAACAAAATTTGCAGAGGCTGTAACTTCATATCTGGAGAAGTTCAAGTTTAATAATGCAGTGACTGATGACTTCATGACGGAGGTGGCTAATACCGGCTTGAATTTCGATGTGAAGTATGTGTGGCTTAACGTTAGTTTAAGCAACTTTTCTTTTTAAAAGAAGACTTTTACTTATTTCAGACTTATGATGCGTACTTGGACTGAACAAATGGGTTTTCCAGTGCTCGAAGTGCAACGTACTAATGACGAAAGCTTCTTAATTACACAGAAACGTTTTTTCTCCAATATTGCAGACTATAATCAGAGTTACGAAGACTCCGAGTTCAAGTATGTATTATTGTATTAGCGAACTGTGGTGGATCCAGAGTGCTTTGGAAGCTTAAGACTAACCACCTATTTAATTACTACTTTAAATGTGTTACTTATTTAATAACAATAGGGAACAACAAATTTTCATAGCTGAGACTTCTTTGTCCGGATTGAAGACCGCTGAATCTACGTTATTTTTTTTTAAATTTAACTCTCTCGAAATTTTTAAAGGGATTTATTTTGCTAATCTTTCTTATAATTTTGTTCTGCACCGATCGAGATATGTCGATCACATTTCTTATGAGATTAAATTGCGCTTCCAACGGTACCCTACTTGAATTTCGATCGAATGATCGAGGTACAGCCAATTTTTTACGAATTTCGGGAATTTTCGATATTTGAATAATTTTTCCAAGAACAATTAAATCTAATATTATAGTTTTTAAAATTTTATACCATTCACACATATTTTTATGCTATCCAGTTGAAAATTGGCACATACACCTCTTTTTGTTGCAGTTTAATAGAGTATCAAGATTGACCCGCCACGTCCTCTTTTTGAGTATAGCCCCCTACAAAACCCACCGCCTTGATTTTTTGTATATAACTTAATAATTGACATGGTAGCTTCTAGTGGACGGACGCTTCACATATACATTAATGGGTGGGACCCGCCCGCTGTTTGGGGTAGCTCCCATATAAAGCTCCTTATGTGTTTTTGTATGAAGAACTTCTTTATTAAAGTCAATATTAAATGCGATGTTGTGCCCTTTAATGGACAGCCGCTTAATATACATAGACTAATGGGCGAGTCCCGTCTACTTTTTGGGGTAGCGCCCATACAAACCCACCGCCCACTTTTGTGTCTTTTATGAAAAAATTCAATCAATATTAGCTTGAAATTCGATTTGGTTATTTTAGTGGACAACCGCTTCATATACATATACAAATGGGCGTGTCCTGTCCACTTTTTGAGGTAGTCCATAATAAACCCACAGTTTACTTTTATGTATTTGATTGAAAAATGTCAATATCAACTTGAAATTCGATATGGTGGCATCTTATAGATGGTCGCTTCATACACGTCTTCATGGGATGGCCTCTAAATTTACTCCCAAATTTTACTTTCTACAAATTATTTTCAAAATATACAAATAAAGTTTGGACGAAAATCAAATGAAATGGTAACAAATAGATTCCAAAATTGACAACTATGTTTGTTTTTTTTTTTACCACTACGGTAAACCGGTTAACAGTTATGAAATTTCAAGTTGCTCTTGTAGCAGTATGGTATCTTGAGACCCTATACCGTGAGTCTAAGACTTCTCTAGACGAAGAATTTTCGCTCTGACAGACATACGGACGGACGGACATGGCTACGTCGCCTCTTTTTATTCCTGACTCGAGCTGAAATAGTGGTCTTACCTTTTCAAAAAAATTCATACCGCGAAAAATATCCCTTTAAATAATTGTTGTGGTTATTTTCGAGTTCAGCAGAACAATATGTTTTAAAAATAAAAAAACAACGCTGCAGTCAAGTGTGCTCGACTACGAGATACACTGTAGCTGATTTTGTTAATCATAGATTATATTCTATAGTAGTCTGATCTGGACATATGTGGGATATTTTATTAGAAAAACTGAAAAAGGGCAGATTTGCATGGGGCTACTCCTTAAAGTGGTCCGGTCTAGGTTTATATGGAATATTTTTTAACGATTGATGTAGAATACGCCAAAGTATAAAAACAGAACGGCAAATTTGTATATGTGTTACCTCTCATAGTGGTCTGGTCTGGACCTATGCAGTGTATTTTATTTCATATTACGTTAGATACCCCAAATTTTACATTTCTAGCGTAATTAACAACAGAGTCAACATAAAATATCATACAAAAACTCAAAAATGAGGGGCAGGTTTATAGGCAGACTTGAAGTCTCTGAGATCTGTTCGTTCAAATATATGGACAGACGGACATGTCTATGTCGACTCGCCTTCCGATGCTGATCAAGAATATATATACTTTATAGAGTCATCCACGCCTTCTTCTGCCATTTACATAAATTTCCATGTACTTAATATACCTTTCTACCATATGGATATTGTGTATAAAAATATGGCCTTGAATGCACATTTTAGCTATAGACTAGTCTTATTATCAAGTTTTCACACAAATATGGCACAAAAAACGGCAAATGAAAAGGGCAAAAACTTTAATTATAACACAAGAACACTTTTTGTAATATGTTGAGCTCCCCCTCCAAACGCCAATCTTAGATCTGCAACTGATAGAGAATAATTTTTCGTACATTTAAACGCACTAAATATTTACATGATTCAGCTATCGTTGGACCATACCAATCACCTACTTCTTGGATGCAACGACAACAGCTGTCTCAGAGTTGCTCTTCAAATACACTGACAATGCGATCGGCATTCCGGTGCCTGCCACAATAAATTGGATCAAGTTGAATGTGCATCAGGTGGGTTATTATCGCGTGAACTATGACGTCGCTACCTGGCACGCAATTATTGCCGATTTGGTTGCAACTCCGGAGCGTTTTGACATTGCAGACCGTGCGCATTTACTGAACGATGCCTTTGCATTGGCCGATGCCAGCCAGCTAAGCTACAATGTTGCACTCGATATGACTGAATATTTGGTTAATGAATTTGACTTTGTGCCATGGTATGTGGCCACAGTGAAACTACGCGAACTGAATCGTAGTCTTATGTTGACAGATGCTTATGTGGATTTTCTAAACTATGCGGGACAATTGCTGAACGATATCTATAATGAGATTACTTGGACAGTGGCTGCGAATGATCATCTGGGCAAGTAAGTTGTTTAGTTTGGTATATTATGATGCTTAGTATTGGTATACACACTACAAGTGCTACACTTTTAGTCGCCTACGCGTTTCAGTGCTTACTGCCGCCTGTGAACTCAGTCTACCCGATTGTTTGAAGGAAGCAGAGCAGCGTTTCAGAAGCTGGCTTGCGGAGCCTACAGTGAAACCAGCACCGGATTTACGTGAAATTGTCTACTATTATGGCATGCAACAAGTTGGCACAGAGGCTGTTTGGGAACAAATGCTGCAAATATTCCATGAGGAGGACGATGCCAGTGAGAAGGTGAAACTAATGTATGGACTGTCGGCAGTGCGGGATCCGCAGTTGTTGTTTAGGTGTGTACATCGTAAAATGCTTGCTACGAGTAATTTAATGTCAGTGACTTTTTGAATTTTCGATTTATATTGATTTGAGGATAGTACCTGAAGCTGAACCATTAAGTTTGTGTTTGACAGAAGGCAGGTCGGTGCTAAAATTGAACTCAAACCTTATTTCGAAGTAGGGTTTGACGTTTGATCAAGAAGTAGATGAAACAGTATTTTTTTTTTTTTGGTCGGGTCGGCAACATTCTGATTTCTATCCGTCTGTCTGCCTTTCTAGCTGCTGTCAAATACATACTTGTTTTAAATTTGACCGGAGTCTATTAACATGCTGTAGTTGACGGGAGTATTTAAAATGGTGAAGAAAAAGTCACAGACTTATCAAATTGCCCTCGTAATACAAACATATTTTACTTACAGATTTGTCACACTCATCGAAGACGAGACCTATGTGCGTCGTCAGGACTACTTCACCTGCATACAGAACATTGCTGCCAATCCCGTTGGTGAACCCGTTGTCTGGGATTATGTGCGCGAACAGTGGCCGAATCTAGTTGCACGTTTTACCCTAAACGATCGCTATTTGGGACGTATGATTCCTGCCATAACTAAGAACTTTGCAACTGAAATAAAACTACAGGAAATGGTAGAATTCTTCGCTAAGTACGAACCAGCGGGTGCGGGCACTGCATCACGCCAAAATGCACTGGAGACAGTCAAGTACAATATACAATGGCTGCACCAGAACAAGCAGGAAATTGCACAGTGGCTGAAAAAGCTGTGGTCATAAGTTCATGCAGTCGGTCATGGTCAGAAATTGTACACAATGTCAAGCAAAAGATAAGCTGAACTATAAAAACAATTATTATTGCAATGTGGGGCAATCTATAAAGTC
Organism: Leucophenga montana; assembly: GCA_035044765.1. NCBI lineage: Eukaryota > Metazoa > Arthropoda > Insecta > Diptera > Drosophilidae > Leucophenga > Leucophenga montana. The sequence continues at coordinate 2,166,283 of JAWNNQ010001877.1, read as the reverse complement.
CGCACGTTCAATAAAAAATCAAACAATAAATAAAACCCACTTTATGAATTTATATCCAATGGTTTTGTTTCCATATTTTTTCATTGAATTTTTGTTTTTATCGTGAAACCTGATTATATAGTTAACTAGTTGCAACTCAGATCTAGCGTATATAGTTTATACATACATAGGTACTACGTACATACATATGTACATACATATATGATTGTTGGTCTATAAAATATGAAGCAATCTAAAGAACCAGCGAATGAAAGAAATGTCCAGCGATAAATATCGATACAAGTTTCATTGCTTGACAATAATCATAAAAGATAAATTATGTACGTTCGATTTTTAGATAGAGTTTGCAATCTGTTTATCGAGTCAAAATCGTTGGGTCAGATTCAATGTCTGCCAACAGTTGAAATTTTTGGGTACAACGAACAGCAACGCATCGCAGAGTTGTAGTTCTAGTGGAGAGAGCACGGCATACAAAAAGGATATAATATTGTGCGTAAAAAGTGAAATATCTTTACAGCAAAAATGCTGAGTAAGTGTAAATGGATTGTGTAAAAGCTAAACAAATTGGATAACAAATATTTCACCATTGAAAATAGTATTTACGGCAAAGAATATTGCCATATTTCTTGGTCTTGCCACCACGGCATTTTGTGTGTCCACCATTGTGCTTGCGGTACAGAAATCAGAGCTTGAAAATGATTTAGATGACGCACTGGAAAAGTTGGATGCCCTATCTACAACTACAACACAATTACCAAATACAGCAGATCCGAATACTACACAGAGTACACCTTCCGGTGGCGTAACGACACCGGATGGCGGTGATACGACAGCAGATCCAGGTTCAACACCCGACGGCGGTGGTTCTACGCCAGATCCAGGTTCTTCTTCAACAGAAGATGGCGGTGGTTCAACAGGTTCAACAGCTTCAACAGGTACGTCAACTAGTTCAACAGACTCGTCCAGTACTAGTACAACTATAGGAATTGATTGGCCCACAGAATCATCAACACAGAATCCGAATTATCCAACGTTGCCGCCCGGTCTGCCCGATCCGGACAAGGTGAGTTAGATTACAATACATATATGTAAAATAAATTAGATTTAGATAGCTCATGCCATGTAAAATACACTAATAACGGCTCAAGAAGTTAGGCCGCTGCATGGCAACACCATTGCGCAACGGTATTACTTTGCCACTCATTTGAATTGTTCAGTTGTATTATGTATGTTCAAAAGTAAAATGATTGTGTGTGTGTGTGGGTGTTTTGAAATGACAAAAGCTGAGATCTATTTTGTATAGATTATTTTAAAACAAGTTAGAGCTATCATCGAGGTACTCGACTGCCTTATACCTTGTTGAATAGGGTTATGATTATTTTTTTAGAACCATATTTACTACTAGGTGTGGAATGTTATAAAAATAATACAACAAAATATTTTTCTCGGTTAATTCTATGATAAAAACCTTCCGCTGGGAAGACATTTTCCATCATATTTATTGATTTCAAAAGATTAAATTTATGGAGTGTAATTCTTTTGCCATTGTATAAAGTGGAAGCTCGCCCGTTTTCAATAACTAGCACGACTAACTTCCTTTTAAGAACAACCGAAGTTCTTTCGGATTGAATGAAGACGTGTAGATGATATTGCAGCTTCGGTTCCATTGAAATAAACATTTTCTTTTATTTATTCTGTTTAGCAGAGTGACAAAAACTTTAAGCAAGTAACATGCACGTTTAGTCCTGGTGCTACGAGGGAGACGTTTTTCACTGCCATTAATAGGTGGTGATCTTCCACCTAATACTTTGTTGTCCCTATAAGAGCTTATAGACTGTTCAATTGCATCTTTATGCAATTGAACCCTCCCTGAAGTATAATCATACGCTTCTATACGATTCTCTGGAATAAAACGTTCAATGCTCGTTTTGTAACTTCTAATATACTTTCTAACTCGAGAAGGGGATATTCTCGTGAGGGTGCCATTGTTTGGATGATTGCTTCTGTAAGCGCCTAACAAGAACTGCTTCGAAAGCAGCTCATTATGTTGGTGAACAGATAGCATCATCGCTTCTTCATGCAAATGGTCTTCATGGGTCATTTGCAGACAACCAGTGACAGTCTTTGCAGGCATTGCCATTGTGTCTTACTTAGGTAAGGAGTCCAGACAGGAGCACCATAATTCAGAAGCAGAACGTTCAATAGCTTTGTAGGTGGTAATTATTGTCTCGTTGTCCTTACCCCAAGCAGAGACAGCAAGCGCTTTCTGCACTTTATTTCTCGGCTTGAGACGATTTGTTGTCTTGGTGGCACGAGCTGATAATCTAAGTAACGGATCAAATGTTGTCCCAAGTATCGTATGTTGTCCCATCTATCGGAATCCTTAAAGCTCCAACAAAGATATCGAGTGCCATCCTCACCTCCTTAGTCCAGGATGTGAAAATGGAGGCAGACGTTCACGAACGAAGATAAAATGGAACATCATTCAATCATCTGCATAGGTAACCCATTTTATACAGGAAGGGGGAAGAGGCATCTTTGCCAAATAAGAGGCATCTTTACCAAGGAAGACTGGGTTTTCGCGCCGGACCGATCTGCACAAGGAGATTTGTGCAGTCAAAGCTTGCTATGGAATTATCAAAATTATTTTTTGTACACGATAAATTAAATTAAGTGATATTGTTTTCCATTTTCCACATAAACTATTTCTGTACTAAATAATGTAACAGTGTATATACCGATTTCTAGGCTGCTTCCTTATATGTTTAGTATAAAGTCTAACTGTCATATTTTTAAGTAGTTATGAGTGCAATTATTTAATTATTGGAAAATTTTGACTCGATAGCACAAAAAAAAAACAAAAAAAAAAAATAAATAAATTCGTCATCGTGTTTTTCATAAAATGTAGTCTAGTTCAATCTCATTCTGTATGATAAATTTTTATAGTATGGTTTGCACTTTCATTGAAAATGTTTCGCCAGTTGACTGGTCAGTCTGTAGTAGTATAAAGCGGCATTTATCACAGGTTCATAAGAATTACTGATATGAGCGCTTATCGCTGGCTTTATCAGATCTTTCCGATAGCCTTAACCTTCTGGTAATTACTTTGACAAAACGGTAGTTAATACTTACTTAGTTGATATACAAAGTTGTTCGAGCGAAGTTGTTGCATTGCAAAAATATGGGAAATTTAAAAGATAGAATTTCCGGTAAGCTACTCAAATTCAATTTCAGTGTAATTGAAAATATGTACCAAGAAAATTGTTTTTTGTTTAGAAAAAGTCACGGCGGAGCATGTTGCCATATTTCTTGGAATTATCTGCACCTGTCTGGTTGTCGCTTTGGTTGTTGTGACAGTACAAAAGAATAATCTTGGTATAGAACTGAAAGAGGCGCGTGAAAAATTGGATGTGCTAGAGGATTATATAGAGCGACATATGTTAACATTGGTAGATCATGCAACGCAAATGATATCGGGTCGAAATGCGGAATTTTAGTTAAATATAAGTTTAAGATAAACATTTTCGTTGCAGTGAATAAATTGTATTAGATAAATGTATTGTTTTCAATAAATATATACAAATAAGTTTGATTTGAATGTTTATATTTACAGAGCTAAACACATTTAGACTTAAATATAACATACAAAAATATATACAAATCGATTGTTTTACAAAAATTTTTCCGTATAAAAGTTTTATTTACTGCGAAAATTTCAAAACTATGCGCATTTGAGTGGCATACGTTCATATGTTTTTTCATACACACACAGGTATCTATTGAATTTATAAATATACATTTTTACTTTATAATATGTGCAATATAATTATTTTTATTTGACTTGACCGCTACCATGGCATACCTCATTGATATACGGCAGTGTTATCTACTTATCACACAAAAGTCTATAGAATTATTTTTATAAATGTTCAGAATTCATCGAAAACTTTTTTGAAGCCATGACACATTTAATCAATAAATTCCGAATTAATTAATTATAGATTACCTGGCGTCTGCCGCAGCATTTGCGCGCAATCAAATATCGCATATTCATCAATCCAGATTTAGAGCAGCGCACCTGTGAGGGCACTGTCTCCATACACTTCCAAGCGGATGAACCAACTAATCTAATAGTGCTGCATGCCCAGGATTTGGAAATTGAAAGCATTAGTATTCTGCAAATGATGGCACGCATGCGTATTGCAATCAACAAATATTACACAGATCCCGTGCGGCAGCTGCTCATTATCGAGCTGAAGGAAGTGTTGAGCACAGAAAAAGCATATACGGTCTCGGTTAGCTACACCAGTAGATTAGATGGTCTGGCTGGTGTTTATGGCAGTTCGTATACGGCTGAGGATGGTACTGAGAGGTGAGTTTTATACGAATTGTCTACGATAAATTAATTATGTACCCATATAGTAGTATAGTATTATGTGCTTAGTATCTATAGTTTAAGCATATTATTAACTAATAAGTGCCAAATTAGCTGTTTTAATTACTCGTATATACAAAGTTTTTAGAATTTTATGCTCCAAACTGGAAAAATGAAAAATTTTCTTTTCCAGATTACGTATTTTTTTAAATTATTATTACAGTTCTTACACATATTTGTCGACGTCGCACTCCCATTTGAATATATATTCCATTTCGGGTCGGGTTAATTTAGTCTGGTTCCGTTGTCTGTTTTCAACCAGTTCCAAAGTGTTTTATTCGCATAGTTTTTGAGTTATCGAACTGGAACTTTACTTGAAAGATTCTTATTGTTGTACATAGCATTTTTAAAAATTGGGTAATTTCTAAATATCAAAATTAGAATTCAATTAGAATATCCATATTTTGTGTAAGTGTTTTGCCTAACCATCGTAAAAATAAATTTGGTACGACAGTGTTTAAAGTAGTGGATAATTTTATTACATTATCAAGAAGTATTTACATGGTTAAAGATATACATACGTGCCTTTCCTTGGGAGAATGTAAAATTATGCGTTATGGAACGCGAACAAATATACTTGTCGGTCAAATTTTCATGTAATATCTAATGCTAAGGATAACTCAAGGTTTGTCACGACGATCTTGCTATATCAATTCACGCAAAGCACCGATTGTTTCTGGCACAACAAGCATTTTTGGACTAGCTTCCCGAAATTCGTCCTTGAAATAAGTAGAGTTTATCCAGGCACTCTTGTCTTGGTAGTCCACATCGAAAGTAGTAATAAATCGTCGTACGAAGACTTTCACAAGTTAATTCAAGTCACTGTAAACAACACGAAAAGTGTTCGTACATCAACACGTTCCGCTTACAGTTATTCTAAAAAAGTCAAGCTTTACAATGAACATATAAGCTAGCAACACTTGGGGTGTCCAAGCGTATAATATACAGGGCAACCTTCGTAAAGATCACCCTTATCTTTATTTAATAATATAATTTTTTATCGTTGCCGTTTTTATTTCCACTAAAATAGTTTTACACTGACTAAGTCGTGCCTTTTGAGAGAAAATTTAAACTAAATTAGTTCATTTTCCAAATTTTACGCTTACGCAATTTAAAAATATAATTTTTCGAAATAAAAATTTAAATATCCATAGTTATTCATTATACATTAATACGATAAATACGGAAAAATATTTGTGAAGGACGACTTTGGAACAAAACAAAAATTAAAATACTTTCGGATGGGCGGGAACAGAAACGAATATGAATATTTTGCTCCGCGATCATTTCTACCTTTCTATACTATATGTTTATCCAATGAAAACAATATGACATTTACCAATATGTGAGTGTAGGGTATAATCAGTATTCACGCTAAACAAAAAAGCCGGTCTCTATCTATCTCTCCAACTGTTGTTAGCCGAATGATGAATCTCTCTCAAATGCTCCAATTAATGCTCATATTCTCCGTTCACCTTTACTACAATAACAACAACAACAACAATCTTCGTATTGACATTTACACGCACACGCATTCGAAGCTGCCTCTGTGCCAAAACCTGAGCTTAGCTTAAAAGAGCTTCAGTCGTGTTTTGACGACGGTACGCGACGGTTGGCTGTGAGCAATTTACGCGTGTAATTTCTTTGGCTTGCACGTTGCAAGAAGTGCCGATATTCAAAGAAACGTTATTAATTGAATACTTTTTTTATCAAATTATTTAATTTCATGAAATGTGCAAAAAGTGTAAAGCAAATAGAAATTAATTTTAAATAGAATTTAATAAAAAAAATTGCGCTTGCAAATAATTTAATTAAAATAAAAACGAAATAAAATAAAAATTTAACTTCTAACCGTAAATCACACCAAAAACTTAAGCAAAATGAGGATGTGAAATACGCGAAATATTTGATAAAAAAAAAAAAACAAAAAAAGAAGATTAAATAGATTAATAAAACACCGTACGCTGTGATACGAGTATATCTACATATATATTATTGTTTTTGTTGTTCTTCTTCTTTTCTACCCGTTGTGTTTTTGTTGGGGATATTGTGTCATAATTGTAACAGTAATCATTGTTGTTCTTGTTCTTAGTGTTGCTGTTGTTATTTGTTATTGTTGTTGTTGTTGTTACTGTGCTAATTGTAATCATTGATGCATTACAGTCGCTTTGTCTACCAACAACAATTCAACTCCAATTCAAATTAGAAAGCTAAATTCTAAAGGCATTTATTATTATTTATTATACTTTTATGTGCATATATGTATGTGTGTATGTAGTATATATTTCATATGCTAGTTCATTTCACATTTGTTGTGATTTGCAAAGGGTGTCTCAAACAGCTAGAATACCAAAAAAATAATGTGTATTGACTACAGGGTAATGTATGTATGTATGTAGTATATATTTCATATGCTAGTTCATTTCACATTTGTTGTGATTTGCAAAGGGTGTCTCAAACAGCTAGAATACCAAAAAAATAATGTGTATTGACTACAGGGTAATGTAATGTACAAGGTAATGGGAGTGATTTTATTGTGAAACGATGCTTACAAACAGGCAGTCGCACAGTTGTCCCCGAGTATCCGTAGAGTAAGGACAGACTTTTCCATCGTGAAATAGTATAGATTTGGTCATGGTGGAATAATATAAGGTGCCTTCGTTTAACTGCTCGTTTTTTTTTTTTAATTCCTATTTTTTTAGTTGGAAGAATACATAGTAGAAGAATATAAGGCACTGTATTTCGCCTAGCTGCTCTCTTTGTTATACCTTTCGGTTTCTTTGTTTTGTTTTGTTGGTAGAATTGAGAAAAAAAAGATTTTACTGTCGCGCTCTCAGCATTAAAGATACAGACAAATGAACGAGTACGCCACTTCTATATTATTCCGCCAAAAGTTTTCTCGTAAAAATCGTTTACGTCTTCCATGCAAGCTTCAATATTGTACTACAAATATTGATCAGTTCGCTACAACATAAAAAGATACGACGAAGGAATAGCATATATTGAGTCCTTTTAATGTGTTGTACTGATCTGGTCAATAATTTTTATTAATCGACTAAATGAAATTACATTTCTGACAAATATTATACATATTATATTGTATAACGTATGTATGTATATAGGTACATTATCTACTTGAAATAAGTGGTAATTGCGAAGTACTTTGGATGAGTTTTATTATAAATCAGAATATATATAATTTTTTATTGGTTCTATGTTTATACCATTCACACATAGTGTGAAATGGTATTATCAGTTTGTCTGAAAGTTTGTAACGCATTAAAGGAGCCATCGTAGACCCCATAAAGTATATATATTCTTGATCAGCTCGACGAGACGAATCGATGTAGTCATGTCCGCCTGTCTGTCTGTCCGTCTGTATGTTGTTACGCATTTTTTGGGGACCAATTTTTATGCTATCCAGTTGAAATTTTGCACATATACTTCTTTTTATTGTAGTTTAATCGAGTATCAAGATTGACCTGCCACGCATACTATTTGGGGTAGCTCCCATACAAACCTACTGCCCACTTTTGACTTTTTGTAAAAAAAACTTCTTTATTAAAGTTTATATTAGGTTGAAATGCAATGTTGTGCCTTTTCAAGATCAGCCACTTAACATAAATAGATTAACGGGTGTGGCCCGCCCACTATTTGGGGTAGCTCCCATACAAACCTATGGTCCACTTTTGACTTTTTGTAAGAAAAACTTTTTTATTAAAGTCAATATTAGGTTGAAATGCGATATGATGCCTTTTTTTAGGTAGCCCCCATACAAACCCAACGTGCAATTTTGTTTTTTTTTTATGAAAAAATCCTTCATTTAGATTCATATTAGCTTGCAATTTGATTTTGTGGATTTTAATGGACAACCGCTTCATATACATATACAAAGGGGCGTGTCTCGCTCACTTTTTGAGGTAGTCCCATATAAACCCACAGTTCACTTTTATGCATTTGTATGGAAAATGTCAATATCAACTTGAAATTCGAAATGGCGGCATCTTACACATCTACTACATCGCTTCATACACATCTACTAGTGAGCGTGTACCACCCCCTATTTAAACCCCCACTTTTATGTATTACAATACTATTTAAAGTTTCGTGTGAATGGTATTAGAGCTTCGGTTCAACCGAAGTTAACGTTTTTTCTTGTTTTATATATACTCTGGCTTAAGCCTTATGTAGGTCATTGTCGCAGTCGCCTCATACATTACATTCCTATTGAAATAGCGTACTACATATCAGACTTCTCAAACGTTTTATTCAAGAAATACTAAAACTAAGGAAATTTTATTTAGTAGGTTAATTTTTCGGAGATACTATAAAGATATATAGTATCTATATACTATATAGATACTATATACTATATATAGTATACTAAGACGATTGTACATAGATTTTCAAAAACCAAATGATGGATCCAAAATAGCGGACCGTCTTTCTTTTTAAATTATTAAATTGGAAAGAAATTTAGTATGAAGGTGTTTTTAAGGTTGCTGATTACAAATCTGATGTTAAAATATGCGAAAACAAAGCAGCCAATCCGAAATGGTTGACAAATGTTGAAAAAAGACATTCATTTTTTTGTGCTTGCTAATTACGATGCTGAAATTTTCAATATTAATAATGACCCATCCAATATGGTGGATGAATTTCAGTAAAGGTAATTCTAATAATTATTCAGTAATATTTTTTGAGGTTGCAGGGTATGAAACTAAATTCAAATTCAATTTGTATTCAGTAACCTTTAAATTTTCTAAATACCGAGTTTCAAATAGATTGCTTGATTTTCAAAATTTTTCACTATTGCGCATCCGGTTTTGGAAAATTTTGTCATCAGATTCGATTTTTCACTTTTTTTGGGGTTTTGGTTAAAAATAATTTTCAATGTGAAAGTTAATATGGTTTTGGGAAAACAATAATAAGTAGCAGCTGGTAGCAGCTAGTAGCAGCCAATTTTATCAAAATTATATTAATAAATGTATCTACTACGTAAACAATCCTACTGTATATAAGTTTGCAGCCATATCAAAATCAAAATCGTTGTTTGAAATAGCAATATAAAAAATTATTTACAAAGTTTGTTTGAAAATCATTTAAAACTGTGCACAGTATCTACTTGTTTTGCCACTCCAATGCATTTTACATACTTTTTAAATGAAAAAGTTATATTAAACATAAAAAACTTTTACTGCATTTCTAGCCACTTTTCACTCGAGCGATTTTTTATGAAAAATTAAGTGTTAAATAAGACAGCAATTTTGAGAACGGAATATTAATTGCAGGGCATTTTTTAAACAAATCTCATTCAAAAAAATTGCATTTGTGATATTCTCGTTTTGAAATTTGGCTATCTTTTTTGGATTTGGGAGCACTGTGCAACGACTTACAGAACAGTGAAAATTATTTTGTCGTTCGCCCATTACTTTTTATGATTTTTAACTATGAAAGCCGGCAATTATATTTATTTTTATTACAGTCAAATAGAGTATCCATTTTGACATGTGACTCCTACTTCTTGGTGTAGCCCGCCATAGAAACCATCCTCTCCCTTTTGAGTTTTTGTATAAAAAACTTTTTAGCTGCAGTTAATATGAACTTTAAAATGGATATGGTGGCCTCTTATGGACGAACGTTTCTTATAAATATCAAGGGGCGTGTCCCGATCCGTTTAGGGGTAGCTTTCATGCAAACTTACCACCTATGTTTAGGTCGTTATCTTTTACAACTATTTTGTCTCTATATAGCTGCTAAATATACGCAACATGAAACTTCGCGTGAATGGTATTAAATGTTTTTTTTGTTGTCTTTTTTAATCTTTTTGTCTTTTGGGCATTTAATCCACCACACTACACTTTATCATCTGAGGTATAATAATCGAATACCTCTTCTCGTCTTTATTGAGACGATCCAGCTCTGTCAAAGTCATTGGTAACCTTTTACTTACATGTACAAAAGTTTAATAATCTAAGTACTGAATTAAAATTAAAATTCGGTGTCCTTGTGGAACAAAGTACATAAGCGCAGCTACTTATTATTATAACTATAATATTATTATATACAGTACGTAACAAAATATCTATATTTCGACAACCTTCCTGTAAAACTCAAAAACTGTTAAAAGCATTATATGTTCTATGGAGCAAGGTCCAACGCCATTGTATTAGAAACACACACACAGTTCAAACCGACTACATTCTCGCGTACGCGTTTCTTATCATTAATCTAAAACAATTCGGATATCTTTATAGCCATTTAACAAATAAATTATTTTCTGAAAAATTTTTGACGACCAAAAATTTGATTCTTTTTGTTGGGATACCCTATACCGAAAAATATAAAAACAAATCAACAAAAATGCAACCAGAATAAGTCAACGGCATGCACGCAAAACAGGTTGCACAACGCGCGTCGCTCTACCCCCTTCCGCACCACTCACCGCTTATGCTCTTCTACCGGCAACTCTGCCGTCGCCGTTGCCGCTGTAGACACACAATTCATAGTTCACTTGCCGCGCAAGTTCTTGGCCTTAAAATCGGCCACTTGATCGAAGCGATCTCGATGACTTCTGCTCGTTGTGGTTTGTTGTTGGTTTTATTTCTAAGTATATATGTGTGTGTGTGTGTGTGTGTGTGTGTGAATGTGTTGCTTGAATGGTTTGAACACTTGAAAAATTACTTTCTTCGCGGCGGCAAATAGTCCAAAACCAATGCTGCTCCGCTGCTGGCCATTCCTCTCTCTCTCTCTATCTCACTCTTTCTCTCTCTAATACTTGCGCGTCTGCGCAGTTGATTATTTGTGCTTTGACTCGGCTTAAATGGGTCGCCAGCGTCGCTTTCTTCTGTCACAATGCGTGGAACTCGTTCTGCGCTTCGCATTTCCGCAGCTTCTTTAGCTTCTTCAGTGCAGTGTTCGTTTTTGTATCTAATTTGTTTGTATCTTTTTCCGTTAATAATTTTCGACTATTGTCTGTCGCTGTTTGTATCTTTTACTATTTCCTCCGACAATCGCTTAGGTAAAGTGGCACAAATTTTCGCAGCTGCGGGCGGCTAGCTAAAAAAAAATAAAAATCTATTTTAATTTGCGCGCATTACGCCTTTTCACAATAGTTTTCTTTCGCTTATTAAGCACAAATCGAGTTAATTTATCTCATGACACTTTTCGCACGTAATCTGTTAAAAAAATATAAAAAAATGAAACTCTGGTTTTTATTTCTTTTTTTGTTTTTTTACTCATTTTTTGACGAAATGAGGTAACCCAAAATTGTACGGCTTGTTTATTGCAATCGGCATTTCTCTCATGAAATGAGTCTACCAAGCTGTGCTTAAATTTTGTTTAGAAGTTCAGGCACGTACTCACTTACAATAGCTTGGTTGATTTTCAAAACAACTTCGTTGAATACCCGCTCGAAACGCACCGCAACGCAACGCAGCGCTGCCATTCGCAGAAACCTAATTTTCTACTTCAATTATGCATGCGCAATGCGCAGGATCAGCGTGAGAGATAGCAGCTCAGGGTGGGCAGACACAAAAAAAAAGAAACAATAAGATTCAATTCATACACACCTTGAAATACTTTTCGTTTGGGTGTAATCGCAAAATATTTATTTATGACTGACATATAAATGTCAATAAAACCATTTACACAATTTGACAATTACTTGGTTAATGTTATTCTTCTGTTTCTTTTTTTTTATACATATATATATATATATATATACTATATATATATATATATATATATATATATATATATATATATATATATATATATATATATATATATATATATATATATATATATATATATATATATATATATATATATATATATAGAGAGAGAGAGAGAGAGAGAGAGAGAGAGAGAGAGAGATATATATATATATATATATATATATATATATATATATATATATATATATATATATATATATATATAGCTATATATATATATATATATATATATATATATATATATATAGCTAGCTAGCTAGCGCTAGCGCTAGCGCTAGCGCGCTAGCGCGCTAGCGCTAGCGCTAGCGCTAGCGCTAGCGCTATATATATATATATATATATATATCTCTCTCTCTCTCTCTCTCTCTCTCTCGCGCGCGCGCGCGCGCGCGCATCTCTCTCTCTCTCTCTCTCTCTCTCTCTCTCTCTCTCTCTCTCTCTCTCTCTCTCTCTCTCTCTCTCTCTCTCTCTCTCTCTCTCTCTCTCTCTCTCTCTCTCTCTCTCTCTCTCTCTCTCTCTCTCTCTCTCTCTCTCTCTCTCTCTCTCTCTCTCTCTCTCTCTCTCTCTCTCTCTCTCTCTCTCTCTCTCTCTCTATATATATATATATATATATATATATATATATATATATATATATATATATATATATATATATATATATATATATATATATATATATATATATATATATATATATATATATATATATATATATATATATATATATATATATATATATATATATATATATATATATATATATATATATATATATATATATATATATATATATATATATATATATATATATATATATATAATGCTTCATTTCGTCTGCTTTTCTGTTTATTTAATTTTAATTTTGTACATTAATTTATTTCAAATTGAAAGTTGTCTGTCCACAGAAAGCGAAACGTGTATTTTTTCAACTTGAGTGTTAACCTCAAAAGAACGAATCACAGGTTTAATTGAAGAAAAGTATACTCATACATTAAGTCAAAAAATTTTACCCATTAAAATTTAATTTGAATTCGCTTGCAGGCTGAAAATTATTCCAAGTACAGTATACATGTTACATGTATGTATGGACACCATTCTCACTCATATGACCATCGCGTGAGCTCGTTTGCTGTGATCACCAATTTTCCAACACTCTACCGTACATATACGGCGTTTCCAATTTTGCGTTCGACATTGTTCCTGAGATTTATAATATTGTAGGTTTAAAATCCATAAAAAAAATCCAACGCCTTTAAATCGCATGAGCGAGATGTCCATTCGACCGGAACATTTCTCGCGACAATTCGGTTACCGTACTTCAACCTTCAATAGTTTAATTGTTTGACCAACTGTATGGCATATGGCACCATCTTTTTGGAACTACATAGTATCACTAATTTCACACGATACCTAATTTCATTGACCGTAGCATTTTCATCGGCGAAAAAGTATGATCCAAACATTCTTCCGGCATGAAATTCAAACCACACGATCACTTTTTGTGGTTGCAATAGAGTTTCTTAGATCACATGTGGGTTTGTTGCTATCCAATAACACATTTTTTTCTTATTGACAAATTATATAAAAATGAGCTTCATTGTTGAGGATGATTTTTCGATGAAATTCAGAAATTTCTTTAAAATTTGGTAGAGCGGAATCGGAGCAGTTTCGATTTCAGTTGGTTCAACTGATCAAGAAGCTTAAATGTTTGAGTTAGTTTGAGATTGTAAGTGTCTAGATCTTTATGCAAAATTCGCCACAATCTGGTTTTAGAGATTCCCAATTGCTGTGAGAAGCGTGGAATCGAACGATTTGACACATTTTGCATTGAAGCACTTACCAATGCGATATTTTTGGTACTTCGACCGGTGCGTTATCTCACTGCAATAGTGAATTTGTTGACTAGAATTTATCCAGTATATGATGCGCGGTCTGTCTTGTGAGACGCTTATTAAATGGAGTTAGCACTCTTAAAGTCGCTGCCACCGACTGAGAATTTCGGTAGTAATTTCTAATAATTTCCAAACGTTACTCGTTCGTGAACTTCACCATGATAAAAATGTAATCTTTGACTGACGTTTTGACGTTGACAGATCCTGAAGAAAATTTAAGCGTACGTTAGTATTAAAATACAAAATTTGAATGTTCCTATTGTAAAATCCTATATAGCAAAGTAAAAAATGCTACAATTCTGTGCTAGAAATCATTTCAATGCTCAAAAAACTAAAAACCATCAGCAAATTTTCATAAGTATCTAAAATTGATTTTTTTTTTTTTTTTGGCTTCCAGGCTGCCACTTCTAGAAAAGTTGCTTTATTTTAGTATCTTTGAATATGAAAAAATGAGTGCAAATTTTTTTGAAACATCAAATTTTCAAAATAGTATGGAATCATTCAAAATCATTCTGGGATTCACAATTCAGACAAGTGGTAACACTCAAGAGCATAAATAGGGAGGTGGCAATCTTTAAGTCAACAATGGTGTTAACCTGCATTTTGATGTCATTGTGGAATATACATGAAAAAAAAAAAAACAAATTCCTAATTCCAATAATCCATGATGTATTTTGAATTCTGTGAGAATTTGAATTACTGAATTGAAAGATTTATCTTGTATTGTCTTTATGTTCTTTATGTACATATCTATCAATGTAAAATTGATCTTGAGCCAGCTAAAACTTCGTATTTAAATGTCGTAATACGACTCGCCAAATAAAAATACTACAAAAATTATTTAAATATTTTTATACTCTTGGCGTTACACATTTGTTCATATGTGTACTCGTATGTTCTATAAAACGGTTAACATCAAATTTCGCTAACATTTAATATCGAAGGTTTTCCTGAATCGCCTAAAGCCAATTATTGGCTATTTCAATTCGCCAATCGAAGAGTCCAAAAATACGTACATTCTCGATAAGCTGGACAGAACGAGACATGTTCGTGTGTCTGTCTGTCTTGCTGCTGTATATGTGTGAATAAGGGTATTTCCCGGGTCCCATAGTTTTCATCGAATCTTTCTAAAACTCAGTAGGGTTGACATTCGTTCCAAATCGGTATGCCACGCCTTTTGATAGGTGTAGGCCATACACTCCCACCGTCCAATTTTCGGTTTTTGTATAAAAACTTTTTTATTACAGTCAATGCCATCTTGAAATGAATGATAGTGGGTTGTATGGCCCTAGGTTTAATATTTGGGTAACGGATTTTTTTCCACCATACTGAGAGGTACTATTTATAGCCTGTACGCATAGGGTAAAAGGGTATATTATACATCACAAACATCGTATAAATTTTATATAAACTGATTCTACTTTTTGATCACCTTTTGAGCTTTTAAAAAAGTTTTCTTCTTTTCCTTCTTCTGCAATCTTCAACTGATACACATTTAATCATTTTCAAAAGTACAAAACAAAAAAGTATCTTTCTGAACAGTTTCTTTCTTGCGAATCGTTTTTTCGCATTCGAAAACCGGAACTGGGGGAGATATTTAAAAAAAAAAAAATGATCTAAATTTTATTACTACGAAAATAATATTAAAATTTGATTGAAATGCGCAAAAATATTGCTGGGAAATCATTCTTGTAATACAAAGTATTCGATGCATTCTACGGTAATATGATAAATTCTCACCAATTTTTAACTCTATTCCACGCAACCATTGCAAAGTTTCTCTAAGAGTAAGCGGCATCCAGAGTCGTAACTTTAACGTAATTAGCGATTTAACTCAATTAACTTAACGCTGATCTCTAAAGTGCACTAATGACTTTCGATATCATTGCTAATTTGTGCACCACGAAGTAAATAATCTGTGACAATCAGCTAGACTATACTATTTATATATAGATGTACATATCTGGCATACTTTCGCATAAGTGCGCCAATTTCTAAACAAAAAAAGATAGATCATCTGGCGGCGAACTAGACTACTACTATTATTATAACAGCTTAAAATTGAGCAATAACAAAAGCTAAGCGCAACTGTTCTTCTTTCCATTCAACTTGCTATTAATAATATAGCAAAAGTCAAGAGAATATATGCTAATTCTGACATACAATGAATAATATAGTCGAGACAAGACAATTCAGCGACTCGATTTGACTCAATCATCAACGCCACCGGGATCGGTTCACGTATGGGGAATGTTGTCGTTGGTGGTGTTTCAACTCTTGGTTTGCTGTTGATGATGCTTATATATATATGTAGTGATTTCTACGACGATAATGTTGATTATGATGATGATGATGCAATATATACGACAGATACATTGGCTACACATGCGCACATTGGCTTAATTAATGCACAAATTGCAACAAGCGTACAACAAGAGTTGTTGCATGAGATATAATAAACTTTGAAGCGTATGTGAGCTACCTAAGCTGATACTAGGTACGTACATATGTACACACAAACGTGGATTATGACGAATATTCTCGCCGATTGGCGGTGTGAATTCGCCATTTAGTCGCACATTGTTTGTTTGACATGCGGCACAGCGTGTTTCAGTTTGTAATTTTTTTTTTTTATTTAGTTTTTGCAATGGCGGCAGAAATTTGTAATTTAAATGTCAAAACTAACGGTGTGCAGTCGCATAAATAACGGTTATTTTAAATTCAATCGGAAAATTGCTAACACGGCGCCAGAGAATACTTACTTCTCTTACGTCAATTAAAGCTTTTTTTATTATTACTTTTTTTTTGTTTTTTTTTTTGTTTCGGTACCGCTCTAAGCTGTAGTTGCAATCGTGTTTGCGATAATAGTATTCGAAAGCAGTCAGTATACAGTAAAATCTCGAATTGAGGTTTCATTTATATTATTGGGCTACATCGACTAAATTATACTAGGGCAATTTGTTAAGTCAGTGACTTTTTGAATTTAAATGCAACACTTGTCTTGTCAACTATAATTTGTTATTAGACTATGGTCAAATTTTAAGCAATCTGCATCATTAAGTTTGTGTTTGACAGCCATTGAAAGCAGATATGAAAGGCAGACAGACGGACAGAAAGCAGGTCGGTGTCGAAATTGAGCTCAAACGAAGGGTAGTCTCTGAAGTACCCAATCTGTATCATTACGTTTGTGTTTGACAGTAATTAAAAGTAATCCCTGAATTAGCTTATATTCATAGATCCATAATTCGTCGCCTATTACGTTGTGTCATAGTGTCACGTGAACCACTGCGGCTGGTTTTCTGCAACATTTCTTTGCACCAATCGATATGAAACCATTTTTGGGCGATTATCAAAATATGTATTTGGTATCCAACACAGACAAATATTCTTGAAAGTCAAATGTTCATATAATGTCGAATGGTCCCAATAATGCTGAAGAATGTCTAAATCTCATGGAATGTGACATGACGAACTTGCAATATCAATTACATTTTTCAAGTTACTGTAAACAACACATGAGTGCTCCTATGTACATCAAAACATTCTGAGCACGTTTATGCTAAAAAAATGTAGAACTTTCCAATAGAAATGTCAACTGGCAACTAACAACAGTTAGTGTTACCAAGGCGCAGAATATACAAGACAACTTTCGTACAATCTTTTATTCTTAATCACCTCGATGAGTCGTTCTATATTTAACCATCTGGCAAACTGTTATATTGTCTTTCCGTCCTTAGCGCCATTTGGGTGACAATCAATTTTTACTATAATTTTGTGTAACTTATTCAGAAAGTTTTTTTCAAAACACTTGATTTGTCTTTCTTTGCGTAATATCAACTTAATTATTGATATGATAGCTTCTAGTGGGCGGACGCTTCACATATATATTAATGGATGGGACCCGCCGACATTTTGGGGTAGACCCCCATATAAATATATTGTCCACTTTTGTGTTTTTGTATGAAAAACTTCATTGTTAAAGTCAATATTATGTTGCAATGCGATTTAGTGGACATCGCCTGTATATACTTATATAAATGAAATGAAATTAACAACTTGAAATTCGATATGTTGGCATCTTGTAGATGGTCGCTTCATAAACATCTAATAGTGACTGACTTTATAAACTGCCATCCTTATGTAAAAATGTTTGTAACAATTAATATAGCTTTCGAATTTTGCGCTGATATTTAAACTCTCCTATTTCCTCTTCACGTAGCCAGTAAAGGCAATAAAATGTTTTTTGTGCTGTAAAAAGTAAAGAACACGCAAATTAAAAAACCACCACACTGCACCACTCGCTGCAAATCAATGTATGTGATATTGTTTTGCGCTCAAAACGAGCTGACAGTCACAATGCGAACAACTGACAGTCCCAATTATAGCGACGAACTATACACTGTTCAAAATTGAGTTATTCTATTTATTTATTTGATGATTTATTGACAATTTATTTATTTTTTTTTTTGTGAATAACGTTTTGGTTTATTTAAAACTGCCCCTATATGGGGGAAACCCCATATATCATTGGCTATTGAATTTACAATTTGCTTATTACAAAGTGTTTTATAACAGTCTTAACATTAAATAGCAAGATGCTTAGGTAAAGCAGCATGATGGGATCGTTAACATAACTAAGAAGTATAACTTAATTATGTTGGCCTAAATGGGAAATCTAGGATATGTATTCTTTTTAGGCGCCTTACAGCTAAACTGTTATCAAGTAAGTTAATAGCCAGTTGATATGTTTTGAGCTAGCTTTAAGAATTTCTTTATAAACCGAATTTATGCCAGTGGCAGATCTAATATCGGAATTAGTAGCAAATAACGGTGCTTTCGTAATTTTACGAAGTTCTTTAGCCTGGAATGTCTCAATTATTTCTACTTTTTTTTTGGCTGTACCCCAAAGAGGAATTGCGTAAGTTCAAATAGGCTTAATAAGAGCTTTATACAAAAGCAACCTATGATTTAATTTTAGTTTGGATCTCTTACCCAAAAGCCATTCCATTAAAAAATAAACTTAAATTGCATGAGACATCGTTTAGAAGACAGGTGAGGCTTCCATGTGAGTCGTCAATCCATTATTAGTCCTAAATATTTGACATCAGTTGCGTGAGGAATGGGTGAGTCGTATAAGATCAGTTGAGAGCAGGTTCCATGTCTCGTTGCAAAAGTAACATGTGTGGAATTATCCGCGTTCACCTGTATATTCCATCTTTCCAGCCAGAATTCGAGAACGTAAAGCCGCGCTTGGAGTAATGCAGGAGCTTCTTCCGCCAGGAAGGCGGTATCATCTGCGTATGTTGCAGCTAAAAGATCCTGGTTTCTGAGTATTGGTATACCAGCGGTGAATAACGTGTACAAGATATGTGCTAAGACACTACCTTAGGGAACACTGGCATAGATGGGAGTAATATTAGAGTGCTCATCCTCATAGCGAACACGAAAGGTATCAGAAAGATATGACTTCAGAAATAAATAATAATTAGTTGGCGTCATTCTCTTTAGTTTAAACAGAAGCCCTTGGTGCAAACTTTATCGAAGGCCTGTTTTACGTCTATTAACTCTACCGAAATTTAATGAGAATTAATGTGAATGACAGCTGTTCACATTTTCAACATAATAATATTATTTTTTTTTTACTGTAAACAATCCGTGGATAAAAAAATATGTTTCTACCATATTTTTATACCATTCACGCATAGTGTGAAATGGTATTATCAGTTTGTCGTAGACCACATAAAGTATATATATTCTTCAGCTCGACGAGACAAATCGATCTAGCCTTGTCCGTCTGTCTTTCTGTCCGTCTGTATGTTGTTGCGCATTTTTTGGGGACCAATGTTTATGCTATCCAGTTGAAATTTTGCACGTATACTTCCAGTTTAATAGAGTGTCAAGATTGACCCGCCACGCCCACTTTTTGGTGTAACCCATCCTTCATTTAGATCAATATTAGCTTGAAATTTGATTTGGTGGATTTTTGTGGACAACCGCTTCATATACATATACAATTGGGCGTGGCCCGCCCATTTTTTGAGGTAGTCCCATATAAACCCACAGTTCACTTTTATGCATTTGTATGGAAAACGTCAATATCAACTTGATATTCGATATGGTGGCATCTTACACATCTACTACATCGCTTCATACGCATCTATTAGTGAGCGTGTACCACCCACTTTTTGGGGTAGCCCCTATTTAAACCCCCACTTTTATGTATTACAATACTTCTTAAAGTTTCGTGTGAATGGTATTAGAGCTTCGGTTCAACCGAAGTTAACGTTTTTTTCTTGTTTATTTTTATTTTAATTTTAAATTCTGCTTAAGCTATAAACGTCAATTTCATTGTATCTTATGTCAATCTTAATAAAATATTCCACTTATGTCTAGATCGTACCACTATAGAACATAGATTTACTAGAAGCCTTCGTTAATGTGACTTAAATTTTTTTATAAGTTTTCTTTTATAATATTTTCTTAGTTATGTAACTTCGCTTCGCCATACATAAATTTATTTTATTAAATTTCGTTTTTTTGCATATTTTATTAGTGTTTGTTTTCGTTGCTTTTGTTTTTTCCCCATTTAATTTTATTCGCATTCAAATTTATCATCATTTTGCAATGATAAAAAAATAGTTATGGCATCAATAAATTACAGGTCGTTATTCTGTGACACCGGTTGACTGACAATTAATGCAACGAAATGGTTCACATTGTTAAACAAATTGGAAAACAAAATTATACTAAAATCTTTGTCTCAGAGATGCAAAGAGAAATTCGCGACAAGGCAATAACCTTGCAAAAGAAACATATAGAAAGCGACTGAGCGACTCTTGCACTTACTAAATAGTCAGTCAGTCAGTTAGTTAGTTAGTTAGTTGTAGTATCTGCATTCATGGCGGTGGCGGTGGCAGCGGCGTAATTCGATGCCAGCGAGATACAAGTTGCATATACAAAAGTATATCTAGATTGGCCGAATTGAAATTTGTACAGCATTGCATTAAAGATTGCCTTGCTTCATAATTTGTGGTTAGCGTATCAAACGACAAACAAAAAAAACAACAACAACAACTTGCCATAGCCGTCTTATACAAGTACATACAATCCAATTTAAAACTTGATAATCGCGAGAGTTTTATTTATTTATTTTAGTTTGCTTTTGGTTTGTAAATATTCGAATGGTATTGTGATTGATCTGCATTACTGCAAAATGATATGACGGAAGAAATATAAACATTTATTTGCAAATATTTGAATAGTATCTGAGAAAGCCAACTTCAAACAACAACAACAACAACATTTTGTGCTACATTGAAAGCTGAGCTCACACAGCGTATGCGTAATGTGGCATGTTGATTGAGCCGCGCTCTCGGATTGCGTTGCGCTTCAATTAAAAACATGAGAAAATTATTATTATGGCACCATAGTTAAGATCACGGTGCAACCGAAGTTTTAATACTCTTCATACTCAATACTTTTGCATTTATTCCATTTTATTATTGCATTTTTAAGGTGGTTAGCTTATAGCAATGTGAACTTTTCGTCTTTTAGACGTCACAATATCGAATTTCAAGTTAATATTGACTGTAATGAAAAAGAAAGTGTTGGAATTGGTGGAATTGTATGGGAACTACCCTTAAAAGTGTATTTGTCATGGTAGTTGTGACTTACTTGTTTGTTCAGCCTAGGAACATAGGAACTCTACACACCCAATTTTAGATCTATATTTTAATAACTGAGCGACTAGGTTTGATTCATACAGACAGGCGACAGATAGTCAGCAATACTGACGGACATGGACATTCGTCTCGACGAAGTGATCAAGAATGTATATGCTCTACTATGTGGCCTCCGACGCTTCATTCAAAGCATTACAAACTTCGTGACAAAATTGTAATACTATTCGTATTACACGTGTATATTTCAATATTTTATACTCATCAAATGGGGCGCCCATGTAGCATGAATATCGTATTTCAAATGGTTAGTTCGACGAAAGTAAAAGTTTTAGACGTGATGGGCTTGTAGGCACAATGGAAAAGGTTCTAAATGTAAAAAAAAAAGTTTTTGTTTAAATCCACTTATACGAGATGTGTGAAAAAAGGGTGCCTTTTGATTTTTCTCGAAAAATATTTATTTATTTATCAATATCTATTTTGTTTCCTTCAAAGTAATCCCCTTCAGATATAATACACTTGGGCCAGCGCTTTTTCCAATCATCGAAGCACTTCTGATATGCGCTTTTTGGTAGGGCCTTGAGCTTTTCCAGCGATGCTGTTTTTATCTCCTCAATTGTGGCAAAGAGCCGTCTTTTCATGGGTATTTTCAGTTGTGGCAACACTAAAAAGACGCAGGGGCCAAGTCCGGTGAACTCGGTGGCTTCGGAACAATCTTCGCTGAAACATGTTTCATGCCCAAAACATCCGAAAAAAATGCATGGCATGAGCCAAGCGATATGCCAATATCCTCAATAACTTCTCTAATAGTGATTCAACGATTCTCCATATCAATTTTCTTCGTTGCTTCAACGTTTTCATCGGTTGTTGACGTGCATGGGGCGTCCAGGGCGGTTATCGTCATTAACATCTTCTCGGCCTTTGGTTAAGAGCTTTTACCACGTATAAACATTTTTTTTGTTCAAAGTAGACTTGCCAAATGCCCACTTAATTGGAGCACTTAATTTTATTTTTCACACAAAATCTAATCCAGATTATTTGATCCATTTCAATCGATAGCAAAAAGTCGCCAAGCACACAAAAACACATTTAACTTTATATTTGTCAAAAACAAACTAAAAATACAAAACGACTGATCACGTCAACCTAGGGAACATAACATGAAAAAAAAAAAAAATATGAAAAATCGAATGTACGTAGCCCGCGAAATTTGAAAAGTCACCTTTGTTATCGTGACAGACAGGCGGACATAGCTATTTCGATTCTTGACACCTTACACGAGGGTTGTCTTGCATATTATTCACATTGGCACCCTGAGTGTTGTTAGATACCACCGAACATTTTCATTGGAAAGTTTTATTCCATTTGTTTAATGACTTAAGCAAAGTAGAGGGAGAGCGAATTACATTGTACAAGCGAGACAAACTATAAAAAACATAATACGATACCAATATGCGGAACAATTCCGTTGATTTGAAAATAATTTGTGCAAATAAATTATTCTGAGCGAAATTAATTCTTGCATTTATGTACACAAACACAGCGAAACCCTATTTTACACAACTGTGATTTTCTGTTTTGGTACCAAATTCGTATGTATCGTTTTGTACGCAAGTAAATGTGTATATAAAAAAAAAAACTATAATTTACTTGATTAAGGTCAATAATTTTTGGTGAGTTTTATCTCGCTTGATTTGATCCACTTCCATAAGGTTCCCTATATCTGTACCACTCGAAACCAATCGTCGTAAAGTAGCTTAAGTAAGTGGAATACGACCCCATTGAAGTATGAATAGAACAGATCAGTGTGCTATATGTGTATTGATATTTTGATGCATTAATTCATTTCATGGTTCCATATTTCCTAAAATTGGGACTAATGAAATAAAGTCCATATATCCGAATGGACGTTTTAATAAGTTTACTTGTTGGCATCTTAGCTCGATGTGCCAATATATACATGCATATGTATATGTAGTTAATTAATTTTTTCTCCACATTTATGTGTTACAAACATCGTGACAAAAGCGGTGTACATCAATTTATTCCGTATATGTTTATGACACAATATATAACTAACAAAAACAAAGCTAATAGAAACAACAAAAATTTAAATTACCACACAGCTTCAACTATTGTACAGCAGTCATAATTAGCAAAGATAAAAATAATTTCCGCAATTAAAAATATATGTATATTGAGCCATAGTTTCATGCATATGCCTTTAAAAAATATGCGTTTCTAAAATACGACGTGTAATAGTTAAGCAACTTTCGAGTTACATACTCGTATATACTGGTAAAGATAGTAAATTATCAATTATCTAACTGCTTAGCTGTTAAAAATTCAAATACCTAATACATTTTGCGAATTGCAAACAAAAAGTTATTCTAGAATTATAAATAAAACAACGAAAATATTCGCTGCTCGTTTAAATTGAAAATGTACGCTACAAAGAACGTACGCCCACGCAGCAGTCTCTCCACAGACGACAATCATCGCATCAAAGAAACACATCGGCCACATAAGCGGCCCAGTAATACAATTCTGACGCTTTTTGCCTTTTGCATATTTTTGCTGGTGTTGTGCATCTTTCTGCTGGGCGCTTTGGTCTATGTAGGCAAAAATATTGCCGAAGAGAAACAAAGTGTTGCAGCAGCAGTCAAAATAAATGAAAATGAAACATTTGCAAGTGATTTTGCATGGAGTCGCGAACAATTGTTGTCAACAAAGCCAATATTGAGTGTGCGAACAGGTAACATTCAAATCAAACGGTCGATAAAATATAAACAGCTGTTTGCATATTGTAATCGGTCTGCGTACCGATAACATACGCATGCAACGCTGTTCACATTAAGCTGCGGTTGTAGTGTAATGTAATGCAAATTTCAATTATTTACATATATTTTACATAACAGCAGTAATTTTTTGCTTTTGAAAATTTAATTTATTGTTAAAATTTTTATTTGTGCTAGAAATTTGTATTGAAATACTTGAAAAATATGTGCAGCGGCTTTGTACGCTGCTTGCACTACCACCGCAGCCACAGTCGACCTTTGTCTTGCTTTGTTGTTGCTTTGACAAATAAACGAAAATTTTTCACAGCTGCCGCGACGACAACTCAAATTGTGCCCACAAACTCAAATCGTACAATGTCCATCGTTGCGCCAGCAATTAAAGCCGCCAGTAATGTATTACAAAAGTTAAAATATCGTTTACCGCGCGAACTGCAACCGCGTAAATATAAATTAAAAGTGCTGCCGGATTTGGTAAACAAAAATTACACCGGCAACGTAACAATAGATCTGGAAATACTCGAGCCAATTGCATTTATACCAGTGCATGTGAACAAACTAAATGTTAGCACACACTCTGTGCAGCGTTTGAACGATGCCGGCGCGCCGCTGCAGGATATAGTGCCCGTGTTGACATTTGCCTATCCCGAATTTGAATATTGGGTTACCGAATTTGCGCAGCCGCTCGAAAAGGGCAACTATTCGTTGACACTTAATTTCAGTGGTTCATTGGTGGATCGCATTACGGGTTTCTATCAAAGCTCTTACTACGATGAGCTGAGCAAACAAAAAAGGTAGTCGAAGATTAGTGTAAGATTTTAGCTTAGTTTAATTTAACAATTTACTGTACATATTATGTCGTATATAATATTTAACTAATTTTTATTTCGTCGCAGATGGATTGCTACGACCAAATTCGAGCCAACTTTTGCGCGCCTGGCCTTCCCATGTTTCGATGAACCGGCGCTGAAGGCGCAGTTTACACTTACCGTGGTGCGTCCAACAGATGGTGGCTACCATGCTGTGTCCAACATGAATGTTGCAGTAAGTATTAACATAAATACTTAACTAAACAAATTTAATACGTTTTGTATCTCTTAGAATGAGATTATCGATGGCAATTTGACTGAGGTCACCTTCGCAGAGAGTGTACCAATGAGCACGTATCTTGTCGCATTTATGGTTACCGATTTTGCACACAAAAACAAAACTATCAACGGTGTACTGCCCAATGCCAAAGATTTCGAGCTACGCGTTTTTGCCACACCCGCACAGCTGGAGAAGGTGCAGTACGCCTTGGATACCGCTGCTACTGTCATTGAATACTATATTGATTATTTTAATGTTACGTATCCATTGCCAAAACTCGATATGGCTGCCATACCGGACTTTGTGTCCGGCGCTATGGAAAATTGGGGTCTGGTTACCTATCGTGAAACAGCGCTGCTGTACGATCCAGCAACTAGTTCTAGCGAAAATCAGCAACGTGTAGCCTCTGTCATTGCACACGAATTGGCGCACATGTGGTTTGGTAATCTGGTCACAATGAAATGGTGGAATGATCTCTGGCTAAATGAAGGTTTTGCTTCCTACATACAATATAAAGGTGTCGATAAAGTGCATCCTGAGTGGGATATGGTGTGTATTATTGCATTTATTTACACATGCATACATATACGGATATATGCTAATCCAGGTACATATATAATTTTAATTTCAGCCTGCGCAATTCCTCGTTGAAACATTGCATTCGGTAATGACATTGGATGCCACATTAGCTGCACATCCCATTGTTCAAACTGTTGAAAATCCTAATCAAATTACGGAACTGTTCGATTCGATTACATACTCAAAAGGTGCTTCACTTGTACGTATGTTAGAGAACCTGGTTACTGAGACGGCATTCCGAAATGCTACCACACGCTATCTGCGTAGTAACATCTACAACACTGCTACCACCGATGATTATTTAAGCTCAATGGAAGAGGAAAATTTGGACTTTGATGTAAAGTAAGTAATACAAGAGAAAATGTAGACTTAGGTGGAACCTAATAACTATAAGCCAACCAAAGAGAAAACCCAAATAGCCTTTGGTCCAACCGAAGCTTTTATACACTTCAAATCGTATAGCAGCTATTTTTCCAAAAGAACAGAGACAAATATATATTTGTAAACCTAAAAATCGAAACTGGGGCATGGAACGGTTCGCGGCCTCCACCCTACAAACACCTGGCAAGCTACATTATATATATGTGAAGCGTCCTTACAGCAGAAACCACCATATCATATTTTGAGATGCCCTTGATTGTATTAATATTTTTTTCATACAAAAATCTAAAAGTTGGTGTTGGGTTTGTTTGGGAGACCGCCCTAAAAATTGGCGGGACACGCATCTTGATATTTATGTGCAGCGTTTTAAAACTTAAATTGAACGGTAAGGTTTCTTAGTATAATGGGCGTGCCACTCCCATTGATCGAGACGAGTTGCGATTATTCATATTCTTAAATTGCATTTTCATTTGATATTGGTTATATTAAAAGATTTCCATAAAATAATCTTGAAGTTACTATCCAAAAAAAAATTAAGCGTGGAATAAAACAAATTTATTAGTCAGGATTTACTGGGTCCTTCGAGCTGCACGAAGTACTGGTCCTGGTGTCGATGGGCCACTTGTTGGGTAGCACAACGTCCGTCCTTATTATTATATAGAAGAATATCTTAAAAACTGAGGTACTAGTTGATGAATTTAAACGTCCTGACGTATTTTAGTTATGTATATTTATGATCCTCGATTATTTCCTGTTTCTAGGGAAGAAGCTAAGATTTAAAAAGAAACTCCCTGCAATCTCCTCTGTCTCTTATTCTCTACTGACAATTGAAATAAATGTTTGGACGTTGAATCTGAAACTCAGCGCTTTTAGGGCGACCGTTCACTCTAATACAGCTAAATTGTCTCGTCGGATTGATAAATATCTGCCTCTACAATAGGGTACAGACTTTTAGACAAACTGATAATACCCATTATATAGTGTATATATGCGAGGATATTCAAAAATGTTTGCTAATACCTAAAAATATGCTAAAACTTTCGAATTATTTCAGACAAGTTATGCAGACCTGGACCGAACAAATGGGTCTGCCTGTTGTAGAAGTCACCAAAGATGGTAACAATTACAAACTCACACAGAAGCGTTTCCTCTCCAATCCTGACGATTACAATGAGAAGCACGAAGACTCGCAGTTCAAGTAAGTACAATGAAATCTATTTATTACTGATACATAATTTAATAATTGTTATATGCTTCACTAGCTACCGTTGGTCCATACCAATCACTTATATCACAAGCGCTGACAGCACTGTAAAGAGTGTGCTTTTCAATCACAACGATAACGAAATCACAGTGAATGTAGGTAGCGAAGTGAGCTGGATTAAATTCAATAAGGATCAAGTAGGATACTATCGTGTCAACTATCCAGCTGAAATATGGCAAGCGTTGACCACTGCACTGACTACGACGCGCGGTGATTTTAGCGCATCCGATCGTGCGCATTTGATAAACGATGTTTTCACGCTAGCGAGTGCCAGCCAGCTTGATTTTAGCATTGCTTTAGATCTTAGCACCTACTTGGAGTCGGAGTTGGACTTTGTGCCCTGGAGTGTGGGCAGCAATCGTTTGAGGTCATTGCGAAATCTTTTGTATTATACCCCGCAATACAGTGACTTTGCTACCTATGCGCGTAAATTGCTGACAAAGGTTGTCGACTCGGTTGGGTTTGAGGTGTCACCAGATCATCTGCACAAGTGAGTTTAACATAAAACTTATCTTCGCAAATAGTAATTATTATTATTATTATTATTTTTTTTTTTAACAGCTCCTTACGTACTACTGTACTGAATTTAGCTTGTAGCGTAGATCTCGCCGCACCATTACAGGAAGTGGCAACACGTTTCAACGCATGGCTAGCAAATCCTGCAGTGCGTCCGGATCCAAATATACGTGATGTTATCTATTACTACGGCATGCAACAGGTTGGTGCCGAAGCTATATGGGACAAAGTCTGGCAATTGTATCTTAGCGAACAGGATGCAAATGAGAAGATTAAGCTTATGAAATCATTATCGGCAGTACGTGTGCCTTGGATCTTGCAACGGTACAACCTTATCATCTTATTCTATATATTTAGTGAATTATAATACAAATTTATTTCGCAGTTACATCAATCTGGCGTGGGATGAGAAAAACGTACGTGGCCAGGATTATTTCAATGCCATAATTTACATATCGCAAAATCCAATTGGCCAAAGTTTGGTCTGGGATTATGTGCGTGAGAACTGGCAGCGTTTGGTAGATCGATTTGGTATAAACGAGCGTTATCTTGGACGTCTCATACCATCTATTACGAATCGATTTGCAACCAAAACCAAATTAGGTGAGATGGAAGTGTTCTTTGAGAAATATCCAGAAGCTGGGGCTGGTACAGCTGCACGTAAGCAGGCTCTAGAGGTTGTGAAAAACAATATTAAGTGGCTGGAGCAGAACCAAAAAGATGTTGGCGAATGGTTGACCAAGCAAAATAGTGGCGCAGCCGCCACGAATAGCATTAAGTAAATCAATGCATTTTGTAGTATCTCTTATTTGCCTATTGTTGAATATTTGAAGTCGTTTTGTATAATAAATGAATTTGTAAATTATTTGAGAGAAAGATATGAGAAAGATAAACTGAACATAAAAAGTGTGTATTTAAATCAACTGCCTCTAGTCGTATAGTGAAACATCGCATGAGTGAAGTGCTGGATCTAATAGCTTATGTGCTTTGGACGATAATCTGACTGAAAGAACTACATGGAAAATTAATGCCTATCTCTTTCTTTAAATTCTTGTTTTTATCTGAAGGCGTACTTAAAAATGTTTAGTAAAATTCGTTCTAAATTTTCTTGAAACAAGTATAAAACTGGATCGATTTATAAATCAATAGTGTAAATACTCGAATTAAGTACATATAATATTCATGAAATAACTATAAAAATCTGTACTCAAGTAAAGTACAGAAGTCTCAGAATGCCAAATAAGTACTTTTTGACTTGAAGTAAGTAGAAAATTTTTAAGGAATTTCTGAGAAGTGAAAAAAACTTGAGAGGAAAATACAATTTAAACTCTCACCTATTCCAAGTGCTTCGCACCGACAGTAAATGGTAAAAGCAATGGGTTGTGGTTCGAAAATTCCACTTATCGGGTGCTCGTTAGACGAGGTAGTTAAGACGATGGCAGTTCTGAGCGCCTGTTTGCATGTGTGATGGTTCAATGCCAGGTTCTTCCACCAAACAACGTTTCTATAAAACCGTGCAAAACCCTGAACATAATTTTTAAATTTAATAATTTCGGGTTTGAAAAAAAAAGTATTTTGTACTACGTTTAAGAAAATCCTTACTCAAGATACTATTGATACGGCTATGGATCAATTCAAGTACGGAAATCCTGGAATGTTTTATGAGTGTAGATCAATTTATGTTGAAATATCGTATATGAGACCATCTTTGAAAAAAATCAATAAAAAAGTCAAAACCGTGTATATCCTAATCATTTAAATTTTTTTATTGCAATTTTCAAATTTCAATTTTCAGAAAACACCGAACCAGAATCGAAGCTTTAATGCATATGATATTTAAAATAGTATAAATTCTATATATTGTTAAGTGCTGAAATTTGATGCATGTTAGTTTTTAAAAAAGTCAATAGACATTTTAAAGTACTAACGGAAAAGTTTTAAATAACGCCAACAGAATTTCGAACACTGCATTTAGAAACTCACCACACAATAACATCGGTGTGCGAAAGAGCTTTCGCTACAAAAACAAATCAAATGAGAGCAAAGCTTTCTGATCTCTGCTTGCGATACGATTTAGGTGCAAGCTCAAAAATGCATTCGGGTCAGCTGCAAATTATGAGCGCCTGGTATTTACCAAGCAAAATGCAAAATGTGGTTTTTGTATGCTTAAACGGGAATTAACGATCTAGCTAAATACAATTTATGCTTATAAAAAAAAAAGCAAGAGTGGCCTGATTATTCCTTTGAACCGGGATAATCGTATGATTTTGCCCCTATCGAACCTACTTAGAAGCTAAATCGTCCTGAAAATTGAACAGAAATTCTGAAAGGATGACCCAAGACCATATTTGAATATTTTTGAGCAGCAAATCTTGCACAACCAAGGAATTTAAAACAACAACAAAAATTATGTATATATAAAAAAAAAGATTTTATATAGGAAAAAGGGAATTTTGTAAAGGAGAGGAAAGGAATTGAATGGTGCTGAGCACCAAGCCGTAGCCAGACATGCACGCAGGGCTGTATGCCCGTAAGAAAGCAGGCCGTAACAATATCCTAAACAAAACAATAAAGAGCTCTACAGTCGAGTGCGCCTTGTTTACCTTGTTTACGGCTCATATGAATCATAGATTATATTCTTTAGAGGCCCGACATAGACATATGCGAGATATTCTACTTGGATTTATGAAAAATTCGAATTAATTAAAAATCAAAATACAAAAATTTTATACAATAACAAAAAAATTGGGGCTGGTTTGCATGGGACTGACCCTTAAAGTGGTCCGCTCTGGTTCTAAATGGAATATTTTGTATGGATTGACATAAGATACGATATATTTTTTTTACATTTATAGCCTAATTATGAAGTCAAAAACCTTAAAAAGGGAGCGTAAGTTTGTATGGCAGCTACCCCTTATAATGGTCCGATCTGGACCTATGCAGTATATTTTATTAGGATTTTCATAAGATACACCAAATTTGGCGTTTCTAGTAGAGTTGAGCGATATTTAACTACCTGTGCTACAATCACGGCGACTGATCATTGATATCAGTTGCTACTCGCTATTGTAAATATCAGCGCTGGAGTATCATTTGTTTCTTACTAGTGCCACTGTGATGCAGGACAAAAAGTATATAAGCGATTTTTCAGTCACCTTGAATCAATATATCAGTTGACTATCGCTCAACTGATATATTGTACCGTACGCGTAGTGTTCACAGGCGAGTACATCATATTTAATAAAGGTATTTAAGCACTTTTGCTAAATTCAATCTTTATGCTTCGTTGGTTTTTATCTCTAGTAGCATCTCGTTTCTTTCATTGGAGTGGAAAATTAAATGTTTTTTTTTTCTGATATCTTCTGGGGTTTCTTATATCCAATCCTTTCTTGAAAATGACATCAAAACATAACTCTTTCAGCATACCTTCGTAGTTTCACGTAGTATTGCCTTAGTCCTTACAAGTTGTAGTGAAGATATGATACTTGATCAATCCTGAGAAGGATTATGTTATCTGTAATAGTTGGAACTAAAATAAATAGAAAACCGACGACTTCCTGAAAGACCAACTTCCCGCCTCAATTCCCAAGATTTTGTTAAGGAATACTTCTCTTGTTACGGGAGCCCAATGATTGAGACTATTTCCAACTCTCTCCCTTTGTTTTTTATGCCATTTTAAGCCTCCTCTCCAGAAAATGGCTCAAAAAAGATATTCCAAAAACTGATGGCGTTTTCCTGAATTATGAAATTAGTCCCAAACAATTGTAGTGAAGTTATGCCACATGGTTAGTCCTGGGAAGGATACTGTGGGATATAAAGGTTCCAATGGGTTTTTGGAATAGGCGCTGCAATCAATACTAGTTGGCACTAGAATATATACAAATCAGGAGATAGTCGGAATCATTGTGCTCCTGCAACAGGATATGGTCTCTTTATAAAGATATTGGGAATTGAGGTGCGAATAGGGTATTTCAGATTCTCAGATATAAGAAGGCTATAAATAATTGTGTTGGTTTAATTAATACAAAAAAAAGAGATATAAAGTTTTTTTTTTCTTTTATTTTAACAGTGATCCCAGTTGCAGTTGAAAATCACGGTGATCTCCAATAGCAGTCACGATAATCACTGCTTCTCAAAAATCATTTATTAGCTCATCTATAGTTTCTAGCATAATTAGCTATAAAACCAAAAAAAAATATTCTTACAAATTCGTAAAAATGGAAAGTTGGCTTGTTAATTTAATACAAGTTATATGGAGAGGGGGAAAGGGAGTTTAAATATCTAAACTTAAATTCTCTATCTCTTATAGTCTCCGAGTTCGTTGAAACGTACGGCAGGACGGACGGCCGAGCATATGTACCCTAAGGGCACAGGGTAAAAAAATACTTGCAAAACATAAAATCCTAAAGGTGATATTGACTGCAATAAAAAAGTTTTTCATTGAAAAAGGTCAAACTAGGTGGGTGGTTTGTATGTGAGCTGCCCCAAAAAGTGGGCGTTACATGTCAATGTAGATACTCTACTTAACTGCAGTAAAAACAAGAAAAAACGATAACTTCGGTTGAACCTTGGGCCTACTTGTAAAAGGGGGCGGTACAGGCCCATTACCATATGTATGTGAAGCAACCATACATAAGAAGATACCATATCGAATTTCAAGCTGATATAGACTTAGCTGAAGAAGTTTTTCGTACAAACCCATAGATGTGAGCTGTGGGTTTGTATGGGAGTACCTTTAAAATTGGACGGGACACGCCCATTTGTAAATGTTTATGAAGCAGTTGTCCATTAAAATCGACTAAATCGAATTTCAAGCAAATATTCATTTAACTAACGAATTTTTTTATAAAAAACACAAAACTGCATGGTGGGTTTTTATAGGGCTAGTGGGCAAAAAGTGGGCGAGACGTGCCCATTACTGTATGTATGTTAAGCGGCTATCCATAAAAAGACACTACATCGCATTTCATTGACTTTTATAAAGTAGTTTCTCATACAAAAACACAAAATTGGGCAGTAGGGTTGCATGGAGGCCACCCCAAAAAGTGGGCGGGTGGCACCCATTAATGTATATGTGCAGTGTCCGTCCACTAGAAGCTACCATATTAATTATTATATTGATATTGACTAGTCAAAAGTGAGCGGTGGGTTTGTATGGGGCCTACCCCAAAAAGTGGGCGTGGTGGGTCAATTTTGGTACTCTATTAAAATGCAATAATTAGAAGTGTGTGTGCAAGTTTTCAACTGGATAGCATAAAAATTGGTCCCCAAAAATGCGTAACAACATACAGACGGACAGACAGACGGACTCGTCTCATCGAGCTGATAAAGAATATACTTTATGGGGTCTACGATGCATTTTTTAATGAGTTACAAACTTTCAGACAAACTGATGATACCATTTCACACTATGTGTGAATGGTATAAAAATATGCGCAACAACATCCAGTCAGACAGACGAATGTAGCTAAATCAACTCGTGTCATCGAGTAGACGAAGAATATATTTACATACTTTTTGGGGTTATACCGGAACCGTTAATCAAAACTAACCGATTCAAATTGAGAACCGAAACAGGAACCAGAACTGATATTTTAATTTTTTTAAAACCTGAAATAAAATTTATTGTGAAAGAACCGTACCGAAACAAAAACATTATAGTAAAAATACTTACCTATGCGAAAAACAGCTGATACCATACTGATATGGTTAAAAAATTGCACAAATTTCAAAGAACTATTGGAATTGTTATAAATTACTATCGCACTTCCAGCTATGCAATTAGAGCTTTTCTTTTCAGGCGACAAGTTTATTTCAATTCGCTTGAGAATCGACTGAACGCAAAAACATTTCATACAAAATTCGAAAAGTGGTCGGTGGGTTTGTATAGTGGCTACCCCCCTAAAGGTGGGCATGACATGCTAGTTGTGACAAATGCTCAGCCTAGGATAATAGGAAGTATTAATACCCGAGTTTAGATCGATATCTTAAAAACTTAGGAATAGTTTTGATTCATACCGACAGGGGATAGGCAGACAGACGGACGCGCCTAGTTCGATTCGTCAAGTCGAGCTGATCAAGAATGTATTTACTTTGTGGGGTCCTTACACTACATAGTATGAAGAGTATAGTAATCTAAGTACGTTTATATTTACTTACTCTTGAATAAAGAATAGTTTATTTCAAAAAATGTGAATAACATATTATTAATTTGATATATGATCTTTGGAACGTATTTAATAGTAATTATTCTCTACTTTTTTCAAGAATTTTAGTATTAAGCGATACCGGTACCACAGCGCTACACCGAAACTAAAATTCAAGAACCGTATTCGTTATTCAGAATACCGAAATAAATTGGAACCGGTACAAAATCTTATATCGAAACAGACGTTTCGGTACTTACCAAAACTGTAACCAAAACCGAAATACATTTCGGTTTTATTATACTATATGTCGGCTTAATAATTACATGGAATAGCTATAAGCATTTCTTTTTAGATTATATATTGAATATATATACATATATATTTTGTGTTTACATCATTGACTAGCTAAGCGTTTAGATTAATCACTGTTGAGTGCTACATACAACTACAACTAAAGAAACTAAAATGTAAAATACATTTAAACTTACGTATATTCATATACTTTATAGTGGAAGTAGCTACTGTGGTTCCTCACCTACGATATTAAGAATGTGTTGCCGAAATCAGTTCCTTCTGCTGCTTGATCGGTAAGTCGTATGCATTGAATGCTCTATGCCTATCACAGTTTGTTCACCTGGGACACATTCTATACTTGTACCTGACTAAAAAGCATTCGGTATGCTACTATTTGTTGCACTGCCGATGCTTGGCAATGGCTTTTGTGGCTGTTTACTCTGCGGCGCACGCCAACGAAATTTATCAGTGAAATTCTTCAAAGTGCTGCTTGAATTCTTCTTCGGTAACTGATGCACCGCCACTGGTGAATCAGCACTACACTTAGCCACCGTTGGCTTTACCTCAATGCGTGGACTAGTTTTTGGGAGTATGGCATCCGGTTGATCTTGCCGCCGTATAATGCGAGAGAGTTTGAGGCGTGTACGTGTTGGTTGATTAAGATTTAGTTCGTTTACAGAGTTAAGCGCATGACTTGTTGTTACTTGTTTATCTGTATTAATACTATTGCAACCGCTGTCCATTTGACTAGTGACGGGATAAGGTTCCTCGAGCAGTTCCTGTGAATGTAAAGAGCCAACTTCAGCACGTCTCAAAATATCTTTATGCGTTGCGCCAATCATTGAACGACGGCTATTTTGTGTGTTGTTGTAAGTTATTGGTGCATCAATCTCTGCCTCAAGCAACGAGTTAGCATCACCCACAGAAGATAGTTGCGAGATTTGTGATTGCAGTATGCGATGGGAGGGCACTACCACAGCTGCCATACTGTCGCCGCCACAACTGCCCGAACGTGCTGCAGCATTTGCGGAACTTGTAGCGTAGATATCATGTTTGCTGACTGATGTCATCAGCGTTGACTGTGACCCAATTGAGATGCAACGATTCCGATGCGAACCGCGACGACTGCCACCATTGTACAAACTTCCAGCGGCCCCGGCACCGCCGCTACCGCCGCCACCGCCCACACTGTTCACCGTTGTCGTTGTAGTTGTTGTGCGTATGCTATCCTGTAGAGAAAGATGTTGATGTCTTGGGTCACGACACTGAAACTGCACTGAAACACGATGCAAGCCAAAATGCTGGCATGCATTATTGTTATTCACCGTTGTATTCAGACGCAATGAACCATTCTGTCGCAATAGAGCGCTATAGTTGTGCTGCTGACCGCCGCTCTTCAACTGGTATTTGCCGGACAATCCAAAATGGCGTGCAAGTGTCACCTGTACGTATAGCGTAAACATTTATTTATGAGCGCGTTTTTGAAAAAAGCTTGACAGTTTAATCAACGACAGCTGCACGTACCTTAAATGCTTCGCGAAATTTGTGACTCATAATATTGTAGAGCAAGGGATTGATGCACGTTGACAGGAAATAGAGCACACCCGATGTATAGTTGAGCACATTGAAGATATCATTAAATACTTGCGATTTAATGTCGGCAGTGGAGCCATAGACAGCCATCAAACGCTGCGCATGAAAGGGCGCCCAGCACAGAAAGAAGGCCACTGCCACGGCAACTGTAGCACGAAATGATAATGTTGATGATTGAATCGAAAGCGCTTAATATGCAATTAACAAATTACCCAACATGCGTATGACACGACTCTGTGCACTAATACTACGATTTATATCGTACGAACGCCTTGGCAGTGCCTGCAGCAGACGACTCCGCTTCAATTTGACACCGATCAGTACATAAAGTACACAAATGGCGGTCATTGGGCCGCCAAAGAATATAAAACCGGAGACGGCAAACACGTGTGCAAAGAAATCATTGTGCATCTGAATGCGAAAAATAAAAGAAAAAATGTGAAAATTTATCAAAATGATGTTATACTTTGTTAAAATACTCACCGTGCAGGAGGAGCCACGCTCGAGTGGCACCACAGAGAATTGCATTGCTTGCGGCAGCGCCAGCAAAAATGCAGTCAACCAAATGGCAAAGATAAATTTTATGGCACGCGAAAGTTTCGACATGGTGTGCTGTCTGCAAAAGTACAAGTATTAAGAGAAATAAAATAAAATAAATGTGAAATTTTTTTTATTTAATTCAGTTGCTTCATGCGAAGGATACACACGCGCAAAGCGCAAAAAAAAAAATTAAATGAAAAATAATGTGACTCTGACTGAGAATGGGCTTTAAATAGAAAATTAACCTAACCTGGGTAATAAAAATGTTTTTAAATTAACCATTTGTAAATGATAGAGCTATATGAAGGTCCATAATGAAGAGCATCAGTCTTCAGCGATGTCGGATATTTTATGAAATGAGATATAAATACTAATGCTGGTTCACAGAAAGTAAAAATTGTTGTTGATTTTACCATTTTACATAGTTGACAAACAACGCCCTTAATTTGCAATGTATTAAGTCATTCCTAAAATAAAAAAATTGTCGCCAACATTTACCAGCCTATCAATTTCAATGTGCGCGACAGAGATGCAAAATCAAATTACAATTGCATTTGTCTACCAACAATGTAAATAGTGATTAGGTAAACAGCAACTAAAGAGTTGTTGGCCAACAATGTACATTGTTTGGAAGACGAGGTGTGTACGCGAACGGTGGAAATAAAGTTGAAAGTATTGCCATCTTTTTTTTCAATATCGAAATTGGCAATACTGGCGAATGATATTTTGTTTGTTCTTCATCTATCAACAGCAACAATCGTTTCTTTTTTCAAAGGTATATGAAATCCATTAGCTGTTGTCTAATGGCTAAAGTCTAAAGGTCAGTGTTAAAAAATGGCTGGCGTTATAGTGTATTTTCTATTTTGTGGCAGTCGAAGCAAACCGGCTTAGGTGTCCCTATTTTTGAAAGCCTCTAACAAAACTGGCGTTTCGAATAAAGTCGTATTGATAGTAAGAATAAATACTTCAACTAACAAATTTCACAAATTTCTTTCAATGAAACATTATATGCATGAACGGTGTAAACGATTGAAAACTGAATGAAATTACAGATTAACATTTAAGATGAGACCAATTAAGAGTATAGCAGTTGTGATTGTGCGACTTTGAACCATCCTGCACCCATGTTTATGTAGACTTATAGGACGTAAAAAAGAAAAAAAAATTAACAAGAAGTTATTATTAAAATAGCAAAAAAAAAACAAAAAAAACAAATTAACCGGCTGCAACAATAAAAAATTAGGTCACCGAGGGACTCCGGAAGGGTCCCACCCATTAATGTATATGTCAAGCATTCATCTACTGGAAGTTACCATATCAATTATTTCATACAAAAAGTCAAACGTGTGCGGTGAGTTTGTGTGGGTCTACCCCAAAAATTAGGGGGTGGGCGTGTCAATCTCGATACTCTATTAAACTGCAATAATATGAAGTATATGTATAAAATTTTAACTCCCAAAAAAATTCGCAATAATATCCAGACAGACAGACGGACATGGCTAGGTTGTCTGAAAGTTTTTCACGCATTAATTGAGGCATCAAGTACTCAGATAACCAACATTTTTGCTAGCGAAAATACTTTATATACTAAAAAAAAAAACAGATGACAAAGAGTGTGACCTTTCGCATTTCCGTCATAAAAATCCAAACAAAAATTAATAAGTGTGTGCGGACTTTTCACCTAGTAAATATCTGATTTTAGTATTTCACGTTAATTTGGGAACACTGTTTTTTGTATGTTTGACATAGCAGTAATAATTTACAATTTCGGTAACAAAACTTTTCAACTATCTCAGTATTGTGCTAAAATACTGTGTTTCTAGGACATCAATTTGATTGCTCTTTTGAATTGAAGGCATCTTCTCGAAAATTTAACACTACATCGCAACAATACTAACGCGCAATTATATATTACGCAAATAAATGGTAGAACTTTTTAAAATAGGGTTTTATCTCGTATAATGAAATTTATAATATATGAATTAGTGTAATTTTATAATTAGTATATAAGGTATTTTACAATCAATGCCAATAAAACAAATGAAAAACATAAATCTTTCATCACAAAATTGATACCAAAAGTTTTGTGAGTTGCAAAAAGGCGTTCGTCACTTAGTTTTCAATTCGTCAAGAGATTTTTAATTTGATGATAATATAAAAATAACAAATCATGCAAGATTGATGCATCTTATTCAGTTTATTATAAGAAAATATAAATCATGTAAATTGTATAGTTTTTTTTTTATATAAAATCTCTCCACTTTCTTCAAAGCGTTACATACTTTACGACACTTCGGTAATACCGGTTTTCAGATGTATGCACCTATGTACAAAGTGTATAAAATAAAACCAAAACAAGTTTTATATAATCCTGCCGTGAGCGGAGCCCACGCGTCTTTTTTTTTTCTGCTGCAGTCTCATTTGTACTCACCGAAACGGATGACAAATCGCAATGTATCGTTCAACGGTGAAAGCGGTTATTGTCAGCACCGTCGCATTTGCTGCGGTCTCACAGAGTACGCTCTCCATAACGCAGATTGTATCTGTGAAGGGATACGAGTCGGGCTGCCATAAATTGTACAGGTCCTGTGGCATGCCTACAAATTGTGCGGCAAATAAAAAAATAAAAGAGATAGATATATATATATATATATGTATATATATATGTATATATATATATATATATATGTATGTATGTAAGTAAATTAAGCCGTATAATAAAATGTTCCTTCATGTTCTTGAAATTTTTATGGTGTTATTTTTCGCTGATTTAATTTTTGCGCTGAATGGCGCATACGCCCCGTGAGCATTGCCATAAATATTTACTACATAATTATGCCGACATAGACCTAGATAAGTGCGAGCAACATTTTCCTTTTTGTGTCTGTAATTTCATTTATTCATATGCGTCACAATAAAAAATAATTGCCGCTTAAGACTAAAGTAGCGAAAGTCGCTAAAATGGCGGCATTCTATTTTCAGTTTCTTTATTAAAATGTAGAATAATTCAATGTCACTCATACGCCGCGTTGGCTTTTAAATTGAATTCTGGCGGACACTTTTTGCTTGATATGCATGAAACAAAAACAAAACAAAAAAATCATGAAAAAACGTTAACTTCGGTTGAACCGAAGCTCTAATACCATTCACACAAAATTTCAAATCGTTTAGTAAATGAATAACGTGGGGGTTTAAATGGAGGCGGTCCGCCCACTAGTAGAAGTGTATGAAGCGCCCATCTATAATATAACATCATAAAGAATTTAGAAATGCACAAAAAGTGGGCGCAACACTCCCATTTCTATATGTATATAAAGCGGCTGTCCACTAAATCGCATTTCAAATTAATATTGTCTTGAATAAAGCAGTTTTTCATACAAAATCTTGATTATCTATTATCTATTAAATCTTGATTATCTATTAAACTGCAATAGAAAGAAGTTTATGTGCCAATTTTCAATTGGATTGCATAAAAATTGGTCTCCAAAAGTGCGCAACAACATACAGACGATCGACTCATCGAGCTGATCAAGATTATATACGATGCCTCCTTGAATGCGTTGCAAACTAAAAAACATGAGAAAAAACCGAATTTCTAATCCCATTCAC
Source organism: Leucophenga montana (assembly GCA_035044765.1). Classification (NCBI taxonomy): domain Eukaryota; kingdom Metazoa; phylum Arthropoda; class Insecta; order Diptera; family Drosophilidae; genus Leucophenga; species Leucophenga montana. Next base: position 2,125,729 of record JAWNNQ010001877.1, on the reverse strand, counting down.
ACGAAATTTCAAAACGTCTTGTAAAACAAAACCGTGGATAGGACACGCCCATTAGTATTTGTGTGCGAAGCGACCATCTATAAGAAGCCACCATATCGAATTTCATATCGGACACATAAGTGGTCGGTGGGTTTATTTAGGAACTACCCCATAAAGCGGGCGAGACTCACCCATTAGTATATTTATTAGTATATTATTTCAAGCTGATATTGACTTAAATAAATTAGTTTTTCATACAACAGCACAAAAGTGGTCGATTGGCTTATATGGGGCTACCCTAAAATACGTGACAATCACACCCACTGTGAAGCGTCCGTTCATAAGCCACCATGCAAATTTTTAAGTTGATATTGACTGCAATAAGTAAAAAGTGAGCGTATGGCTTGTATTGGCGCTACCTTAAAAAGAGGGCGTGGCATGTCAATATGGAAATTGTATTAAATAAGTTTATGTGCCGGGTTACAGCAGCTCGATATCTTAACCCTTTGACGACCACTGATACACTGGACCACCCTTTTACCTACGATTTATTTCCTGGAAAAACTTTTGAATCGATTTTCCTCAACAAGATATCATTCAATAGAAAATGAATGTGGCTGTCAGAAAGTACCTATTTTTCAAGGGCAGATTCATCCTTTTGCCTACCAGATCAACCAAAGTCGAAAACACTTAACATTTTCTCACCATTTTTTTTTGCTACAATATTTTGGAGGTAGATAGGAGGAAGTACAGGTTCAAAGTTTTTGGAGAAGTTGGAGAAGTTGCGGGCAAACTTCAACGTTACAAAAAAAAAAAAAAAAAAATAAAAGGATAGTCCACTTCAACTACCTACGCGACCAGCCAATCTGATGGGACCGCTATTTCCCAATGGTCGTCAACGGTAAAAAATCAATTTTATTTATTTGGAACAAAAATAAATTTGTTTACATTTTGAAAGTTCATTATTGTGAAAAATTTCGAAGTAAGTACGATAATTGGTGAAGCAAAATTATTTTTTTTTTTGCAAAAGGCGACGGTCGATGGTCCTTAACTTGTTTGGAGCAGACAATACATCTCTAACGTCCCGTTTCACTATTGCAAATATAATGACCGGCCAGTCTATTGCAGTTGTTGAACGAACCGATCATTTAAGTAGACTGCTGCGGGCGAAATTCTAATGCAGATTTAGAAAATGGATCGTAGTAAAGACGCTGGTAAAATTTAGTCTTTGATTTGCGATCGTGTTCGTAGTTAGACTAAAATAAAATAACGAAATCAAAAGTATTTTCATTTTCGGGAAAGAATGACCATTGAGCAACCTCCAAAGTGAAACGATAACAATATTACGAAAGCAAGAACAAAAAACGGCAAGAAACTCACGAAAATTTGATAAAATTGTACACAAATCGATAACGACTACGAGTATATATTTTTCACTTCCCTCGCGTGTCACCAACTATTCTTCCCATTAAAAGTGATGATAAGTCTTCGCAATAAATGTGTTCGCGCGCTGCCAACTTGCGAAAATAGTTGCATTAATTTTTACTGTTGACAACCATTAGGACATATTATGTAGGTCCCACGTTTTCCCACACATTTGTATGTAAAATAAATTCTTGTTTGTAACACTTTTATTTAGTAATTTGGGGTCGCTGAAAACAAATCCAGTGTCGCTGTTGCGAATTCCTAGCGGTTGAGGAGCTCTCGTTAAAGGGTTAAATATGGAAAGACGCATTTACGGACAGACAGACGGACATCGGTAGATCGACTAATCTCGTTGAGCTGATCAACATTGCATATATTGTAATATATGGAGTCTATGATATATCCTTTAATGCGTTACAAACTTTTTGACAAACTGATAATACCATTCCACACCATGTGTGAATGCTATAAAAATACATTACTAAATGCAAACGCGACACAATTTTTTATAAATGTTTTTTTTTAAGTTTATCTTAATGACAGACACGTTTTACAGCTATGAATAAAAAAATAGAATAAAAACCATAGAAAAAAAAATTAATTTCAATAAAATAAAGTTTGTTTCACTTTGTCCAGAACCAGTTTCCGCTTCTGCATGCTTGCAGCAATCGCTTGTCTGCCTCAATTTGCACTTCAATTATTTAATTAACGCAAAATAAAAGCTACTTCCAACTACTCACCCGATATCAACAATATCAAATCCGATACTGCCAGATTAAACAAATAGAAATTTGTCGCCGTATGCATGAAATTGTTACGTGAGATCACAATGCAGGTTATCAAATTTCCCAGAACGCCAGCGGCAAAGATGAGCGCATAGCAAATTGTCAGCATGGCGAGCAACGACAGCGGCGTTGGTGTCATCACTATTTGCTCCTGATTTGATTGTTGCTGTTGCACATTCAGCAGCAGATTTGTGAGATTCTGCACGGATATATTCAACATTTGTGTGATATTCGTGTAGAATTTTTCATTCTGCAGCAGCTGCAGCTCGGCAGCGGAGAGACTTGATGGCATCGGCGGCGCCATTGATTGATTGAAAATGAGGCCGACAGCGCCATCGGTCAGCATCATTTTTGCATCATTGATTTGTGTTGCTGCTGTTGTCGTTGTTTGCAGCAACAGCCGTGATGGAAGTGTTGATAGTGTAGTGGTTGATATAGCCAGAGTCATTTGTTAATTATTTTTTTCTTCGAGTGTATATTGAAGACTCTGACTCTAAGATACATTAAGTTAGTAAGTGCTGCAATGAGAATTGAATAAAAAAAACCTCTGTTAAAATAGTTACATTGTACATGCGATTTATAGAAGTTAAGTTAAATAGTTTTTCAGTTGATATAGGTTAATCACAGGACATCTAAGTAAGAAGGATAAATCAATAGATCTCTATAGGTCGCAGTTTTAAAATTATGCCCAATAATAATAATAATAATAGGTTAATCACACACAGAGTCTACCCAAAGACCAGTCGTCCGATTGTGATGCTCGTTGCAGTGCGTTTTTTTAGGCGGAAGGTACCTTAGTTGGTTTCGTTTGAAACCATTCCGAAGAGTCAATGAAATGTCCCATATCCTCCAGTGTCGGTATAGCCAGGCTGCGCCGGTTTTTAAAGAATGGTTTGCCGAGAAATCGGATGCGCATTCTAAGAAGTGCAGAGCAGTTACTTATATCAGTATGACACATGAATAATATGAGCATATGTTTCTCCCTTCATTTTTTTGGGATTTTAAAAACGACAGAGTGTACGAAAGGGATAGATATTTATACTTATACCAGCCAAATACAAAACATTTCGATACCTTTTTTTTAACTGTGACGTAAAACAATCTGCTTCCGTATGTTTGTAAACAGTCATAACAGTCCGACACTTGACAAAACTAGAGCGCGCTGTCATTAGCCGTTTGATTGCTACAGCTGCGTCATGGTGGTAACATTTCGAGCACTGACCCTTGTACAATATATTCGTAACCTCACGACAAGACGAATTGATCTAGCCATGCCCGCCCATATGTCTGCCGGAGAGAACAGTTCTCTGACTAGAGAAGACTTAGAAAATCTAAAAACTAGGTACTGCACTGCTGCAAGGGCAACTTAAAATTTCATAAGAGATATGCAGTTCGTATTTTTTTTTTTTAATATCTACTAATTTGATAGTGTGTCATAACTTGCCTCAAAAATAATTCAAAATAGTCTTCCTTTAGCAATCAATCATGATCGTACACTAATTTACGCCGATGATGTCAAACTATGTTTTCGTATTCTGAGCTTCCCAACATAGTCTACTACAAACAGATTTGAATTCGTTATACACCTGGTGTTTAACAAACTTTCTTAAACTAAATATTTCTAAATGTAAATGAATGATCTTCCATCGCAGAAAACTTAATATTATGATCTACTTTTTAAATATACATAGTCTTAGTAGGGAAATTTGTTTTAATGATTTAGACCTTCTTATGGACCCTAAATTGAGCTATAACAATCATAATGTTTATAAGATAAATATAGCTAAAAGAGTTCTTGGTTTTATAAAGCGTTCGTCCAAACAATTCTATTCGATTATACTACGAAACTTCTGTATACTTCACTCCGTTCGACCGATCTTAGAATTTTCATCTTGAGTTTGGAATCCACATTATGTAGTACATCAAGATCGAATCGAGTCTGTTCAAAAACAGTTTCTGCTGTTTGCTCTCAAAAACCTCAATTGGGCTTCTGACATACATCTCCCGCCATATGTGGATCAATTACAATAGAACTAATTCCAACTTTGTCTGCACGACTATCGATGCTCTCTGTAGTTTTCCTTCATAAGATTCTAACTGGTGAAGTTGATTTTCCATATTTGCTTCAATAAATAGTTCTAACTGCTCCTTCTAACTGTTTTTTCCAACAAGTTATACCTGCCATGACTTACTTCAGTCTCTTTGCTATACCTATAATAAATTCTCTCATCTACAATATTTTCTTTCGTTTCTTCTCTGAACTGCATAAAAAATCTATTCTTAACTCTGAACTACAATAAATTGTAATTTCATATTTTCATTTTCTTTAATCTTTTGTTCTGTAAATACAACTGCCTGGACCACTTTCTTGGCTGTGAGTTGAGGCACAGTTGGTCAACCTGGCGACCAAACAAAAATCCTCCAACGGGACTTTCCATTATTAGATAAAGTAGTTAGCTATAAAATATTATGCTTAAGAAACTGTTTAATTTAATGTAGTTGTAATAAATAAATACCTTCCAGTGGGTAAATCGCAATTATTTTGATAGATGTATTGCTTATGGTTATGAAAACTCTATACCAATTGACAAACAAATTTTGTAAACGGATTGACGGAATAGGGCACAAAAAGACAGACGTTCATGGCTAGATTGAACTGTTTTGTTATGCTGATTACGAATATATAAACTTCACGAGGACTACGATGCTTCCTTTAAGGAATTGAAAACATTGTGATTACACACTATAATATTATGCTGGGTGTCTCAAAAGAAAGTTCACATTTGATTTGCTGATTGCGTGAACACAACTATTCCGAGGGGCGCGGGGTATGTCAATCGATAGCCTAGCTTTTGGGAATTTAGTCGCTATGGAGCGTTTCTCGGGAGCGGACCGTGAGTTTTACAAAAACGGTAATTCAGCGACTATAGCGTGTAGAAAATTCTGCAGTATTCGACATGTTCGTCATTTAAATGATGCGCCAAGCCCTCGACTCATTGGAAAATGGGTCGAGAAGTTTGAAAGGAAGACCGGTTCAACGCTGGAAAAATCAAAATCCGGGCGTCCAAGGTCTTCGAGAACGTTCGAAAACGTAGACAGTGTTACTCAGTCTGTTCGTTATGTGGAGATGTTAGACGACTTCTTCGTGCCTGAACTGCAAAACTTTCCTGGTTATAACCAAAGAACATGGTTTCAGCAGGACAGACCAACTTCACACACGTCCAATAGGTCTCTAGCACGAGTTCATGAAATTTTTCCTGGCAAATTGATCTTCAGGAGAGGTGACATAAATTGGCCTTCACGAAGTCCCGATTTAACCCCTATGGACTTTTTCCTGTAGGGTTAAGTCAAATCTAAAGTTTACGGCAACAAACCGACTTCCCTGGCACAATTAAAAGAAAATATCCGACACGAAATGGCAGCCATCACGGAGAATACCTGCCGAGCCGTCATAGGAAATTTTAGTGCTTGATTAACTGAATGCCGCAACGGTTTACATTTGGACAATATCATTTTTAAGAAATGAATTCCCAAAGTGTGTATTTTAATATGTAAAAAACATTTTTTCAATAAACTACCTACTTTTTTTTATAGATTTTTTAAATGTGAACTTTCTTTTGAGACACCTTGTACTATTCACAATCTTTAACTCTTTATTCACACTTTAAAATGATGCGAGTATTTTATTAAAATAATACTGTAGGAGTGTGAGAAATTTAGGTATGTTGTTCAGAAGGGATTGTATGTGAAATAACAATTAAAAAGTTTTAATAAGGGACAAAACCACGCGACTTAGGTTACAACATTTTTAATACCGTATTTGTACGATATTATGTAAATGTGTGACCGAAAATTCACAGCACAGTTTGTAATAAGACGTCGCCTAGAATTTTACACAATTTGCATGCATATACAATGTTATATACAATACTTGTACACTGAATTTCAATCCATTTCTAGCTAATATTACTGGTATATATACTAGAAATGTATAAAAATATTTTCATGTATTGCGTTGTAGGTACTTATTGGCAAAATTGGGCAAATTGTGTTAACCCAATAAGCAATAGAAAAACGTGCTAAATCGATTTTAAAGCGTGCGAAAATTTAAATTTATTGTCAGCATAATATAATAGATTCAACAGATACTATTATTGCATTCAGTTTCTGAATCATCAAATATGTCAAATTGCTAAATGAAGTCAGTTAAGACCACACTGCACCATAGTTTGCTATAAAGATTTATTGCATTGCCACTGGTTTTCATTTCACTCTTGGCAGCACTCAAAATTAATGCAGAATAGAGCAGAATCGAGGTTTCTTTCTGACAGTTGACTGACTTTATTAATTCGACATGTGTCGCCATTTGTTTACTACATGCGTTTGCTACATATCCGCTGCAGACAATGTTCGACGTTTGCCATTTGCTGCAAACTAAATCTCAGACCATCAATTGTTGCTTCATTTCTTACGGTTGGCAGCGGAACGTCTTCAAGTCTGATTGCTGCTGCTGCTCCAGTTCAACTTGCCACACGAGTAAACAAGCAGAAACATGCTTTTTTGTCATGCAATATTTCATTTAACAACGTCTGAGTTTCTTAGCTTTCTTAGCTTGCCATGGACATGTGGCTCTCATCTTTTTATTTATTTTCGGTTTGTTTGCTTGTTTATGCTGAACACTGACTGAGTGAGAGACTGAAGGATTTGCTTCCTTCCTTCCTTCCGTCCTTTCTGTAGGCGTCTATTGATTTAAATGCTTTAAAATGATGCAGCAGAAGTGATATATATAAAAAATTTTTTTTCTTTATTTTCATTTATTGCATGATAAACATACAGCAAAATCAAATTGTGTATATTTTGCCAACGTCACTTGACCTTTGTGTGCATATTGTGATATATTTTACGCTCTCACAAATCGTTATCAGGCCCATTTTTCTTCTTTTTTTTTTGCACTTTGCTGCTACCAAATGTAATACATATTTATAGCAATCTCTGTTAAACAACGTAAATAAGCAATGATAAATCACACCGTCATATTAATGCCACAAATCAAGTGTCACACTGCAACCTAACACTGTCGTTCAATATATATACATATATATAGATATACATTCCATATATTCAATGGAATAAAGGTCGCAATGGCCAACAAATAAAAGGTTAAATTACAAAGGAGCGTTAAGTTTATTCATACCGAAAATAGCATACCCTTTAAATGGGTCAATATTTATACCCTGTACATATAAGTAGTTACATGCTTGTCGGTGAGGTAAATGTTGAAGTGATTCCTCGGGCCGGCGATTTTTGATCACTGATTTATGTATACTATAGAATTACCCTTTTATACACTGTATCCATAAGATAAAAGAGTAAATTTAGTTTGTACAAATGTATATAACAGCCAAAAGCTGGAAACAAACACTCAAAAAGTTTATCGCTTATCGAAAAAGCTGATAGCCTATTTTCATACATAAATGTTTGGCAAATCATCATGTAAAGACTTCAATTCCAAAAAGTTTAGTGATTGGGCGCTTGAACGGTTGGAACGCTTGTGGTTTCAACAGGATGGCGTCACATGCCACACTTCTAGAGCAACTATCAACTTATTGAGGGAAGAGTTTGACGGTAACATAATCTCCAGTAACGGACCCATTGCCTGGTCTGCACGATCGAGCGATGTGACACCGCTGGACTACTTTCTGTGGGAATACTTGAAATAATTGGTCTCTGCGGACAAGGCAGCATTGATTTCAGGCTTCAAATGATTGAACTGGTGGAAAATTTAACATAGAGTTTGCAGAGTTTGTATAAATCTACATGAGAAAGAGACAGGGACAGGACATCGACTGGGAATATTTTTACTTTTTTTAATTTTCATTTGGACTCTATTTAAAAGATATGAAAACCCACAGCTTGAATACTCTACACCCGAAGTTTTAAATCGTATAGCTCAATTAAAGAAAAACAAAACCTGAAAATCTTATATTGAGTTTGAGTTTAGAAGTTACCCTTTAAATTGGGCGGTACAGGGCCATTAATTTATATGTGAATTTATATGTGTCCATATGAAAACCTTATATCAAATTCAATTTTTGTATCAATTTCAATTTTATATCGACTCAGCTGTCAATGCTGTTCAAGAATATATACATATATGCTTTATGGAGTCTGGCATGCCTGCTTCTGCCTGTTTCACTACATTTGCATACAATTATTATACACTTGTCTCTTTGGATGCAGGGTATAACATAAATTAAGCAACTTAATAATTTTAATAATTTAAACAATTTAATGCTAATTTCCCTACTTCCTAGACAAATCCTGTGTATAAACTTAAGCTACTTGAACATAATTTATGCTAGATGAACATATCCTAATTAATTATTACGAGTATATTCTGCTTAAGAAAATATTCGAATAAATAGTCTCTTATATATACTACACTTGGCATGGAAATCACAAAAACTATAGAAAAAATGTTAGCACACCTACACTGGAAATATGCAAGGTAATAAATCAATGATAAATGTCTAAAAAAAGCCAGAAAGCCTATAAAGTTTAGTGGTAAATAAAAATAAACCGCAGTGAAACCTTTCCCTTTTTATTTTCGAATATATGAGCGCCTTTGGGTATGCTATGATTTGTTTTATCATGCGACTAAAGGGTGACTTTTAAACCACAACAAAGCTTGTTTTACATAAAATAAAAACTAGTCAAATGTGTATTCAATGAAGCATTATATACATGTATGTATATAATGTATACAACAAAATGCAAATGGTGCGTAAATATCAAAGTATAAAATAAAATTTATATAAAAAATATCTTTTTTTATAAGCTGAGACTTGATACTCTTAGTAGAGTTCATTGACTTCATTGTATGTGGGGAGCAAAAAAAATCAATTTATGCCGAAGTCGTAGAAATAATTACTGCTACAAGTCTACGAAAGTAAAAGTTTTTGCATTCATTACAATTCAACAGAATTTAATTACAGCCCAAGAAAATAAATACACAGGAACTCTACATATAGAGAGCGTGCATCTAAATGTAACTAAAGGCATACAGATAGATACTTTTTATTTTATACGTTTTTATTATAATAGTTTTTTTCTTTACTACTTTTTTTATACCATTTGATTGCTGCGCGCGAAATGAGTCTCCCAGGTCTTTAAAAAAGAAAAACTGCTCTAGCAAGCGTGCCAACTTTGTAGGCTTTGCTGCACTCGCCGTGTATGAAAACTACGAAGTTAAATGGAAATAAAAGTGAGAAATAAGGTTGCTATATTTAAGCGCCGAACTATAGTATACCCTGCACACATACGTGGTGAGGGCTATGTGGTTGGAGAGTGGGAAGTGAGCGTTCTTTTGCTCATCTATCTTTGCATACATTTTGCAATTTGTGTGCCAAAAGCTCTGAATCCAAAGAACCATTGAAATAATCTTTGTTCTGTTTTTCTATGAATTAATCTTCCTTTTGTTCTTAAAACTTTGTGAGTTATTTAAATGCAGTGAGTTACTAGGAAATACAAACTCTTAGGTTGACTGCACTTATCGAGTTAATTAAAAATATGACTCGTACATAAGTAAATATATAGATACTGTTTGGGATGCCCAAAATTTAACAATTTCCTTGATAAAAGTAAGAATACCAACAAGTCAAGAGCTACCAATATTTAATATTGAGTCTGACCACAAATATGTGCTGTTGTTGCAATATATGCCATATGAAAGGTTTACATTTGCAGATGTGCAGAGTATAGTTTTTATCAAAATCATTTAAATATTTTAGATGCAAAAACTATCAACAATCTTCACTCAAGAAACGAAATAAAAAGGAGCGCATACCTTGACAGGTCAACATATGAGATATTGCTGAACCCTAAAATTATATACAAAGTATATTTTTCCGGAAGAGGCAATGGTGGGGATGAGTGGAAGGAAATGCAAGTGAACGAGCGATTCACAAGGAGTCGCCTCCGAGCAGCTGGAGAGTTTGGATAGCATTTTTCGTTGCTGCCGTTTCTGGAACAAGAAAAAGTTTGACAAGACCGCAGCTGATGTTTCCATGATGAATACGACTTTTGACAATGATTACTCTTCGAATCGATAAGTCTACCTCCTTATTTGTTGAAACCCATAAGGAGGTGAGAGATGCACCGCGCGCTGGACAGCCATCAACGACCAGTGCCAACGAAAATGTGATTTGTGCGAAGGATTTTTTGAACTCCAATCTTCGGTTGAGTGTTTGTCTAGTGGCAGAGATATTGCATATTGAAATATCATATTGTTGTGACGAACAATTTGGAGATGCAGAAAGTGTGTGCGGTACCCAAAGTGATGACGGGCGAACAAAAATCACGCCGAGATTAAACGTACCAGAAGTTTTTGGACCAGTTTGAAGAAAACCCCTATTTTTAGACAACGTGATTATAGAATACGAGTATTGATGTGTTCGATAATATAAATTTTTTTTTCTTTTTGGGAATCGTTTTGCACATTTTTCAATACTCATACTCTGTAGTAGAGATGGGAATCCCGTGGGCCCGAAAATTTCTTCGGGATTCAGGGATAGTCGCAATCAATGAGCTCCCGTAACAGAAGAAGTATTAACAAAGACAATACTGCGTGAAAGAGCAATTGTATGCTGAAAGTGTTGTGTTTTGATGTAATTTTCTAGAGGAAAAGGATAAAACAAAATATCAGAAAGAATCATTTCATTATCCACATTAGTGAATGAAACTAGATGCTCAAAACAAGTGCTCGTTTGGTAAACGATGCAACGATATTACGCTGCCACGATGTCAATTTGGAAACTTAGTACATGTGTTATACAAAATAATCTGCAGTGCAGTTAGTTCATCGCACTATTGCCAAATATGCCCAAAACGGCAGCACTGGCGGATTACACGGGAATCGAATGACACCAGAGTGCAAGAAACGTTCACCAACCTTCTGGCCACTGACCGACTTACTCAACGTCAAATGACACCCGGCATGGGCAGTGTCAACGGTTTGGACTGAGGGCTAGCTTAGCTTTAGTAAAAGAAATTTATGTTTTTCTTAGCTTTTAGTTCTGATTTGGAGACGATCGTGCTCCCTATTAATGAATCAATTATAAAACGAACACTAATAAACTTAATTTACATACAAATGTGTCTTTCACTCGTATAGTGTTCTGTAGCATACTACCCCCACAATGATTCCATCTGTGTACTAGATGACATCACTACTTCTAACTACTACATAGTCTGAATGAATTATTTATGACAGTCGACCAGTTTAAAATGTCTAATTAAACAGCATTGTTAAACTGCAGGACTGCAATAATTAGTTTGTGGCAACTTATATTACCTTGTTAAATGCATAAACTGCTTGCGAATTATAAGTTTCGATATTTTCAAAATGTAATAGTTATTTTAAAATTCACTTCTCTCGTGCTCACTATTAATGAATCAATTATAAAACGAACCCTAATAAACTTAATTTACATACAAATGTGTCTTTCACTCGCATAGTGTTCTATAGCATACTACCTCCACAATGATTCCATCTGTATACTAGATGACATCACTACTTCTAACTACTACATAGCTTGAATGAATTATTTATGACAATCCACCAGTTTAAAACGTCTAATTAAACAGCATTGTTAAACTGAAGGACTGCAATAATTAGTTTGAGGCAATTTATATTACCTTGTGAAATTCATAAACTGTTTGCGAATTATAAGTTTCAATATTTTCAAAATGTAATAGTTATTTTAAAATTCACTTCTCTTCTTCTTTATACCATTCGTACATACTGTGGTAGCGGTATTATTAGATTGTCTGAAAGTTAGTAACGCCTTAAAGGATGTATAGAGCAGCCCATAAATAATATACATATGTAAATTCTTGATCAGCTCGAAACGGTGCGATGTAGCTCTGTTGTTTGGTTTGTCTTATTGTTGCTATATGGTTTATATAGTCTGTATAAATAAATAAAATGTGAATATCCACAACTGGACGGATTCCTCCCACGTATCTGACAACCATTTTGAGTTGTTCTATATTTCCTTCATTAGGTATATAGTCGACTGACACTAAAATACAAGATAAAAGATTGTTTTCTTTCGTTGTGGAGTACATATCACGGACAATACTTTGTTGGCCATAATATCGATAAGTTCTTTGCAAATTGTAGAAGGCATTTAATTAATATGAGCGATTCTCTTGTTTTCATGTTCTTACAAATGGCTGGCAAGAAATGGATCACACAACGAAAATAATTCGTATATTCCAAGGTAATTTCCATTTTTTGATCTACGTTTAGCCAAGAATTCATATCAGTAGCGTCAAAATAAAGGAAATATCTTGGCCTATCGAATGGTGTGTAGCATGTATTCAAGTAATTAAACAAATAATTAATTTGTTTTTCTTTAAAATCATTATTTTTTATCCCGAGCACATCTCTAGTCTGTAACTCGCACAATATTGAATATCATTCGATTCAGATCGTTTGAAAGCTTCTTTTCGTGCATTTCGAAAACAATTAAACGAAATTTTATTGGCCTACTATCATTTAATTGAGAGCAATTAAGACACCACATCTACTTCCCATTCCTCCAACGTACTTCTCTTTGCTCCAAATCTCAACTAGTACTCATTTCAATTTGATATATCTGACAAAATGTTAATACCATTCGCACATTTCGTTTGTAGGGTATAATAAAAAACCGCGATGAATCTGCGCCTGTGTGAGTGCTCGCGTGGCAAGCAGGTGTACTCGATCTATTTTTGTTGCTATAATTGCATTTGCAATGGATTTTGTTGTTGGTGAAAAGGGCAACAGCTGTGAACTTCATGGAAAATTATGTATCACTTACCAGGAGTAGCACACTTACTTACACACACACTCACACCCACACACACACACACACACACACACATGAAAAACCGAAGGACTCATGAAGCATCAGCAAGTATGAAATTCATGTGTATGCGAGTGCGAGTGAATGTTAAATGTCGCCTTTAGCAACTATGAACATTTAAAAGGAAGCGTTACAAGAGCGTTGAAAGAATTTAAGATAGTTTTAATTATGAATATTCACATTAATTCAAGCGTCAGTAGCAACAACAATATCTCAAAACATATATTATTACATGTGTTGAAGTGTGTGGGTGTTTAAATGGATGCGCGTGGTATTGTCAATAATAAAGCGTAAAACTAAACCATTATTATTCTCAGTGCAATGCACAACAGTTAACAAAAAACCACGGAAATTAACTATATTGCCTGACACAACTATAGAATACTACACACAATAATAATTCAATTATATTGTGGATTGTCATCAAATAGTATTAGAGACAACATGTATGCAGGTTTTAGTTAATAATTGTTGACATAAACAAGAAAAAATGTTAACTTCAGTTGAACCTAAGCTCTAATACCGTTCACACGAAATTCAAATCATATTGTAAAACATAACCGTGGTGTGTTTTAGAGCTACGTCAAAAAGTGGGCACACGCATTAGTATAAGTGTGTGAAGCGCCCGCCCATCCATAGAAAGTCACTATATCGAATTTCAAGCTGATATTGATTTAACTAAAGAAGTTTTTCACACAAATATTGTTATATGTATATAAATAAAAGGCACACATATCGAATTTCAAGCTGATTTTGACTACAAAAACACAATAGTGTGCGTTGGGTTTGTATGGTGACTACCCCATAAATTGGGCGTATCAAAACAAAATGGATACTTCATATGCTTGGAATCAATAGATGGTTTAAATATCCAAAATTATAAAAAATTAGTCCAAAAACATGGCATGGCAACAAAAACGTGGCTTGAACCATTCATCTTGACGAGATGGTCAAGAATTTATATACTTTTTAGGATCTATGATACTTCCTTTAATGCGTTACAAACTTTCAGACAAAATGATAATACCATTTCACACTATGTGTGAAAAGTATAAAAGCTAAATTCTCCATTAATTTAATCAAAGTTAAATTTAATTCAAAGTTAAATAAATGGTGAATTTCGTTTTTATACCGTTCACACATACATTCTTGCTATTAATCAAAAGAATAAGTCGACTTTAGTTAGTATCAGCCATCACTTTAGTGTAGACCTTAAATTCTTTTCATACCAATAGAGCTGCTGCTAAAAGCTTTGGGATTTTTATGTAAACTTTGTTGCCCTTTGTTGTTTATCATTTTGAATACTCAAAAATATATGTGAATACCAATTTTTTGTAATGAATTGCTAAAAAATGAGAAGAAGAACATAAACAATTTATATAAATTGGTTTGGCCCTTAAACTTTTTTATAAATTTTAGACAACTTAGTACATTTTTTGTGTATATAAATTTTAATAGCAGCTTCTTTCATTACTAAATTTAAAAAATATTGACTTTTTCGAAAAAGTTAATACTCAATGTTTATTAGTACGAATATCGACTTGGTGTCGACTTTTTAAGTTAAAGTCGATTTTAAATTGTTTATTAGTTATAAGGCTGATAGTGTCTAAGAAATCCCAAACACATTAATAACATTTATACATATACACATCTATACATATACTACATATGTATAAATTGAAGCCGACTGCTCATCGAACAGCTGACGCATCACAGCAATGGCGCACAGAAATACCTACTGCAATACCCATAATTTTCCGATTGGTATTACTCGCCAAAGGGGCAACCATATTATTTTTATTTCTGTCGCATACAAAAAATTTAACAAGAGTTTGACTTATCGATGGAAGAGACACAAAAATAAAAAAAATACTAACTGTAGCTAATTTTTATATTAATACATAATGCCAAATATAGGACGCACCTCGTGGAGAGTAAAATAATGCGGATAATACGTAATAATCTATCTACACATACCGTTCGTATCTGCATGTTACCTACAATCTAAGAAGCTACTGCAGAGATTTTCAAATAGACAGGCAGGTTCCAGAGGAAGGTTCAGATATATGTATAAGTATATATTAGGCGGTACCACGCCCCTATATAAGAGAGAAATAAAATTCGTTATGTCTCACAAATTCTTGAACGCAGCTGGATGAAATTTTGTATATATATGAAGGGCACCGATAGACATAAATTATAACAAATTATATAAGAGAAATACCAAATCCGTTGTGCAAGAGAGATGAGATTTAGTACATATGTAAGGGACACCGAGAGCAATAATTTTTGATGCATATGCATGCGTGCATAGGAATTTTGAAATTTGTCCACCAATGCTTTAAAGCGACGTTTTTTCATACATGTTATTTGCGCTACTAATCGTAGAGTTTAAATAATATGAATTTAAAAATTAGTATAGAAACTATCTAGGTTCGCAAATATTTCAAAGCTGGTATACTAAGCCATCTTTTAGGGATAGCTCCCATACATACGTACCGTCTACGTTTAAGTTTTTGAATTGAAATTTTAGTATATTCATTTTTGAAAAACGGCAGCTTACACTTCAGGACGCTGTTGATAAGAACAACAACCTTTGCGATGGAAAAACAATTAACAAAACTGCAACAATTATGTGCATCAACACGAGTCAGTTGGGGTCAGTCTTCATTTACAACTAACAGTGATGGCCGCCGATATTGTAGATTTTTATCGAAATTCAACTTATATTGCATACGTCGATTTATTTGTCACTCGTTTGTTTTCATGCAAAGGTAGATATGTATATCTGCTTGGGACCAAAATACGCTAACATACCGGATTTCAGCCAAATATCTCAAAAATTAATTTATAAAAAAAAACAACAAGAAAAAACGTTAACATCGTTTGAACCGAAGCTCTAATACCATTCACACGAAACTTTAAATAGTATTGTAATACATAAAAGTGGGGGTTTAAATAGGGGCTAACCCAAAAAGTGGGTGGTACACGCTCACTAGTAGATGTGTATGAAACGATGCAGTAGATGTGTAAGATGCCGCCATATCGAATTTCAAGTTGATATTGACGTTTACCATACAAATGCATAAGAGTCAGCTGTAGGTTTATATGGGACTACCACAAAAAGCAGGCGGGACACGCCCATTTGTATATGTATATGAAGCGGTTGTCCATTAAAATCCACAATATCAAATTCCAAGCTAATATTGATATAAATGAAGGATTTTTTCATAAAAACACACAAAATTGCACGGTGGATTTGTAGGGGGGCTAACTCAAAAAGTGGGCGGGCCACGCCCAATTGTCTATGTATGTTAATCGGATGTCTCCATTTCATCGCATTTCAACCTAATATTGACTTTAATAAAAAAGTTTTTCTTAGAAAAAGTCAAAAGTGGACCATAGGTTTGTATGGGAGCTACCACAAATAGTGGGCGGGTCCCACACATTAATGTCTATGTCAAGCATCCGTCCACTTTAAGTTACTATATCAATTATTAAGTTGATATTGCCTACAATGAAAATGTTTTTCATACAAAAACTCAACAGTGGGCGGTGAGTTTGTATGGGGGCTACCCCAAAAAGTGGGTGTGGCGGGTAAATCTTTCAAAAATTTCAACTGGATTGCATAAATATTGGTCCCCAAAATATGCGCAACAACATACAGACGGACAGACAGACAGACGGACATGGCTAGATCGATTCGTCTCGTCGAGCTGATCGAGAATATATATACTTTATGGGGTCTATGAGGATTTTTTTATTATCTTTAATATGATCTTTTTGACTACCTAAACGAACATTTTTAACTCGAGATATGATCTAAAATGTGTAACTATCTCCGAAAAAAAGAAATGTAAAAAATTGTATCTCTGAAACTTATTCATAGAAAAATTTTTAATTGTGATTTTCGAGTTTTTCTTTCGCTACTGAATTGGAAATAGGAAATGCAAAGTATTAAAGGACTTTACTGCCTCTGACCGCACTGCAGACAACAAAACTTTGGTAATAAAATCTGGATTAGCCTGCACTCTCAACGAAAAAATCGAAACACCGGAATGAAGATAAATGAATATTGAATGACATTTTATTTTACATATTATAGGCGTATTGGGATTGCATGAAAAGAAATAGAAATTGTACTCTTATTTGGAGAATGGTTTAATAAAAATAAATTATTTGACTGATTTAAGTCGTACAAAGAAAAAAGTTACTCTTCATGTATTTGGTTATGACGGCATCGTAAATAAAAATTTAGACAGTGCATTAAGACTGCTTGTATTTCAGTTCTTCATTTGAAGCGTAACCGGAAACTTACAAGTGTCCTTCCAATAAAGTTTTTCACCGGAATTGATATTAATATTTAATAAACTTCTACGAGAATTTAGTTCAAATCTCAAGCGACTACTGCCTCTGTACACTCAATTCTATGAAATATTTTGCTCGATCCATCAACTAACAGCTCAAGTGTATTTATGCGCACTCTGAAGGACTTCAGGCACTTGTTTAAATTAAACGCTTGAGGATAAGATGCTTTGATTAAACGCTTGATGATAAGACAAGCTACACGCCTTGGCAACAGTTTGCGATGCTCTACTAATAAGAAAAAAATGAACATGAAATTATTTTTTCTCGTTAAACTATTCTTATTTGTTGTGTAGAGTACACAAACCGGGTTTCAAAAGAATGGGATAACAAATTTTCGTCCATATAACATTTGATCCCGCTATTCCCGCCTTAGGCAGAATTTTTCAAAAACCTCGCCTACAATCATTTGGAATAACAGTTTTATGTATATAGAATATTTATCAAAGGGAATTTTTTATCGTTGCCAGTAATACCTTATGATAACCAATGATTGAGCCATAATTTTGAATGGCGCTAATGACGAAAAATATACAAAGGAATTAAAAGTGGGCAGTACTACGCCCCTATACAATAGAAATTCCAAATTCGTCATATCTCAGCAAGTTGAAATTCGTTAAAAGTCGTCAACATACATACATAGAAAGCAATTTGAAAAAGTTAAAAAAAAATGTGAAAGTATCTGCAACAAAATATCTATTTACATTACACAATCATAAAAAACTATACTATAAAATTTCCAACTAAACATTACATTTAATGTCGTTGAACTTGGTCCATGCGGTACATTTATTTTGTGCAAATTAAGATTAATTATTTCGCCTGCGGTTCGATTATGGCAGTAGCAACAGTTTCGACCTTTTACAGCTTCACTTCCGCTTTATATGCATGTAAAATTATGCGCTTCATTGGGTATTTGTCAACGGAAAATTTGCACAGCAGCAGCAAACATATTTGTTGTAATTTATTTACTACCCACATACACTTAATCTATGCGTTAAATAGACAAGACTCCATGTAGAGCATCGCAAACTGTTGCCAAGGCGTGTAGCTTGTCTTATCCTCAAGCGTTTAATCAAAGCGTCACAAGTGCCTGAAGTCCTTCAGAGTGCCCATAAATACACTTGAGCTGTTAGTTGATGGATCGAGCAAAATATTTCATAGAATTGAGTGTACAGAGGCAGTAGTCGCTTGAGATTTGAACTAAATACTCGTACAAGTTTATTAAATATTAATATCAATTCCGGTGAAAAACTTTATTGGAAGGACACTTGCAAGTTTCCGGTTACGCTTCAAATGAAGAACTGAAATATAAGCAGTCTTAATGCACTATCTAAATTTTTATTTACGATGCCGTCATAACCAAATACATGAAGAGTAACTTTTTTCTTTGTATAACTTAAATCAGTTCAAATAATTTGTTTTTATTAAACCATTCTCCAAATTAGAGTACAATTTCTATTTCTTTTCATGCAATCCCAATACGCCTATACTATGTAAAATAAAATGTCATTCAATATTCATTTATCTTCATTCCAGTGTTTCGATTTTCTCGTTGAGAGTGCAGGCTAATCCAGATTTTACTATCAAAGTTTTGTTGTCTGCAGTGCGGCCAGACGCAGTAAAGTCCTTTAATACTTTGCATTTCCTATTTCCATTTCGATAGCGAAAGAAAAGCTTTGTCACGTCTTTGTCGGCTTTCAACTCTATTACTACTTTTCACAAGGTTTTATTAAAATTTATTGCAACAAGTGCATTGAAGGTATAGGCCGATAGTAAAATGCATTGTAAATCAGTATTATGTATAAATACGAGGGCAGTTCAATAATTCAATTAAGTTCAAATGAAATAGTTCTTTAAAAGTGTTCGAAATATTTTCTGTTCGGTTTTCAATTAATTGATTCGTTTGCTGCAGTATGGAGTTGAGCTCTCTGCTAATTAATTTAATTTAAGCTTATTATAATAATGACACAATTTCAGTAATTTGTTTTCTAAAAGACTGAATCGCCACAGCACTTAACGTCTTTATGGCCAATTATAAAGAATTAAGATATTTATTGCTCTTTAATTTCTTAATAAATTTTGTACATATTTCACTGCGTTTATATTCTGCATCAAATATTAAAAAACATTTTGTGAGAATCAAATTTTATCATAGAAATATGTTTAAATCAGATTTTCTTTTGTTTCAAAATCACCTGAGGCTGTCTTTGTGTATGCTGCAAAATCAACAATACGAGGGTAGCTTAAAAAATGCTGAAATTTAATAAATTAGTACAATTAGAGAAAGCCGTGATGCCCAGTTATAACTCGTTAACTCAAAAATTTTGTGATTATTTTGCATCGCGACAGACACGAGACAGATAGACAGATGAACTCGTCAAGATCTATTCACAAAATTAATCGAACTGGCTATACCCTTTCGTCTGTCTCTGTGTGTTTTCAAAAATAACGCTCGAATAATCGGTTTGAAAATTCGCTAAGACTGCCAAAAGCCTTAAGTTCCGCATTCGACATGTCACTAAAACTCTTAATTTTAACTTAAAGTGCATGTGAAGACTTCGTATGTATTGATGCTTCACATTTGATTGATTAAGATTTCCAGTTTTTATACTAATGTGGGTGAAAAGGGTTAATAAGTTTAAGGGAATACATGTAACAGAGGACAAAAGGAGGAGTGGTAGCTCCAATAAAGTATATATATTCTTCTTCAGCATTGGAAGCTAAGACGATTTCGTCTCTAGAACCACATATTTTTCCAGCGGATCGTATTTTTTCTGGTACCATACGTCACAAATCTCATAAATCTGCGTCAAATAGTTTCAGATACAAAATCTTTGGAGCCGTGACACTGCACACATATTATTTTTCTCAATGCCCTTTACATGTGTGCCAATTCTCATTAATTTGAGTCATGAGATATATCTAAAGGGGATCGAGAACCCACCCAATTTTTTAAATAATGTACAGCCTACGATCTTCTTCAAATCGGCAGCAATATATTCTTTGAATTTCATAACGATCGGTCAAATAGTTGCTGAGATATGAAGAATTCGGTTTTTATCTTATATGGGTGGCCTGCAAATGAATATTATTTTTCAAATTTTATATAGCCTATAGCACTAAGGGATAGTTTAGCTTTTTATTAGTGAAATAATTTTTAGAATTGGTTTTGTAGTTTCAGAGATTACGCGCTACATATACACACTTTATACATCTTTATATACTTTATAATAGTATAGATAACTCTTAAGTGGAAGATATTCTGTAACTCTAACTATATACTTTGTAAAAGTATTTTTACTGAGTTTCTATTATTAGATCGTGTAAAGAGTATTACAAATGTGGTAGCACCAAAGTTAATGTTCTCTTTTTCTTTTCACCTTTCGAACTGATCAATACTATTTATACTTCATTTATACTTTTTCAGAATCAATATACATATTATTCACACAATATATTAACTCTGAAAAAGTATAAATGAAGTATAAATATTACTGATCAGCTCGAAAAGAAGTTATGGCCGTATCTTCGGCTTTGTGTGTGTGTGAATACGGAAACTACTTCCCAGTTTCCATCAAATCTCTTTAAAATCCGATATGTGAACTCTCTGGTGCCGGGATTCGTTCAGCATTCTCAAGTCGGTATGACATGCCCAGTTTTAAGTGTAGCCCAAATAATAATAATAATCATGTACGCGTATTTAATATTGCGAGAGATTTGCAGAATTTTATAACGAGGAATTATTCAACACAAATAGCCAAGCGTTGCCATACAGGCAATTCCCTCGCTCTAAGGCAAGTTGTGCCAATAAACAAGATATGGTAACACTCAACGCAACGTGTGGCACCGTACAGCGTTTCGGCATTTGAAAATGAAAAGCTATAAATAAATAATAATCAAAGAGTTTCTTTTCAGAATCTGATTCGCTTTTTATGCATATGGAGGTGGGAAAATGTTTTTTTTTTAATTGCTTTAATTGAATCAGAATTTGTATAAAAATTAATTGCGTGAGTACCCCTTCTATGTTCGAATTACATGTTTTTAAAATTCTTTTGAAGATAGTCTCGTAATAATGAACCAGAAGCGAAACTTTGAAACCTAACAGGATATAAAAAAATAACATTTCAACTGGATTTCACTGACTTATTAATCAGCGCTCGTGTATATTGCTTTTCACCATTTAAAACACACAAACCATAAAAAATCCAATAATCTGCTTTGTAATTTGCATTTTAATAAACATATTCATTATAAATACATGAATGACACGATAGAAGATGACACGATTTTAAATGTTTATGCGCAAAATGGAGCTACTAAGAGGCAGCACGTGGCGACATTAAGATAGTCTTAGGTGTTCACCAAAATCAAAATAAAAAGTAATAATGTTTTAGTCACGTCTGCCGACTAAGCTATACCCTGCCAAATTTCAAGGCACAGTATCTTTTGTAGGGAAGTTTTAATAATGGGTAGATTATAATATTATAAGATGATCATGAATGCATTCAAATGCAAAACGATATAAGATAGTAAATAAAAACGAATAGATGATACAAAAATATTTTAAATATGTATCAACTTGTGCTAGGAACTTTGCACAGCTGTATAATTTAGTGGTTTTAACCCGTTCGAAGTACCACAAATATAATAATAGAGATGTACAGCCATACATTCCATTGGCTGTTACAGATATTTCCAAAAACTTTTTATACCCTATAGGTGGCACAGTGTATAAAAACATAATGCGTATCGAGTCATCCGTGCCATAGGCACAGCATTAAATACGGCGCCATCGTGTCCATGCATACCATTCGTGGTAGGCTTGTTTACTAGTAGCTCTGTCAGCATCACCTTTTGAGTAGTAATTAGATATTAATTTGCATTGCAAAGTGGCATAGATGTTTTGAAGCTTAAAATGTGGCCACATTGAATTTGAGGAGAAGAAAGCTTATAGAAGGAAAGGTTCATTATTACTTTATATATATATTTTTTTTTTTTTTGTTAATGTAAAAGTGCACTTTTTTTAAATTTAATGCGATTGCTGGCAATGTCCTTTGGCAACAAACACAAATCTTCGTCAACACGGACAGCATGACAGATTGCCTGACCACTTGTTTGTCTATCTCTCTTTCTGTCTATCTGTCTGTCGTCTGTCGCTCCAATGTAGACCGCAATTATTTTGCATAGCACATAAATCTACTTAACTTGCCCAAAAAAAAAAAAAACCAAAAGATAAATTTTTAATGAAGTCCCAAATTGGACATAATGCAGTCATTCGATGAACAGCCAAAAAGTATGTATATGAATTATTATTTCGTTTTTAAAAATTTTGTTTTTCATTTCATATTTGCGCAAAGCGAACACCATAAATCTTGATTAAAAATTTTACAAGAAATTTTTATGCATTTTTATGGTTAAATTAACATATTTACAATGTTTTTCGTTCATCATCAATGAACATTACGATGACTTCTTTCGAAACCGCAGTGAGTTAGCAGCTACTCGTAGTAGCAGAAGTGGCAAGTCAAGTCGCACTGAATCATTTCGCATATTGACGGATGAGGTATTTGACTCGCAACGCTGCCGTGTGTGTGCTCAGGCGTTCTGAGTATTCTATTTTTGGTGCTATGTTTACAGCGCCGGATAGAAAAATGTTGAAAACAATGCCTGCGTGAAAATAAATAAATAATAATAAAATGAAAAATGCATAAAAAAATGTTCAACAACTCATTTTCCATGTCAACATAAATAAAATGCCACTTTATTGCTCTCTAGTAGCGAAGAGAATTCAATCAAAATACCAGCCAACAAAAACGCAGAAAAATAAATAGAAACAGAACAAAATGCCAAGATGACATCTTCTTAATCTTTGTCATCAGCATGGGATGCGGCATCTTTGGAGCAATGGGCAACGGTTGCACCCACGCGATCTGTCATGCGAGCTGGTTTGAGACGCTAGTCAATGATGCTGCTGCTGCTGCTGAAGATTTTCGTAATGTTGGCAGTGTACAGTAAAGCATATAATTGAAGACAATTATATTTTTCAACTAATCGGTTTAATTTCAGAGTACCAAAGAAGCTGTTTGTTTTCTTAATTCGAAGATATTTTTAATCTATAAATAAATAGGCAAGCGCAAATCAGTCACAACATTTTTAACCCTCTTAAATACAACATATTCGCTTCATTATTATTATTATTTTTTTTTTTGGGAAGAATGTGAAGAGGAGAACGGACGAATGTAATTTTTTTCTATAGTATTGCATCTAAGGTAGGTAAAAACCAGATAACGCCCTTGGCCAATCACAAATACTCTCTCTCACAAAGGTCTCTCTCTCTCTCTCTCTCTCTCAGCTCTCTCAATTTTCTGTAGCTGCTACCTTTTTCTTTCGGTTACTTTGGTTTCAGTTGAAAGATTAGATCATTTCTGAGTCATAATTTGTACAGTGTGCCAAAATACAACACCGCTGCAACATAACTAATTAAAATTTTTTGTTTCTCTGTAGCATCAAGCAGCCGAATTCGGCATGCGTTCGTTCGTATGTGTGTAAAAACTTGAAGTTGTTCGTCCCTATGGGTCTATGGCTGGACAGCGTTGATTTA
The DNA here is from genome assembly GCA_035044765.1 of Leucophenga montana. Classification (NCBI taxonomy): domain Eukaryota; kingdom Metazoa; phylum Arthropoda; class Insecta; order Diptera; family Drosophilidae; genus Leucophenga; species Leucophenga montana. The sequence continues at coordinate 2,101,661 of JAWNNQ010001877.1, read as the reverse complement.
GAGGCAAAATCATTTTCTGGACAATCGTGTATTATGTATATTTTTATTATTGGGTACTTTAAAAACAAAACGACGAATTTCGACCACTGGGAGAACTCTAGTAGCGTTAAAATAGTGATTTTCCAATCTTAGAGAGAACAGTGACAGTGATTTTCAAATCATATTGATTTTAAACTTTGATTTGTAAATTGTACTTCATAACCAAAAATAAACTTCAAGCCTCATGGACTAACTCCTTTATCAGCTACTCTGTAAGCTGGCTGCGAGTATGTTTGTCCAGAACATTAACAACAACTATGCAAGAACATTTTAAAATTATATGTTCAATTAACTTTAATCATAGCTATTAGATTAGATCTGCACATGGTTTTCGAGGTATCGAGCTGAAAAGACAATCTGATTTGTGTGCCGTTTGCATGAAAATATCTCAGGAGTTTAGAGAAACCTGCCGTTCATCAACTCCGTCAATATGAACAGGCAAAACATCAATCCGTGCTAAGAGCATCCGTAACTCTTGTTCAAATCCAATTAAACAATGGAACAACAACCAGAAATGCTACTTTGAGAGAAAAATAAAAACGTAGAGGTGTATGAGGAAGGTCGACTAGCTTTATAAAAAAAAGTTTAGCTTTATATAATTTCACGTCACTCAACTGAGCAACATAATTGATAGCATTGGGAAACATCGAGCACATATGTAACCATCCGAAGGAATCCTATAATCTTCTGGAGAGACGAAACAATCTACTGAGGTTAATTTTTCTTTAAGAAAAACAAAACAAAATTATCTTAAAAAAAAAATATTTTTATTTGCTTTTGATTTGATAGCAACACAAATGACCAACATAGAAGTTACAGGTAGGCAGGGAACATTCATATTATATTCACAGCTCTTTGGAACATCAAAACAGCTCTTTAGATTTTGGCGCCGGTATTGTGGGACTAATTCAAATGTGCAATTATGAGCAGATCTATCACAGCTCATTGGAATATACCCTCGTAGAGAGCCAGAGCACATCGCTAAATTTAATATAGTTGTTAATATTATCAGGTCAAAATCAACATATTTTATAAAATATTGTTCACAGCAAAGATGAACATTCACTTTTGCCAGTAGTACTTTATTAGAATGGCATTTGGTTCGTATGAGAAGAGTTTAAGGAGAAGTAAGTTCTACTGGAAGTTATGCGCTATGTAATAATCAAAAAGTATAACAGGCTTCCAAATATAAAGCAAATAATTATAAAAATAAAGTTAAGTTTTGTTTGCAACAAAACGCGAGCATCGAACTTGTCGATAATATTTATTGTAAATGTCACCCTTCAAACGGTTACTGTCAACTTGTCAGCCAGTTTAATCGTTCAATTTATATTTGGCATCCAATTATATCAAACAAGTTTTGCATTTTTACAAATATGGATGAAATTGAATATCGTGCATTTATTAAAAACTTGTTTCAAAATAGAAAACAAACAATACCGAATTGAAAGAAGTTTTTGGAACTCTGTTTCTTCGGTATCAAACATAAATTATTGACAGCTGAATTTGAATTTGATCGTACGATAATTTTCAGCAATGAATGTTACGGCTATCTTGCTAATGGACGAACAAAGATATTAAGATTGCTGAGACATCTCATATTAACCAGTCGAATATATTTTGCATGATATTTGGAAATAAAGAAATCAAATGAAATGATGGGGCGACAAAATTGAAGGCAATGTACTAAAAATTTGTACCCAATTCCACATATTCTCTAGCTTTGCCATATGCAACCTCATGAAGCAGTGCTTAAATACTTCAGCCAAAAAAGGAGTTCTGTGCTGACACAAACAACAATTTTGAGGGCTTGTAGAAATCTTATTATTCAGCTTATACCAAACAATCATTATAGGATCAATGGACTAAGTGTGAATGTGAAAATAAAACAGGTAATAAGAGTCGTACACATCACATCTCAATCAATTATATTGTCTCAGTTTTGTACAAAATGAAACACATCTTTGTGAACAGAAATCACATTATACAAAAAATTTGCGTAAAACATCTAAATGAAAATAATGAAATAGTATTTGCGCCTAGAGAACAAACTGCTACCTCACAAAGTGTTGCTGAAATTGGAAATCAGTTCTTGATTTTTTTGTACACATTCCAGTCCAATATTCATCGCAGTCTAGTTGCTGTTAAGTTTTTTTAAAGTTTAGTTGGAACTATTGCTTTTAAACTCTGTAGGAGTATTTAGCAAATTAACAGTCTGAGCACTAGTTAGCTGCCGTCGTCTGGCGCATCCATTCTTATGATTGGAAAGGCAGAAACCTGCAAAGCGCTCTATTTAAACGCTTTAACAGCTTCTTCAAGCAACGAATGTTAATGTCGCATTTTGATGCGCGGAAACAAAAAGAAGTCATTGGGTCTAATTCAAGGATGAATGGTGTCTAAAATGAATCGCTTTACACATTTTTTTGTTTGTAACGAATATCTTTCATCGATGCCATATTTTTTTCTTATAGACTTAGGTCTGCTGAACTTGAAAATATATTTTACAAAATTTTCTATGGATACGTTTTTGCGGTAAGAATTTTGTAGAAGCTAAGTCCACTAGTTTAGCTAAAGAAGCGAGTTAGAAGTGACCAATTTGACTACGTCTTATGTCATAATAAAATCAATAACATAGTCATAAAAGTGGTGTTCAGTTTGTAAAATCGGTTAAACAGTTTGAATGTTTTGAGTTGAAATATTTCAAAAATAACGACTTTTAAACAAAAGTTAGGTCAATAAATGTACTTTTAAAATAGGTTTAATTTTGTTTAGTATTTTTTACGTAAAGAAATCATTTTTCAAATTTCACCTTATAGTATATAGTAACTCCATATTGCAGTAAAATGTAATTTCATTCAAACTTTTAATCGATAAAAAAGTTTTTAAAAGTAAAATTATTGCCCTTACTTTTGTTAAAACAAAAAAATATTTCAGTTCAATTTCACTTTCAAAACAGTTTTCAAAAACTGAAAACCGTTATTGTTTTGGTTTTATTTTTCTTATTTTTGTTTTTATTTTAACAGATACGATTTCTCTCATAGAAGATAGTATAAATGAAAATACCGAACAAAGTGTTTATTGAGTGTAGTATGTATTTCAGTTGTCGCAAGGTCATTTTACATTGGAAAATACTTTTACACATATTTTTTCTCAAAGCGAAAGAAGAAATAATGAGTAACTTCTTGTTTACACAGAAAAATGATCGGCTGCTAATACACGTGTTTCAAGGTATGCCACTTACTACCTATCATCAGTTAGCTTGGCCTCAAATTATTGCTTTTATATCACGCTTTATTGAAAAACGCCATGTGTATTCCACGAATTTCTTTTATCCAATGAAAATTAAAAGGGACGGATAACGTACTTTCAAAGTATGTTCTGTTGCATTATTGTAAGTACGTCTCTCTCTTTTATTCTTCTGTGTATTGCAGTTGCGTTATCCCTTTATAAACTGCGCCAATAGCTTGTAACGATCCAACTGATGATAGGTAGTGGCATACCTTGAAACAAGTGTATTGACAACCGACCATTTTTCTGTGTAAAGAAAACAAGTTATTCATTATTCCTTCTTTCGCATGTAAAATGAGCTTGAGGCAGCTAAAATTTTGAATATTGACACAAGATTTTGTCAAAATCGATTGAGCGGTTTCGGAGGCTTAAGGGAACGAACATACATACTTCCATTTTTATATATAAGAAGATAAATTTGAAATATAATAAAGTAGTAATAAAATTTTAAAAACACCAACACACGATCATTGACTGCTTTAGCTCATGACCAGCTGGTGCGACATCTAGCGTTGAGTAGAACAACATCTAGGTCGCTTGTTATCGCTTATGTGTAATTGTGTGACTCTACCACCAATTCTATTAAAATTAGAAAAATTAAAAAAAATTATATATATATATATATATATATATATATATATATATATATATATATATATATATATATATATATATATATATATATATATATATATATATATATATATATATATATATATATATATATATATATATATATATATATATATATATATATATATATATATATATATATATATATATATATATATATATATATATATATATATATATATATATATATATATATATATATATATAAGTTATTCCTTATTACATCAGCTATCTGCCAATGAAAGTCCCGTCAAAATCGTTCCAGCCGTTTCAGAGATTAGCCGGAACAAACAGGCAGACAGACAGACAAAAATTTTAAAAAACTTTATTTTGGTATATGTACCGTGTATACATCCATATGCATTTAGTAAAAAGCGGTTATTTTAATATTACACAAACAGACACTCCAATTTTATTTATCTGTATAGATACCAGTACATTATAGGTCCCTGATGAAAATGACATGTTTTTTTAATGTTTTTTTAATGTTGCTTCAAATGTGATAGATGAATATTGAGAACTCCATCAGATTGAGTACATTTTTATCTTTGAAACTATGCTCGTTGTATGGTTTGAACCAGTCTGATTTAATTGTAAGACGCCCTATGTTGTATAATCTTCATAAAAGATTGAGACAACAAATTTTTAGCCAATTGTGGACCATCTACATTAATCGATTTAGCTTCCATTAATGTCAGATTTCACTGTTCTTTGCTTTTGTCTTTTTAATGGTCTACAGCACATTTACATTCGTATTTTCTTTGGTGAATAAATTGCTTTAACATTTTGGTTTGCTGCGTTTTCATTTGTTCTATTTATTTGCTCTTCATTAAATAAAGACTTTTAAAATTTAAACCATTAAACGAAAGGCGAATATGCTAAATATGAGTTTACAATTTTGGAACTACATATTTAAATAGTCAATTCGTCTTAAGTCGTACCAATTGATGATCTAACAAGTGCTAATTACATGACATTATTTTTGTTTTTATAAATGTAATTCATTAAAAAAAATATGAAAATTAAAAAATAAACAAATAATATTTATACAAAAACACAATGCACATATGGATTTATGCTTAATTTTATTGTTTATTATTTGTGGTCGATCGATCTACTATCATCAATTATAGAAAATTGCTTTGTTTTTATGACTGTTAAATTTTAATTTCTGTATGCGACAAGTTTTTATTTATTTTGTATATTTTGTGACTACATTCCAGCGTCTTTGTGCGGCCAAATATAGAAACAAAACAAAATTTTTGAAAACCATATATAACAATATCAAATACCAGTTTAGCAAGAACATATTCAAATGACTCAAAAAAAAAAAAAAAAAAATACAATAGCAAAGCAAACTAACTAAAGGCAGTATAAAGTTTACAGACACACAAATATTGTTTGGAGGAAAAGATAAAAAAAAGAATCAAAACCGCATAAAAAGAGAACTAAAGACTGATTTTGTTAAAATTCGAAGCATTTATGCTCTTATGAACGGTCATAGTTGAGGTTATAGGTGCTCCTTTATGTGCTATGTAAAGGGTTTACCATTAAACATGTCAACAATTTAAATAGTCCAGTCATTTGGTAGGTTTACCTGAAAAGTTTCCGGGAGTTTTGCAAATTGGTGATTTTATATATTTCGACATGATCTTTCCGAATTTCAACTTTGCCACCGCGTATTTTTGCCGCTCGCGCCGCCGTTTTTTTCGATTCATTTTACGATGAAAATAGTTATGTAATAAATTAAACTAGAGAAAATTTCCTATAATTTATGTAGTAACCTTTTATTTGTAAAATTAATACACAAGTTTTTCGTATATTAAGGAAAAATATTCTACGACGCATTGCTTACTACGGCAAGTAGAGTCGTACGCAGGTATAAAAAGACGCACCGCCTTTGTGTCGGGCCCCCTTTCTCTAACATCTACGAAACATCTGCCGACAGAGTTTAAGTATTCTGGCTATGGCTGAATCAGTATACGTGTATCGTTGAACTAAACGATGTCGTACGCATTCTTAGAGCCTACCATGGCTACTAAGGAAGTGAACTGTTTTATTTGTGAAAATCCTTTGCAAGGAAGTGAAGTGAAGGAAAAAGGATTGGAGACTTTTCGTAACTCAAGTGTTCGAAGACAAGACAACAAGGGCAAACTCTTGGAGGGACGGAAATCGATAGTGGTTCACGAGGTATGTCGAAAACGATATAATAATGAGAAATGAATAGCTGCATCTTTGCGTTGATTTAGCGATGTCGCGCGACTTCTCAACCACAACCACAACTGCGATCCACGTACCCAACATTATCATTCAGAGATCGTAATGTTGTGTACAGGGTATATAAACTATCGATGAAAGACAGTATTTCAGAACTTGCTAAAGCTTGCAATGATGATTGGGGTCGAGCGATTGTCTCAAGAATGTCACTGATTTGGTCGCAGCCGATACACAATATCACAACTCGTGCATGAAAAAAATGCATCAGGCACCACCGACTCCAGAAATTAAAAAAAGAGGCCCGTATGCAGACGGGATCGATACTGCAATGCACTATCTTCTTATTCTTATCTCGAGCAGAATTCTGAAAAGTGTCAGTTTTCTCTGGACGAACTGATGAGCAAAATTGAAGGTGATTAGCGCTCACACATAAAAACGTTGAAAGCACAACTCTTCAAAAAATATGGTGACGATGTTTTAATTGCCGTCACTGCCAATAAGGCTCCTGTGATTTGTTTCCGAAACACAGGGTATAAGTTATTACTCTACCTCATGGTGGTGTGGAAATGAGTCTTTTTGGCCAAAAACTCGTGTTAGAGTAGATTTTGCGCCGCTCATACGCTGAAAATATTCATTTTACAAAAAAAAGGTTACTACATAAATTATAGGAAATTTTCTCTAGTTTAATTTATTACATAACTATTTTCATCTTAAAATGAGTCGGAAAGGAGATATTATAAAAAACTGTTTTTAGGCGCCATTTTTCCAAAATGGCGCAAAAATATGAGGTGGCAAAGTTGAAATTCGGAAAGAACACGTCGAAATATATAAAATCACCAATTTGCAAAACTCCCGGAAAACTTTCCAGGTAACCTCTGCAGCTATGTAGTGTCCGTTTCGAGGCCATAAAAAAAAAAAATTTATGGAATGAGAAAGGTGTTTTGAAGAATGGAAAAATCCCTGACAAATGTGATTTGCCTCAAATGGGGAATTTTTTGAACATCCCGAAATATATAAATTGATGATTAAATGAAAATTATGTGTTTCAAATTTTAATTCCCTGTAATTTTTTTACTTAATGTATAAACCTAATTAAAAAAAAAAACTGACGTCTTAGCTTGCAGAAATACACTGAAAAACGAAAAATAGATCCAATAATTTTGATTATTTCAATTTGAGTGTGTGTGTGTGTGTTACAAACATTTGAGCTAAATTATTATACTATACACACCTTCAAAGTGTGAAGTGTATTGAAAATTGTATATTTATTTGAATAAAAAGTTAATACAAGAATTTATAGCTTTGTTATTTGTGGTTTGTGTGTTTTGTTGCTATTTGTAAATTTTATTCATCAGGCGAGCAATTCAAAAATATATAAAATGCCATAAGTGAGCCGTTTTGAAATATGCTAGCTAGTCAGGCAGCTTGTTGTTAAATAGTGCTGCTGTATGCAGATGAGCAGTTGCCATGAAATTTAATATAGACAGCATAAAAAATTAAAAACAAGCAAAAAAAAAAAAAAAATAGGGAGGTCTAAGTAACTATTATGAGCAGCCATCTAAAAATGTATACATTTAAGAGCTCCTTTTTGGTAAAGCGTGCCAAGCATTTAAAAAAATTAAATAGAGAAATTGGAGCATAGCTACTCACAGTATCTAGATAGTTTTCAAGACAACATGCGCGAATTTTTCTTTTTGTTGTTGTTATTTTTTGCGTTTAAATTTTTGTCACATTGTGACAACGTTTAACATTGATGTTCGGTGCAATTTTATCACTTATTTTTCTTCTATACGCAGCACAAGTTGAATTAGGATAATTGCCATTTAATGTGCCACGTGCGCAGTTCGGAGTTTGGCTTAAAATAAATTTGAGACGTTGCTCTTGCTGCGTTTGGCCTTCATTGTTTTGTGTATCTTCACAGCAGCACCCTGCAGTAGCTTGGGTAATCTTCTATTGTGCACCAGAATTCTGCGTTTTATATTCAATACTACACATAATGTAATATTAATGCACTGCATAAAAAAAGGCATTGTCAAACATTTTTATAAAGTTTGTAATGCAATAAAGTAAATATGGGAGAGCTCATGATGTGTGATAACATTTAAATAAATATGTGAAAATTGTGTCGTAAGAACTGATGGAAAACTTTTTCACCAGCATAAACATCATAAATTACAATAAGATAAATCAAAAAAAGTAACGCGTGCTTAAAAATGCAGAACATGTTTAGTTCAAACAAAAAACGCTTTTTACAACCGATTTCCATCACAGCTCAGAGCCATTCGAATAACACGCACATGACGCTATCCACGACGCTATACATACATACACACTCACTCTCACACACATTTTGTTTGCTTCGTAAAGAATGGAGTTGGCGATAGATAATAGTGTACAAGAGATTTATTTGTATTGGCGCGTTTCTTCATGCAAACTAGTTGCATGAATATATATATATATATATATATATATATATATATATATATATATATATATATATATATATATATATATATATATATATATATATATATATATATATATATATATATATATATATATATATATATATATATATATTTTCGGGTATATATATATACTTTATGGTGTGTCCGATGCTTTCTTTAAGGCGTTGAAAACATTGTGACATTGTGACCAGCATTATGATACTATTCACACTCTGTATAATGAGTATGACGAGTATAATTAAAAGAAAACATGAGGAAAACATAGTTCGGTTCAAATTCAATCGGTTAAAAAGTGGTTTTAAAGAATTTAAAGCAACTTTGAAACATTTAAGCAAACCATTGTAATATTTCATTATTTGTTGGTAGTTGTGGTTACAATATTTTGTGGTTCTCATTTCTATCGAATTTGTTTGATTTATGGTTCGGTTGAAAAACCAGTTTGTATTCCTGTACAATACAGATGGAAGGACGGAGGAATGAGGATCGAACGGACGGACAGACGGACATGACTATAAATACTCGACTTTAGATGCTTATAAAGAAGTCTGCTGTCTTATTCATTCGCTGTTTCATACATTTGCACAAACTAAATATGCACTTTAATAGTAAAGGTGTAGGGTATACAACACTCGGAATGAACTAACATAAGAGGGCACTGTACTACAATATATTTATATTATTAACTAGCTGGTATCCGTGCTACCTTCAAACTCTTTCTTATTACAATCATATCAACTTTAAATTCTGTCAGGATACTGCTTGTAGACCGGCATTTCACGTGAAAACCTTCATATGCACATACTGCCTACCTTCTGGTATATTTTCAAAAGAAAAACTTATACAGTCTAATAAATTTCAACTTGAATTTTAATAAAAGAAAAAACAGCGTCAGCCACATTTATATTTGGTAGCTGTCACACAAATTTGTCACACACTTTTAGATTTTTGTAAAGTAATCGATTTTATTAAATGAGCAATTAATTTAAAACTCAGTATGTTATGTCAACATGCATATTCAGTAGATTCATATATTTGTTATGTGTCAGCCACGCCCACTCAAATTCACCGCCCACTTTTCGGGTATGTATATTTATATACAATATGTTTTGCATTAATATGTATTATTCATTTTGCATATATGTACTTATGTCGAAATGAGCCTAAAACGCCTACTGGAGGAATTGGCACTTATGCAAAAACGCAGCCCAAAATTAATGTGGTACAGTTAAATGGGTAAATGGGTCTATTAATTTTGTACAGATGTAAGTAACAGGATGAAGGAAACGTGGCACACCACATTTAGCATATATATTCTTGATCAAAAGTCGAGTCGATATACGCCGAAAAAAAATATCAATATCAAATTTAGATTTGGTGGTCAATTTGATATCAGTTAATTTCCAGAAATATCAATTTGATATTCAAACATATTAATAGGGAAGCCGGGGATGCTAAATTTGCAGTTACTAAAGCGTCATGGGGACCCATTGGATTGTGAAGATTAGGTTCTAAAACGAAAAAAAGTTTATGCAAAGTTTTCCATTTTAGTGCGGAGAAGAGCGTGTACAAATTTTCAAAAATGTAAAAAAAACAGTCACATGGCAATACTCGAGCGCGTCAGACATTCATAGTGTATTCGCGCTTTGTCTCTCTGATAACCGAGAGATATTAATCTGACGATTAACTAGTGGAGCGTGGCCGTAAAAAGGGATAGAAAAAAAAAAGTTATTCGAGCGTGTTAGATATTCAGAGGGAATGTTGAGTGAACTCAAAAAAGTGTCCTATACAATCGATTTTTGAAAATGCAAAAAAAAAATGTTACCTTGACCGACGGTTCAACTTGATGTCCTAGTCGTCCTAAATGATAATCTGACAATTATATGGAGGGATATTGTAAATCTGACAATAATAAACTTCGATTAAAACATAATAGCACTTAAAGTTCACAAATAGTTTTTACGACACAAATGTTCGAAATTTTCTAATGTTCCGCTCAACTTTCTTAATTTTTTCTTTCATATGAACCTTCTCCTGACAATAATAAATACAACAAAAAAAGAATTAGCGAAATTGTTTTCAGCATCTGTACGCTTCATCTTTTATTGGTGTTTTTAACTACATCACTCCATGAAAAACGTCAGATGATATGTTTTACGTAATCCTAATAGGATTTCTTACAAAATAAAAAAAAAATCAATCGCGCTCGAGTATTCGAGGTGACGTTTCTTTTTTTGACAATTTTGTGACTCGCCCATTATGCCACGCCCAAATTGTTAGATTATTGAAATATACACTTTTCTGCATGTACTTAACTTACCTTGTCTTAATCTGACGCGCTCGACTTTTTCAGATGATCGATTTTATTTCCTAATCTGACGGGCTGCCCTCAACGCACGCCCCTATGTTAAGGGTTCATATATGGTAGGACTAGCTCGAGTAACGCGCAAAATCCCCGCTTGCGCTCCCCTACTATATCTAAAGCAGTAATACAATATATTTCTCAAAATTCATATAAATAGTCTAAGACCGTAATTCGAAAACACAATGTGAAAAAGAGAAATACATATGTATCTATGGTGCGAAAGTCTCCAATACTACTTCGTAGTAAATATATGGACGCGCTTTCAGTTGTTTTCAATGTTTCTTCAAAGTGGATGTATCGAATGAAAAACTAGTTGTGAATTATAAGCGCTTGGATGTATATAATACACAACTAGGGTAATTGTATTCTCTATTAATCATCGTTCTTGTTGATATGTTGTTTGATAACGATTTTTTACGATTACTGCTCATGGCTGCCGGAATTAACTAACATTATAGAATGAGTAGCTGTTTGCTGATATGCATGCTGCTGATATGAATATAAATATGTAGTAATGAACGTATTTCTTTATCTGCATACAGTGATAATGACATGTTTCACATCAAAAGCCTCGTAAGTATAAAACTGATATGAAAAAACATTATCGATCGAATGACAAAAAGTTTGCATTATGTAGCTTCACTTCTTTTATTACAAAAAAAGCATAATACTTCAAATTCAAATTAGATGAAAAACAGAATAAATAAATTTGCTTTCCACACTTATAGAAAATGCTCTTCCAATTCTTACACTAATAAATAGCATGAAATTAGCAGCACGCCATATCTGTACAGCTTTCTGTAATAATTATTGTACCATGATGACAAATATGACGAAATAGATCCGGTCCTAATTTCCTAGATTCGAAATCTGTCATATATATATTATCATCTGAGCACAGCATAAAGCAGAGGTGCCCAGGTCTTGTGCAGCAACGCGCCGGGTTCCTTTTAAAAAGAAGAATAGGTGGGGGAATGGGGAAAGGGGGAAGGAAAAGGTAATTGTTGGGAAAGAGGTAGAAGGGGAAGAGGGGCAAGGGGGTGTTGGGAAAGGGGTAGAAGGGGAAGAAGGGGCAGGGGGAATAGGGGTAGGGAAATGGAAGGTAGGGTATGGGATCATAGGGAAGGAGGGGGAATGGCAGCAAAGCGCTGGGTACCATTTAAGATAGATGGATGAAATGTTGTACACATGTGAATAGGATCGAAGGGGGCTGGGAAAAGTATGGTAAAGTAAGTAGAGTAGCGGAAGGGGGCATAGGAATGGGGGCGGCGTAAGGGGTGATTGTAGAACGGGTGGTAGGAACAGGAGAAGAGGGGTAGGAGAATTGGAGCTAGAGTAACCGGGCATGGGGAACGTGGAGCAGAGGGAAGGTGGGACAGGGGGAAGGAGTGGCAGGTAAAGGATAGGCAAGGGGAAGGGCAGAACGACGTTTGCCAGGGTATAGCTAGTGTATATATAGGCCCTTTCCCCTACCTATCTGAAAATTATTGTGACTTAGCAGTAAAATAAAATTCTAGTTTCATCTTCTTGCTTCAATAAAATGTTCAGTTTTTCCCAATCTTGGTTTGATTGGCGTTAACATTCATTAATCTATCGGAATTAATCTATAGTGGAATTATTTGTTGTTGAATAAAGGTATTTAATTGAGAAAAATTTATGGAATTCGTTAAAAATTGCATAATATTTTAACTTTCATCAGCTACATAAGTAATTTTCCATTCGAAACAAGTTGGATATCGTAAGACGGATAATTTTATCATCTTTCTAGCGATCGATCGTACATTTCAATCGAACTTGCCGCTCTGGATGCTGGTGTAATTTAAAACATACATCATAAAAGACAAATATACCGTTATCTAGGTGAATGTCATAAAAGAAAAGAGTTTGTTTTTGGCAGTTTGTTTTTCGTGTTCAGCGCACTCTAAAAAAGTGTAAGTGAAAGTTTTTGTCGTTTTAAAAATTCAATTTGTTAACTAGTGTAATTAGTGTATTATATTGCACAGCAATGAAAATCAAGAAAGAAACTGTTTTGCAGTGTATTTTTATTTCGGCTATAATTGGACTCGCATACACTTTGCGCTTTGAACTGTTCTAATTATGTTCGACTGTGCAGAGCTTGTAAAGTGTACAATATTTTCGGTTGTCTTCAATGGCAGGGTACACAGAAAAGTTAATTTCAAATAAATTCTAAAGCCAGTTAAGCAACAACACAGGCTTTGCGCACTTTGTCTCCCGTCAATGTTGCCTTTATTTCTGTAACGTTTATACACTACAATACACAATATGATGCAAATGTATGATAACCGGTAAAGACCACAAATTTAACAAATCTTGTTGTTGATATGATTTGTGTTGATAACACTTTATAATAAAGTACTACGTAATACTTGAACGGCAAAAAATGCAACGTTTTTTAAATTGTTCCTTATATAAAGCGTACTTAACTTTGATATTATTGTACAATGTAATTAATTGAAATTTTGAATCGATAAGAGTGTTTTTCTTCATGCCATATAAACAACCTGCTCAAAGATAAATAATTTTACTCATAGTTTTCATTATTTTACGTACCGCGAAAACGTATCCAAACAAAAAATGTTTAAAGTTCATTTTCGAGTTCAGCAGAGTGTAGCCCCCAAACGTAGTGTGAAGAGTATAATACTAATACTTCATCTTCACTTCTAAGAACAGTTGTTCGATTCAACCCAACCTAGTCTAATCTTTTTCATGCAACCAAAGTTTTAACAATTTAAATTTTCTTGGTTTATTTTTGAATAATTTTTACCAGAAGGAGCTTGAGTTTTTGTAAAACTAACACATCATCATGACAGCTTACATTAATTTTTCTGTATTTATCTCGAGTTCGCGCTTCGATTCACTTGCAAAAGTATTTAATTTTTGCTACGCATTTAAGAAGCAGTTGCAGTTCTTTTTTTTTTTTTTGTATCTTACTTTTTGAACTTTTGTTTATCTTTCACTGGAATTTCGAAACACGTTCAAATTAAATTTTTCAATCGAGTGCAATTATTTTTAATGTCAAATTACAAATTTTAGGTTATTTCTTTTTTCTCGTGTTTCGAAGTGTTTATTTATAATATTTCACAATAATTTTAACTCTTTTTTTAAAATTGTTTTGAATTTGAGCTTTTTCGTGCATTGCACTCGAGAAATTTTTATGAACTTGCCCGCGTTTTTTTTTTTTTTTTTTTTTAATGATTTTTTTTCACCTTGTGGCAATTAATTTGTTAATTTTGATTTCTTATTTAATTTATAGCGCATATTTTACAATCTGTATTATTAATTTAATAAGCGCATTATTCAAAATTTTCTTTGATGGAACTGGTTTATTTAAATGGTTTTTGAAGCTATGGTTTTTTTTTGTTTTTTGTTTAAAAATTTGTATTTGTTTAGTTTAAATTTACTTTTAACTATTTGGCACTCGATTTTGTTTTTTAAATTTGTTGCAAAAGTATTGAAAGAAGTGTTAATAACTAATGCTTTTTATTGTTTTTAACACTTGAATTTATAAAAATAGAAATACATTTTTAAAGTTTACACAATGCTGGGTGTTTTATTACTGCTGCTGAAATGTTTGTGTGCTGTGTAGTTTATTTAAATTTTATATAAAAAAAAATTGTACGTGCATTTTGGAAAGATTTTACTTGCGATATACAGAAAAATTGCTAATTACCGAATTTCTATTTAATTAAATTAATTGATTCTTCTATTCAATTAAACAAAAAGCCGCCATGAGACTTCATTTAGACCACGTCCGTTAGCAACCGGCAGCAGACACGAACTGATTTTAGCCAAAACGTGCAGATACGCCATAAGCGATACAAGCGAACCGACTAACAGCGTTGAAAGCGATAAAAGCAGAAGATGCGTTGCTCGGACAAAAACCAAAAGTACAAAACAAAACAAAACAAAAAACAAAAACAACAGTACAAACAAAAGAGAAGTAGTGAGTGAGAGAGAGTAAGAGCGTTGCGTAGTGTGTTGACCTACCCCAGCATGAGCATTAAAACAGCTGTTTCCGTTGTACAATGAAAATGGCGAATTCGCTCTTAAATTTGTATTAGAAATTCATTTGTTTTATGATTTGCAGCTGCATTTTACGCGTTCTCTTCAACTTATCTAAAATATGTTTAATCTTGTAAAATATTTCTTAAAGATCTAAAAAAAATTTTTTGTAACAGAGTATGTTGGGTTTGTTGTGAACTGTCAAGATATATAGGGTGTCTTAGAGTTTATGCCGGATTTGATTTTTAAATAAAAAACTGTTGTTTTTTTTTTTAAACTTTTATTGAAACATAAAGTAGACATCATGTAAATCGCCGCGGGTAAATAGCCGCCTCGGCTTTGCTGGCATATACGCGCTCTTTTCGTATAATTTTTCATAACAGTTTTGCATAAATGTTGCGGTATTTCATTGTAATTTCTTCTTTCAATGCTTTACGTGTCGTGGACTTATTCACATAAACCTGTGACTTCAAAAAACACCAAAGAAAAAAGTCTAGAGGCGTCGAATCACTTGATCTAGGCGGCCAATTCTAGTCACCAAAACGCGAGAGGACACTCTTTCTGAACTAATTTGATTGAACTGTTTCTCGTGCTGTATGGCATGTGGCACCGTCTTGTTGAAACCACATGTTCTCCACATCGATATCTTCAAGTTTCGGCAAAAAAAAAAAAAAAAAAAAAAAAATGGTTAACATTTCACGATAACGAGTACCATTTGACCTGCCTCATTTTCGAAGAAAAATGTACCGATGATGCCTCCAGCAAAAAATCCACACCAAACAGTGACACGCTGTGAATGCATTTGTTTCTCATAAATCACTCGTGGATTTTCTGAGCTCCAAATTTTCCTGTTAACGATGCCATTGAGATGAAAATGAGCCTCGTCACTAAAGATGATTTTTTCTTCAAAATCGGCATTTTCTTGTTGTTGTTCCACGAACCAATTGACGAACTCTGTTCGCTGTGCATAGGCTTCAGTTCTTGAGTCAATTGTACTTTGTACGCATGAAAATTCAATTCTTTTATCAAAATTCGCTGCATAGTGGATCTGGAAACACCGAGTTCCTGTGCTCGGTGTCGAATTGTGGTGGTTGAACTGTGGCCGCGAAACTTTCACTATTTTGATAAAAAATTTTAATAATGAGAATGATTTGTTTCATTTGTGTAGCGCTCCCTTTTTTATAACCTCACACTGTATACATTTCACATGTGAATCCTAACAATAGTGCGAAATTCAAATTACACGCTGCATCAATGAAATACCGCAACATTTATGTATGAAAAACGGTTATGGAAAATTTCATGAAATGATGTCTACGCTATGTTCCAATAAAAGTTTCATAAATTTAAAAAAACAACAGTTTTTTATTTAAAAATCAAATCCGGCGCAAATCCTGAGACACCTTTTATGCACAATAGCGAAGAAAGCATCAGGAGAGCAATTAACATATAACATATATATTCGTGATCAGCGATATAGCCAAGTCCGCCAGTCCGTCCGTATGTCTGTCTGAAAAAAAAGTTCTCCATCTAGAGAACCTAAACTCAGGGTATAAGGTCTCTAGGTACCGCAAATTTCATAGCTCGCAACCATTTTACCGAAGTGTGATCTATTCGTCAGTTATCAATTTTTACTTTTTTTTTTTATTAAAAAATTCAGTATATCTTCTTCAAAAGTAGAAACAAATCATTTTATTAAACGAAATATTTATAAGTAGGCGATTAGTGTCCTGCTACCTTCTAGGCAACTTAATCTACTAATCAGAATTTGGTTCGATTATTTACAGCTATAGAAGTTATATACATAGGTTATATACAGAGTTTAGGAGAGAGGTAAGTTTTGTAGGGTATCTCTATTAAATATTGTTCCGTTTTGGAAATATTTAAGTCAAGACCCGGTCCAGTAGGTCATGAGGGTGGTGGCGTTTGAGTCTTCTTCTCGTTATAGTACGGGGACTAGCAGTTATTAGGGCTGCGATACCTCGTCGCCTAGCTAGGCTGTTTGGATTGGATATTCCAGCCTCTCATTGTATTTTTTGGCAATCTACTGGATTCTATCTCCAATTTTAGGCCCCTTGAGATCGCTTTCTATATCCCTGGTTCTCATGTACCAAGGAGCCCCAGTAATGTACCTCAGAGTTTTTGCCTGGGGAACCCACAGTTTATTCAAGTGCATCTTGGCTGTAATTCTATACACTTGGATGCCATAGAAGAGGCCAGGAGCTAATATACACTTGAAAATGCTGACTTTATTTTCAAGAGACAGCTTTTTTCGCGGTGCAATCAACCAAGACATTAAGTATATCGTAAAAACATTTCAAATTTTAAGAAAAATATGTTATTATTCGATGTAGCCACCTTTAACGCCATAGAAGGGGAGACAGTAGTCCCCCTGTGGGCAACCCTTTACTGTTTGTACCCTAATGCTGGTACCATTCACTCCAGTCTCAGCTGTTATTGTTCTCAATAATGAGTGTATCCAATTCACTATGATTGGGTCTACTCCCCTATCTACTAGTGCGTTACATATTGTTGCGTGGCTTGTATTGTCGAACGCTCCCTTAATGGCACATAAGGTGATCTCCTTCCTTTCCAGGGATGCCTTTATTGCACCCGTCAGGTTCAACAGTGAGGTGTCAGTCGACTTTCTCGCCCTCTATGCATGTTGGTCTTGGTGTAGCGGTCTCCGATGCAATACTGTTCCACGAATGTGCTTGTCTATCACTTTCTCCATTGTTTTTAACAAAAACGATGTTAAGCTGAGAGGTCTGAATGCTTTGGGTAGGGTTGCATCATTTTTCCCCACCTTAGGGATAAAGACAACCCTGGCCCTTCTCCAAGGGGTTGGGATATGATCCAGTGCCAGGCTACTACTCATGATCTTCTGCAGTTTTGGGAGTAATTGTGTTACCCCGTTCTGTAGTAGAGCTATTCCATCTACTCCCGGTGATTTGAAGGCTTTAAAGGTAGATATAGACCACCTTAGTTTTTCCTCACTTATCGCAGACTTGGCAAATAGTATATTCGCCCTATTAGTTCTTACATGCGACTCCTCTTGTAGGAGTATACCACATGAACCACCTTGGAAATGGGTATCCAGGAGTAGCTGAATTCTTTGTTCTTCACTTTCCGTATGGGAGTTATCCGGTCGACGGAGTGAGATATTCGCGTCAGTCTGTGTCTTAGCCATTGCCCGAAATATTCGGGCTGCAGACGCAGTATTGACGATCCCTTCGCAGAAAGCTCTATAGTTTCTGCGCTTGGCTTTCTTTATTTCTTAATTATAGTCTGTGAGCTCTATGGTATACACATTCCATACGTTCGTCCTTCTGGCTACATTGTACAGCCTTCTAACATTTGCCCTAAGTCTTTGTAGGCGATCGTTCCACCATGGGGCGTTCCGTTCACGCCTATCTTGGGCCATAGGGCATGGTCGTTTACCGCCTGTTCTAGCTCCAGGGAGTGTGTATGGACTCTGCCCCCTTGCCTACCTATGGCATCCGCTAATTGTGATGCATACTTCCCCCATTCAGTTTTCCTCTGGTTTCTTTTCATTTCTCGGGTCACTTCGTCCCCTATAATCTCGAATCTAATTATTCAATGGTCAGACATTTATGGCTCCTGTGACACATGCCACTTCCTTATATCATTTTCCATGGGCATGCTACAGAGTGTTATATCTAATACCTCCTGCCTATTTTTGTAGATTTTAGTAAAGGTTAGACTATTGCCTACAACGAATTCTAGGAGAGACTGGTGGACTTAAACCGAACCGGCAAACCAAATCGGTTCGGTTCTTCTTCTTAAGTTGGCTGTCACTGTCATTGACATGCTTGCCAAGTTTCAGCGGGATGCGATAATTAGTCTATGTTTGACAGCTGCTTGTTTACGACGCGAAAAGTTTGTATGGCGATTTTTGACAATGGAATAACGGCCACGGAATCATTCAAAATGTTACAAAAGTGTTATGAGGACTCGAGAACGCAAGTATTTGAGTGGCATAAAGCATTCAGTGAGGGTCGTGATATCGTAGAAAACTTGCCTCATGCAAGATATCCATCCACCTCTGTTAACGACAAATTGGTTGATCTTTTGGGTATAAAATGCGTCGCCTTATACCAAAAGACCTGAATGTTTTACAAAAATAACGTCGAGTAGAGGTCACAAAAGAGATTCATAATATATTTGAAGTAAATTCGCAATATATTCCATTTATACTCGTATAGCCTGCAAAATATTTTTTTTATCTAATATCACAGCTCTAAACATGGCTGTGCACTAAACAACACACAACTTTGTCCGAACTTATATCCGAAAAGTGAAATCTCGGAGATTTCTGTGACACATCCGATTATAAGTTTCCATCCTTTACATCCAAAATTATTTTTATCAATATATTGTCATCGTTGCAATCGCTAATATCTGTTCAATTTAACTTTAATGCTCTTTAATACGAAATTTAAAGTAATTACTACTATGAGGTTTGATTAAACTTAGTATTTCATTTGGTTTACAGCTCCGAAATAAATGTCATTTCATTCCTAAAGATTTCGTATTTACTATGATATCTGTGAGAAAAGAAATCATAGTGTGATGTGATTTTGTTGACTCCCAAACTTTGTTCAAACTTTGATTTACTAAAATGAATTCAAGTTACCGACATGTTGCAAGTTTCAAGATATTTTTAACCATATTCAAGCCGTTGTTTTTACACAGAAATTAAACTGTATATAATAATGCAAGTCTTGATTTTATAAAACAAATAAAGTCTGCTTAACTCAAATTAGTGACATTTTGTTTTGCTTAATGGAAGGAACACAAGCATTTCCAACTACAACTCAATCCCTCCCTCAAAATCCCAAGCAAAACAATAAGAGAATTAAGCTGCACGTGACAGCAGTCGCCGCTAAATGCTAATAAGCAAGGAGCAAAAGGAAAAATAAAAGAAATTAAAAATAAAATAAAAAATATCAGTAACACAATAATTCAAAATGGCATCAAAGTTTTACTAGTTGAGCATATTTGTAAAGCAAAAGGACTTTTAGGTTAATTTTTTAATTTATGTCAATACATATTAGCAATTAGACAGCGCGGCTTTGTCCGCCATGATTTTTGATTATTTGTAATTTGAAATTGAATTAAATGACGAAAATTGGTTAAATAAGTAAGTCACGAATACTAGCAGGAACTAATCTTGCTCTACTTACTCGAAAAAGTCAGGCGGTGCGGAATATCAGACTATTACGAGAACACTTCACGAATAATGCAGACGCATAAGACCGGACAAACGGAGACGGAGACAAACGTAGAAGGTATGATCTAAAAATAAGCGAACTTTTAATTTAAATCATAGAACAAGTAGCGCTATCTATTAAGTGTTGGCAGCGCTAGAAAGGCACATTTTTCTTCTTTCGAAAGCTGCTAAGTTCATGCTAAACGTTTGACAGGTTACAGAATGACACACGTTTCAATAACAGCAGTTTTTGTAGTTATGTCGTAAAAACATAATGGAACAAAAGAACAATTGTTAAATTTTGTTTTGAGCTCAGTTAAAAATTTACTGAGACGAATTGTTAAAAAAACTTTATGATGATGATTGTATGAGTCGTACTCAAGTTAGACATGGTTTACACGATTCAAAAACGGTCGTGATGATTTAAATTTTAACTGATGATCCACGAGCTGGACGAGCATCTAATCGTGCTGAGTTAGTGGAAAAAGTATGTGAAATAATCGCCATCGATGCAAATTTCACTGTGAGATTGCTGGCAGAAGAATTAAATTCATCTTACTGTACAATCTACACAATATTAACTGAAGATTTGGGTAAAAGAAAGTTAAATCATGATGAACAAATCGATCGTGTAGAGCATTGCAAAGATATCATTTCAACAGATGAAAACGATCCAGATTGACATGATATTTTAAATATGATCCTGAAACAAGTGACAATCTGCAGAATGGCAGTTAAAAGACGAGCCAAAACCTAAAAAATTGCATTTTCAGAAGTCAAGAATCAAGACAATGTTGATAACTTTCTATGATTCCAAGTGTATTGTACACAAGGAATTTGTTCCAGAAGGGCAAACTGTCAATGGACAATATTATTTATAAGTTTTACATCGTTTGTGCTCGAGAGTTCTACGTGATAGGCCCGAATATTCCAAAAGAAATCAGCTGTTTTTATTGCATGATAATGCACCACCTCACAAGACCAAAAACGTCAATGAATTTTTTATGAAAAAAAAACAGATTTGTCTCATCGACCACCCTCCGTATTCGCTTGATCTATCACCATGAGATTATTTTCTCTTGCGAAAAATGAAAACTGCAATGAAATGAGCTTTTTACGATGACATTCTAGCCATAGAAGCAGCCATAACACAGGTGCTAAAGAACATCCCAAAAAGCGAGTTTAAGAAGTCTATGGATAAATTTGTTGAGCGTTCCAAACGTTGTATTGAGTTAAATGGATCGTATTTTGTATAAATATTAGCTTTGAAACATAATACCATGCTTGTTTTATTTTATAACTAAAAAGTACGGTTGTTTTTACATCACACCGTGCACGTGCAAACGAAAGTCAAGAGAAGCGCAATAAACGTCTTCGAGCGAAAGCAAACGTATAAGATTTTCAGGAAAAAATTGAAAAGTTAACTCGAAAACTGGAAAACTTGGGAGAAATTGAAAGCGCTTTTTTCTATTGGATTTTTGAATGTGAACTCACAACCGTAACTTACGATTCGAACGATGAATATGCTTACAACGTGGCGGGGTCCAGCAAGTTGTATGCTAAGTGTGCTGTATTGTGATATAAGTAGCAAGAAATCGCTTCATATACCGACGGTGACGGATGATGAACTCGCAGCGTAGTCCGAAACACGTGTCTCACTTTCAATAATGTTCTCGCATTGGAAAAATAAAATCTCGAGCCAGTCGTATATTAAATTAATAAATGTAAATAATATGTAAATTTTTTCGTCAAATTTAAACACTTACTATAACAGAAATATGTATTTTCCAGCAGTCAATTGAGAGTATTTTTAGTAAAATTTTCTGATTTTCTCTTTTTTTAAGGTGTTCAAAATCACCCGTGAAATTTATATTTTCCCAAGAAACTACACTATTGGAAATGGAAAATTAATACCATACACACGAAATTTTAAATAGTATTGTAGAACATAAAGAGGTTTAAATAGGGGCTACCCCGAAGAGTGGGCACCACCCACCATTCGGTGTGTTTAGTGCGCGCCGGCGCCAATCGCTGGCAATCCGGAGCTTCTTCAGGTCATCATAGACCTGATCTTGCCATCTTAAGCTCGAACGTACTCTCTGACGCCGACCACCAATCTAGTTCAGGTTTCCGGTTCTAGTTCATCCGGATGAGGTGACCAGCCCAGTGCAGCCGCTGGAATTTAATGCGCTAGACTATGTCAACCTCATCATACAGTTCATACAGCTCGTGATTCATACGGGTCCTACGAAGAATCTTTCTCTGGAACACTCTTAAATACGCTGTATCCGTTAGGGTCCATGCTTCTGCGCCATACAACAGGACTGGGATTATCAGTGTCTTATAGATTTTTCTCTTCGTAGTTCGAGAGAGGGCTCTACTTCTAATTTGCTTGCTGAGCCCAAAGTAGCAGCGATTAGCAGGAGTGATTCTTCGTCTGATCTCTCGGCTAACGTTGTTGTCGCTGCTAATTTCTGTTCCCAGATAGACGAAGTTTTCTACAACATTGAAGTTGAAATTCTCCATACTCACAGACCGTCCAAGACGCGCTGATGGTCTGCGAGTGGACACCATCGTCTTCTCCCAGTTCACCGCTAGGCCCATGAGACGTGACTGTTTCTCAATCTCTGAGAACGCTTACTCGCCGTTCGTTGGTGCCTATGATGTCTATGTCATCAGCATATGCGAGTAGCATCACTTCCTTATGGAAGATCGTGCCCAATCGTTCTATGTATGTGCATTGGCGTAGGATGTACTCCATCAAGAGATTAAAAAAGTCGCACTATAAAGCATCACCCTGCCTGAAACCTCTCTTGGTATCAAAGGGTTCGGAGAGGTTCTTTTCTACTTTGACGACGCTTTGGGTGTATGGAAGGCTCATCATGCAAAGACGAACGATCTTTGCTGGGAAACCAAGTTCAGATAGGGCTTTGAAGAACTTCGTTCTTATCGGCGTGACGAAAGCGGCCTTATAATCGACAAATAGGTGGTGTGTGTCTTTATTGTACTTACGGGTCTTTTCCAGGTGAAAAATTGGTCACTTGTCGACCTCTTTGGTCTGAAGCCCACTGATACTGGCATATCAGTGCATTCGTGTATGGCTCCAGCCGTTTGCACAGTATGCGGAACAGAATTTTGTATTCTATTGAAAGGAGACTTATTCCCCTGTAACTCGCGCAGACAGCGGGGTCTCCTTTCTTGAAGATAGGACAATGATGACGACCCCCGCAAACGATTAAAGGACTAAGAATTACCATATCAATTATTAAGTTGATATTGACTACAATTTTTTTCTAACAAAAAGTGAAAAGTGGGCGGAGGGTTTGTATGTCTGTCTGTATATTGTTGCGCATTTTGTGGGGACCAATTTTTATGCTAATTTGAAATTTTGCACATATACTTAATTTTATTGCAGTTTAATAGAGTATCAAGATTGACCCGCCTCGCACACTTTTTGGGGTAGCCCCATACAAACCCTATGCCCACTTTTGTGTTTTTTTATGAAAAAGAAAGTCAAAATTAGGTTGAAATGCAATGTGGTGCCTTTTTATAGTCAGCCGCTTAACATACATAGACTAATGGGGTTGACCCGCCCACTTTTTGGTGTTGCCCCCATACAAACCCACCGTGCAATTTTGTGTTTTTTATCAAAAAATTCTTTATTTAAATCAATATTAGCTTGAAATTTGATTTGGTGGATTTTAGTGGACAACCGCATCATATACATATATAAATGCGTGTGTCCTGCCCACTTTTTGAGTTGGTCCCATACGAACCCACAGCTCACTTTTATGATTTTGTATGAAAAACGTCAACATCAACTTGAAAATCATACATACACAGCTACTAGTGGGCTTGTACAGCGCACCTTTTGGGGTAGTCCCTATTTAAACCAGCACCACCCCCCCCCCCCTTTATGTTTTACAGTACGATTTAAAATTTCATGTGAATAGTATTAGAGCTTCGGTTCAACCGAAGTTAACGCTTTTCTTGTTTTTGAGTAGATTGTAATGAATGGGTATGTAATTCAGTCAGGACATTTGTTTTATGCCTATTAAAGCTCTGGTCTCTAATTTCGATGCTCACAGCAAAAAACTGTTATTCCTTTAGTTTTAGTTGCAATGACCGATAAACCGCAAATAGAGTCACTGTGTGCAAAAACCACAGCCACAAAATGACACAAAGTTACGATTTTTCCAAGCAAGAAAGAAGAAAGGAGGATTTCTACTGTACATCTATGTGTACGAGTATTTGCTTTAAATTTGCACTAAAATGGACTAAAATTTTGTTTGATATATTTTAAATATATATAAATAAATTTGACAACGAAATGCTTCTCACCTTTTTTACCATTTATTTTGCATTAATACCAAATTTATCGCTTGGCTTTGCAGTGAATATTTCTGTCTGGAATTTGGTGATTGTAAATTTTGAGCGCCTTTGAATCTGCTGCGGTTGGCAGGCTTATTTATTTTTTTTTTTTTTTTTGTACAACCAAACTTTTACATTAACATTTTTTTGTGTAAGCGTTTTCTGCAGGGTATAAAAAAAGGAAAAAAAAAACACAACTCATCTGAATTGCAAAAAATAAACAAAAAGTGAAACTGTGCTTGCTTTAAAGTCGACACAAGCCTTTATTGTTTATATTTGATATGACTAATGCCTTGAGTGTTTATGTTTGTGTGAGTATGCGTGTTTGCTATAAACTGATGAACACAGGACACACACACATACTGAAGAAAGTATGTTTAGTAAGTTTGCCAAAAAAAATTCTCTGGCAACAGTTTATGACACGATTCAGCAAATGGCTTCTGTCTGCCAGTAGAGCAAGTTGAATGTATGAAAAGTGGCTGTAAATTCAATGTTCAAAGTCATAGTTCAGTACAGCAATTCAATTTCTGTTTTATTTATGTGCATATGCACACATCACAAAAAAAAAAGAATCTCAAAAGTAAATAAATTCTGACAATAAAAAAATCTAAAAGAATTCGAAAATTGTTAATATTATGAAGTGAAGTGCCCCACACGAGCCGCATGTCATATCAAACACAGCCATCGACACTTTCTATAGACACATTTTTTCTACTATTCACTCATAGTGTGAAATGGTATTATCAGTTTGTCTGAAAGTTTGTAACGTATTAAAGGAGGCATCGTAGATCCCATAAACTATATATATTCTTGATCAGCTCGACGAGACGAATCGATCTAACCATGTCCGTCTGTCTGTCTGTCCGTCGGCATGTTGTCTGTATTTTGCACGTATACTTCTTTTTATTCCAGTTTAATGGAGTGTCAAGATTGACCCGCCACGCCCACTTTTTGGGGTAGCCCCCATGCATTTTTGTATGAAAAACATTTTTATTATAGTCAATATCAACTTAATAATTGATATGGTAACTTTTAGTGGACGGATGCTTGACATATACATTAATGGGTGTGACCCGCCCACTATTTGCGGTAGCTCCCATACAAACCTACTGCCCACTTTTGACTTTTTGTAAGAAAACTTCTTTATTAAAGTATATATTAGGTTTAAATGCAATGTGGTGCCTTTTTATAGTCAGCCGCTTAACATACATAGACTAACGGTCGTGGCCCACCCACTATTTGGGGTAAATCCCATACAAACCTATGGTCCACTTTTGACTTTTTGTAAGAAAAACTTTTTTATTAAAGCCAATATTAGGTTGAAATGCGATATGCTGCCTTTTAAGAGACAGCCGCTAAACATACATAGACAATTGGGCATGGCCCGCCCACTTTTTGAGGTAGCCCATATACAAACCCACCGTGCAATTTTGTGTGTTTTTATGAAAAAATCCTTCATTCAGATCAATATTAGCTTGAAATTTGATTTTGTGGATTTTATTGGACAACCGCTTCATATACTTATACAAATGGGCGTGACCCGCCCACTTTTTGAGGTAGTCCCATATAAACCCACAGTTCACTTTTATGCATTTGTATGGAAAACGTCAATATCAACTTGAAATTCGATACACATCTAGTTACAGTTTCGTATGAATGGTATTAGAGCTTCGGTTCAACCGAAGTTAACGTTTTTTCTTGTTTATTTCATATTTTAGCTATTCTTCTGGATTTCTAAAGCAGAATTATTGCAGAATATACAGATTAAATTTCTCTTGCAATGCGCTACCGTCATAATTGCATAGGTATACATTTCATCTGGCTACTTATAGTACATACTAGACGAGTTTAGTCCATTTCAAAACATTTGTCAAACCATGCAATTAGCTTTATACACATACTCGTAGACACACAAAAGCTTTCCTCTTTTGCTGAGCTTCAATTGCCAGGACATATTGTGCAATTTGTGCTGCTGACCGAAAAATTCTTGTAAAACTCATTTCCTTGCTTTGGTTCTAATTAAAGCCGTGTTCGTTGTTGCGGCTGGGCCTACAATGGTCTATACAGTTTATGGCTGCGAAACAATTAACACGTTTTGCTAATTAAAGCTAAACACAATTTTGAGTGTGCTTTAATAATGTGACAATTAATGTCCTTGTGTTTTTTTGTACAATATATGAAACAAAAACGATTTAAACACTAATGAGAATTCGATATACAAAGGCTAATTAATTTGATAATTTACCAAAAGTTAAGCCTAAATGCTCACGGAGCATCCACTGTGCATTTCTAGTTGATATTATTGATTGTAATAAAAAATTATCCGGTTGGTTTGTGTGCCGCTATCTTAAAAAGTGCGTGTGATATATCAATATGGTTTGTAACAAAACTAATTTCAAGTACCGCGTTTCAACTGGATATGAAAAAAAAACGCACCCAAAGAAATGCACAGTAGCTATCAGACAGACAGACGAACATGTTCAGATCGACTCGTTTTGACAAGTTGATCATATATATATTTTATGCGGTCTATGTTGGTTCATTTAATGTGCTACAAACTTTCAAACAAGCTAATAATAAAAATAAAAAAAAAACCATTAACTTCCAAGTACTTCGTCTTGTCCCCGTTCACCGCTAGGCCCATGAGATGTGACTATTTCTAAATCTCCGAGAACGCCCTGCTTACTCTCCGTTCGTTGATGCCTATGATGTCTATGTCATCAGAATCACTTCCTTATGGAAGATCGTGCCCGATCGTTTTACGTATGTGCATTGGCATAGGATGTACTCAATCAGGAAACTAAAAAAGTCGCACGATAAAGAATCAACCTACCTGAAACCTCTCTTGGTATCAAAGGGTTCGGAGAGGTTCTTTCCTACTCTGACGACGCTTAAGGGTGTGTGATAACGATCTTTGCTGGGATACCAAGCTCAGATAGGGCGTTGAAGAACTTCGTTCTTATCGGCGTGTCGAAAGCGGCCTTATAATCGACAAATAGGTGGTGTGTGTCTTTATTGTACTCGTGGGACTTTTCCAGGATTTGGCGTAAAGTGAAAATTTGGTCACTTGTCGACCTCTTTGGTCTGAAGCCGCACTGATACTGGCCTAGCAGTGCATTCGTGTATGGCTCCAGCCGTTTACACAGTACGCGGAACAGAATTTTGTATCCTATTGAAAGGATACTTATTCTCCGGTAGTTCGAGCAGACAGCGGGGTCTCATTTCTTGAAGATAGGACAAAGAACACTAAAATTCCAATCGTTGGGCATGCATTCATCAGACCATATTTTGCATAAAGAAGTGACTTCTCCATAGTCTCAGTGATTCCTGTGCATTTTAACCAGACTTCCATTATTGTCCTTGCAGAAAGGACAATAATTTCCTCACTGAGAGGAAAAAACAATTTGCTCTCTCAATTATTCCAATTTCTTCGCACCGAAAGTAAATGCGTAAAGCAATAGGTTGTGATTCGGATGTCCGTTAGCCGAGGTAGTTAAGATGGTCACATCCCAGCGCCCGATCGCATGCGTCTATGGTTCGATGCCAGGTTCCCTTCACCAAAGGAAAATTTTACAAACCGTGTACAAAGTACAATAAAATTAAATAAGAATTTTCGAAAAATAGAACAAAAATAAAAATAAAAGAAAAAATTCATTTTACTTTGTGAGCCGTACTTAACATAGTACTATTGATACCGCTATGGATCAATTCAAGTATTGAATTTTTATAAACTTTGTATAAGCTTTCACTTAAAATTGTATAGCACTTTTAATTCACAAGTAGTTTTTTCATATAATTGCGTAAATTTATTGCTAAACTGCCATTTGATAACGGTTTAATATGCTCAAGTCTCACAGAAAAAGCTACGCTGTAATAAATAACTAATTAAATAGTTTTGAACGCTAAACATTTGTTTTCGAACGCTAGGAACAATACCTAAATATATATCAGCAGTCATTATATTGTACTTACAAGTTTACAATGATTGTGAACAGTTTTAAATATACAAAAATTCAATTTTTTCGCGCAGTTGTAAAACATATTTTATAGGAAATTGGATGGATATAATAGTGGGTAAAACAAAAGAATTCTTGGTAGATTTTTTCCCCATTTTCCATGTAAGAAGCCATTTGACTAAAGTCTAGCGTTGCCAAAAACCAGAGAAGTAAACTGTAAAAGCTTAAAGCAAAAGCTTTCAAAATGCGTGTACAGTGTACACTAGCGAGTCTTTTTTAGACAAACGCTAAAGCTTATATTTTTTTAAATAATAACACGTATACGCCACATAACACCTGAGCTTTTGCATTGGCCAATTTACACACACAGCCACAGTCACACACGCACAGTCACAAAGCTCTAATAACATTTGACGCATTGCTTAGACGCACATTTTATTCGCATCACGTGCGTCAAATGTCAATAAATATATATAAATCCGATAAGCAATAACTATATACATATATATGTGTATACATCGATATATACAAACTAAGCGCCAATTAATATGCCGCATTCAATTTTGACAGACTATGAGTTCGCGTGATACCACAAACGACGCTTCAGCAGAGTAACGACAATAATAACAACAAGTTTTATAAATTGATTTTGGCAATATTGGCGCACATACTATTTATTTCTATATAAATAAATACAATGTTTTTTGTGGTCTGGCGTTGTGGGTTCGAGAAAAAATATTGGCAATCATGGTCACAAACACTAGGGAACTAATTGCAAGAAGTATGCCATAAAAAAAAAAAAAACTATGTATATATTTTGCACAAATTGTTGCACGAGTACTAAACATTTTTGTTAAATAAGTAATGAAAGATACTTTCATACATTTATGTGACATACATTTATGTGACTATTATGACGACGTCATTGTATGTTTATATATTTTATTTATTTTCATTGCAAATGTCAGTCAAGTACGCCAGGCCTTTGAAAGAACCACGCGCGGAGCTGTCAGATGAATATTCAAACTGGTCCAGAAAATATGCATATACATTTATAAATAAAAATGTCAAGAACGCTGTACTCGAGTGTGCTCGACAACAAAATACCCTGTATACAGTATAATGTCTCGTTTACATACACGCAACATTTAAGCAACTAGCAACTGCAACTTGTAGTTGCAAAAAAGTGTTTACATTGAAGTTGCAAGTCAAACGCAACTTCGATCAGCTGATTTGTCGAACATGTACAAATTTTTCTTTGAACAGTTGTGAAAGAATCAAATTTGTGCTAAATAAAATGGAAGAAATTATTGAACATGTAATGCTCGATAATGCATAGCCGATGACGAGGATAAGCGTGCAGTGGCTCAATACCAGCATTCCAGAGACATGTATATAGCGACTTGGGAAGAAATATTACCATTGGCAAATCTAAGGACTGTTTGGACAGCTGTAAGTAAAATTTGGCTTATCTATTAATTTGTTATAACTTATACAATTAATCTGTTGCATAGGAACGCTACGTATGCTTTTGGGAAAAATATATGGCCACAGCTAGTGATGCTTTGTTTAAAGAGAATTTTAAAATGTAGAAGCAGTTCAACTACTTGTGGAAAAATTGAAGTTCTTATCTCGAAAAGACACAAATTTTCGCCAATGCATTCCTCTGGAGCAGCGCATAGCAACGTTGAGCTCCTCAACGAAATACCGCACTATCCGCCTTTTGTTCGGAGTGTCCAAGGCTAGTGTGTGCAACATTGTGCAAGAATTTAGCACTGTAGTGTGGCAACTTCTTGCGCTTTACTATTTGAGCCCAGACTTTCTGACACAGGAGAAAGTGCACGAATGTGTCAAAGGACTCGAAGCGTTTGGATTTCTGCAATGCCTTTGCGCGATTGGTAAATGCAAAAATTTTAACTTTTCAATATATTGTTTTTAATTATATATACAATAGATGGATGTGACACACTCGTAGAAGTAAAGCCACCACAGGAAGATGCCTCCGATTAAAGTAAACGTTCGATGAGGCGCTATTGATGTTGCTACTTTCGTCAGTCTATGAAGCTGCAAAAAAAATAAAAATATATAGTATTTATTATCTTTCGATGTCAAATAGACTTTTACAAGAGATGAACGGACTACAATTACACTTACGATTGGTCATGCTTCGATGAGCTCAGTATGGCATTTACCTATTCGAAATGTTCCCAATCAGACGGCGATCCACCGATGGTCCAAGTTTGTCCTTTCTTGACTGCAATATGATAGTTGTCTAATCAAAATAAAATAATGTTGACACATATAAAATTACCAATATTTTCGCTTAAAGGTCTCCAGCTTTTTTTTAATGTCATTCGCAGTCATTTTCAATCCATACTCCTCAATATATATATTCCGCAGATACGATAATGTGAATATTTTTCCGCTGCCCACATAATTCATCAATTTTTTCTTGCCAAATGTCAATTAATATTTTTTCTATATGCTCTGGCAAAAACTTCCGTTTATTTTCACGCTCAACTGACAGTAATTAAATAAAATTATCAATTTATAACAATTATGCTAATTGAAATAAAAATCGACGAAATTTCAGTGTTGTAAATCACTTTTTGCTACAATTCTAGTGTTTTTAATTAAAAACACAGAGCTGTATTCAGAAATTATTTCGCAACATTTATAGTTGCATGCAACTTCTACTCGAAATTCAAATGTAACTGACATATTTTACTATGAAATGTTGTGTTTTGTTGCCTGCAACTACCACTTGTTGCAAGTTGCGTAATTGTTGCGTGTATGTAAACGAGGCAAAATGTTCTTTATTTGAATCTTAGGTTTGTATTCTATACTTTGCAAAGGGTTATTTCGTTTAAAATTAACGAAAAAAAGCTTGTTTTTCTATAGTTATGAAACGCAAAAACAAGCGCATTTCTTGAACCGCAATTGATTTTGATAACGATAAATATATAGAATATAAAGGTAAAACATATGCAATAATAGGACAAAATCAAATGAAAATTAACAAACAAATATTTATGTATTAAAAGAGTAGTTAATTCTTGAAGATTTATAGGTTGCAATGCCTCTCCCACTTTTGAGTTTCTGAACGTTGCTGTAGTGTTTGTGGTTGACATAAACACATCTCGCTAGCATTCCCCAAATGTTTTCAATTAATGATGTAGCTCACATACAAACTTCCCGTCCACTTATGACTTTTTGTATGAAAAATTTCTTTATTTACGATAAGTCAGCTTGAAATTCAATATGGTGGCATCTTACAGACGGATGATTCACATACATATACCTAAGGGCGCGTCCAGCCCACTTCTTGGGGTAAGCCCTGCACCCAAAATACGATATTAAATATCTTGTGAATGTTATTAAAATGGAGTAGTAGTTGCTTCTTTTTTTTTGTTGATTTTGGTCTGCTGTACTCGAAAATAGTTTCGAAAAATTCGAAATACAGGGTGTCGCGAAAGAAAATTCACATTTAAAAAATCGATAAAAAAAGTAAGTAGTTTATTGAAATTATGTTTATTACATATTAAAATACACACTTTGGGAATTTATTTCTTAAAAATGATATTGTCCAAATGTGAACCGCTGCGTTCACGGCATTCATTTAATCGAGCACTAAAATTTCCTATTACGGCTCGGCAGGGATTATCCGTGATGGCTGCATGACAGGGAAGTCGGTTTGTTGCCGCAAACTTTATATTTGACGTAACCCCACAGGAAAAAGTCCATAGGGGTTAAATCAGGACTTCGTGGATGCCAATTTATGTCACCTCTCCTGGAGATCAATTTGCCAGGAAAAATTTCATGACCTCGTGGCAGAGACCTGTTGGACGTGTGTGAAGTTGCTCCGTTTGTGTAAAATGATGAACAATGATGATCTATGCACGTTTAAAGCAACAGCACGCTTCCGAATCGAAAGGTCCGGGTTGTCGAATACTGCAGAATATTCTACGCGCTACACTCGCCGCTCCCGAGAAACGCTGCATAGCGACTAAATTCCCAAAAGCTAGGCTACCGATTGACATAACCCCAGCGCCCCTCGGAATAGTTGCGTTCACGCAATCAGCAAATCAAATGTGAACTTTCTTTTGAGACACCCTGTATAAGATGCCACCATATCGAGTTTTAAGTTGATATCGACGTTTTTCATACAAATGCATAAAGTGAGCTGTGGGTTTGAATGGGACTACCTCGTGAGACACGCCCATTTGTATATGTATATAAAGCGGCTATCCACTAAAATCAACCAAATCGATTTCAAGCTAGGATTGATTTAAATAAAGAATTTTTTCATAAAAAAAACACAAAAGTTGGCGGTGGGTTTATGTTGGGGACTACCCCAAAAAGTGAGCGGGACACGCGCATTAGTCTATGTATGTTAAGCTGCTGTCCATGAACGGCGCAACACCGCATTTCAACTTAATATTGACTTTAATAAAGAAGTTTTTCATACAAAAACACAAAAGTGAGCAATAGGTTTGTATGGGGGATAACCCAAAAAATGGGCGGGTCAAGCCCATTAGTCTATGTATCCGTTGATGACAGTGTCCATGCTTCTGCGTCATACAGCAGCAACGAGACTGTCAGTGTCATATATTTTTACTTTCGTACTATGAGAGAGGGCTCTACTTCTAATTTGCTCTACTTCTAAGACTTCACACGAAATTCGAAATCATTTGTATACGGATAACCCAAAAACTGGGCGCGACACGTCTATTTGTATATGCATGTGAAACGGTCGTCTATATAGAAAACCACCATAAAGAACTTTAAGCTGATATTAACTTAACTAAAGATAGTTTTCATATAAAAACACAAGAGAGGGCTTTGACTTTGTATGGGGGCTACCCCAACAAGTGGTACTGAATTAAGCTTAAATACGCAACAAATTACAGACAGACGGACGTGGCTAGAACGAGTCGTCTCGTCGAGCCAATCAAGAATATATATATTTTCTGAATAGAGTATAAAAATTATTTAACCAAAAATTATATGTTTTCCATTGCTTTAAAAAGCCTTTTCAGCCTGCCCCCTTGACTTGAATATGGTATAGGTTTCTGTGTATGCTAATCGTTTTAGTGAGGTTGGTTCTATGTAAAGTAGCTAAATTGAAAATTTAAAAAAAAAACCACCTTTAGTTGTGTTCCCTAAGCAAATTATTCCCTGCGCAGCAATAAGGAGAGGACTATGTAGCAGGAAAGTAAATGGAACTGTAGTCATAATATTAAATTTTTGAAAGCAAATTCTAAGAAACCAATTTGTTTCTGTAACAACTAATTTTTGAGATACAGCTACATATGAAGCTAACTGAAACTAAAGACATTATAGAAATGTAACTAATGTTTATATATAGCTAGATCAACTAATACATCGAGCAGATATAGTCAATGTATCAATATATTTCGAAATAACGGGACATTTTCCATTACTCTTTTAACAAATTTCATGAAACTATGTTATATTTTTAACTGTCCATTGAAAAGTTTTTCGAAATTGTTGAAAGTAAATCGATATACGGAGTACGTTTTCTCGTATTCATGCCTATTGATTCTACTGAAGTATAAAATTTAAATATTGTAAGACAATTGTTACTTGTAGTGTTTTTTTAAAACGAATAAAATAACAGCAATTAATCGGACTTTTGTTAGTCTCTCCGATCGATTTGCGAGTAAATGACTCACTAGTAGGCTTAATCAGGCACCTGCTATGATGCAGAGCTGTAAATGCCGAACTGGGAGAGTCATTCGCCCGCCGATATGTCAAAACACTACACCAAAAGAAGCGCTAAATACGATACTATATTTCCTTCCACTTGATCTGCTAGGAAGAGAATACGCCACAATAACATCACGCTTAGAGAATGTGGCTATTGAAAGAACGGGGCACTCAACAAATCTGAAAGGAGTAAGATAACCGAAAGTACAGATTATACTGGACTTCAGTAAGAATTTCAATGTTCGCATCCCTTAACGACAAGACTGGCAGAGACAGGAACAGGAAATAGAAAAATCTTTAAGGATCTTCACAGACGGCTCGAAACTGAAAAATAGAGTCAGTGGTGGGATATACCTCCCAGATCTGAGTGTCAAAGCCTCTTTTAGACTACCTGCTTACTATAGTGTTTATCAATCGGAAGTCGCTGCCATTCGTGAGGCAATGTTTTATTTAGAATCGTCTAAGGTAAAGGATAAACACGACCTATACAGCCAAGCAGCTATAAACGCGCTGAACTCCTGTCTAAATCGGTCAAGAACCGCAAATCTCTTAATGAGATGGCTGAGCACAACAGTAACTGCCTAGTTTGGGTGTCAGGGCACAGCAATATTGAAGGTAACTGTAAAGCAGATGAACTTGCAAGACTAGGTACAATGACCCATATGCCATGAGACTGAGTGCCTCATCACAAGACTTCTCTAGAAGCTGTGATAATAGCGAGGAACCCGAAACAGTTCATCACCTTCTATGTCACTATACTGAACTATCAAAAAAAAAAAAAAAAAAGATTCATGCACCTGGGCGAAGACTTCCAAAATGACATAACTGAAACTTTCAAGCAAGTAGCTCACCCAACCAGCTCTAACCTAACCTAATCCCCCCGTATACATACATCACTTTGTAACATACACGCTGCAAGTTCAATAAAACTAATATGCCCTTTCATACACAATATATTCATGTGAACGTGTGCAGGGTACCAAAATTTTTCAATTTCCTACCACTCATCAATAATTGAGAATGAATGTTGGCGACCACCGCAGTAGCTGTCAACGTCATCCGCAACAATGTCGAGAGTGAGCAACAATAATTTTTTTGGCGATGTCAAAGAACTTTGACGAATTATTTAAATAAAATATCAACTACTAATTCTAGAAATATCACAGTATCTAAGCACGATTGTCGCAATGTGCCAATGAAAATGAGAAAATATAATTTTATTGCTTTAAAAAATGCTAAAAATAAAACTAAACTTTGGAAACAAAAATAATTTTCTATTTTTTTTTTTTATATTTCCGGAGCAATAAAAACAAAAAAGCTGTAAAATGAAATTATTTTGCATGAATCAAATGTAGCTATGAAATATTTCTAGCCGCTAGATGGCATTATTCTGTAGAGCTTAAGCGCAGTTATACACCATATTGTATACACTAACAGTGTGAGTCTCACACAATCATAAAAACAGGGGTTGAACGCCGGAAGTAGAGATAGCAATAGGAACAGCAACAGCAACAGCAACAGCTGAGTTAACAGCAGCACAACAGCTACTGTTAAACGTAAAGTAATACATTCGTATGCTCAACATTAACAGCGTCTGAGGCAGCGCCGCGCCGCGCAGCACTCTAGTGACGTAGAATTCAAATACGAATCCGTTTGCTTGCCGCCGCATCCCAGTTCGCATATTTGAAACAAGCCGCGCATTTTGCCGTCAACCGTTGACCAGTGAACAATGCGATACAAAAAAATTATCGCACTTCGGAACTAAAACGTCAAACACTAAAATTGTCTACGCCGACGACTATAAAAACGTATTAAAGAAATATTATTATATATCAAAAACGACAACTGAAAAATCGAAAACATAATAATTTATTTGACGCGACACTTCATATTCTCTGTGTGTATGTATGTGTGTGTGTGTGTGTTTGTGTGCTTTCATCTAAAAGTATCTAAATACAAATGTGTATCTCATAAGAATAACCAAATACTAAAATTCATTAATAATTTTGTCAATTAAAAAATAAAATAAAAATACAAATACAAATAAATAAAGCAAAATATACAAAATTCATTTACTATGAAGTCGCATTTGTGTTCGGTGAAGATACACAAATAAATTTTTCCATTGGAATTAATTAAAGAAGTGAAAATTTGATTAGCAAAAAAATAAAATATTTTATAAACGCTCAGCAAGAAACCTCAATAAAACGACAAAATTTCAAATCGAAGCGCAACAAGTATCTCTGTTTTCACATTTGAAAATTGATTTTTTTTTTCATTTTTTTTTTTTGTTTTTTTTTTTGTGCACGAAAAGATAAAAAACCTAAAACCTAAAAAGATATAAAATCTTATAAATACAGAAGTGCTATAATAAAATCTAAACAATTAAATAGAGCAAACAATCACAGAATATACTAGTGTAATTAATTAAGTGTTTTGTAGTTGCTTGTAAATGTTTTGAAACTAAAGAAAATAAATATTTTAAAACGAAACTAAATTAAACGATTCCATACATATCAGGTAAGCAAATAATAAATAAGCATCAAGTTTCTCAATCAATTTGTACAAATACAATTTCTCATTTAGCATTGATGAAATGAAATTAGATCATATAAAAAAGGCGCATCGATAAACAATTGGCCAATGTTTGGCAGCATTAATGCAAATATTTATGCGCATTTTGAAATGATTACGTAGCACAGCATATTAAAAAAGTCATATAAAATTTATGTAGAATAAATATGGCAGCAGGCTACCCAAAAAGTTGGCGAGATACGCCCATTAGTATATTTATGTACTATAGCGGAGCTGTCCAGAAGAAGATTTATCAAGCTGATATTGACCTAAATGAGAAAGTTTTGCGTATGAAGAGTACATATATTTTTAATCGAGTTTATGTATTAATAAAATGGGAGACTAAAACATTAATTCAATTCAAATCTTAGGCTTCAATTATTTAATGTATTTGCAGCTGAACACAAAACGCGAACTGAAACTCTTATAACTGTGGAGTGAAGCAAGTGAAGCAAACAGCTGGACTCAGCTAGACTCAGCTGGACTATAGCACGAGCACTACTTATATTATACGCGCAATAAAGTATTTTATTGGTAACCCCGATCAAAACATTTTTCAAATATAATCGCTTGAAAATACTCACCCCAATGAATATCGAGCGTTATAACTTCAAATTTATTTTTCATTTCCAAGCTCTGAGACAAGTCCAAGGTCCAAGATCCTAGAATAAATCAAATCTGAACATTCATTCAAAAGTAATGTTTTTTATACCATTCACACATAGTGTGAAATGGTACTCGAATAATCAGTTTTTCAGAAAGTTTATAACGCATTAAAAGAGACATCGTAGAACCCATAAAGTATATATATTCTTGATCAGCTCGACGAGAAGAGTCGATTTGGCCATGTCAGTCGGTCTGACAGAAATTTTTAAGATTAACAGCTCTTACCCGGCAACCAGACTTAATTTTATTGCAGTCAAAAAGTATCCATATTTAAATGTCACGCCAATTTTTTAGTGTAGCCCCCAAATCACTCGCGCATTTTTGACTTTTTGCATGAAAAACTTTTTTATTGCAGTCAATATCAACTAAAAAATGAACACGGTGACTTCTTATGAATCGAAGCTTCACAATGGGTGTGATAACCGCCTTTTGGGGTAGCTCCCATACAAAGCACGCTTTCATTTTAGACTTTTTTGAAGAAAAACATCTTTGTTTAGATCAAAAACAGTTTGAAATTTTCTTTCGTATTTTATAGACTGTCGTTTCACATTAATTTACTAATGGGCGTGTCCCGCTCACTTTTGGGGTAGGCCCAATGCAAACCAACCGCCTAATTTTATGCTTTTGTAAACAAAACTTCTTTATTTAAGTCAATATCAGCTTGATAAATGAAATGGTGGCTTCTTCTGGACAGCTGCTTTACATACAATAACTATACTAATGGGCGTTTCCCGCCAACTTTTTGCGATAGCCCCCATAGAAACCCACCGACCACTTTTGTGCTGTTGTACGAAAAACTTATTTATTTAAGCCAATATCAGCTTGTAATTCTATATGCTGATCGCTTCACATATACATGCCAATGAGCGTGTTCCGCTCACTTTTTGGTGTAATATCTATACAAACTCACCACTCATGTTTATGTTTTACATATTCATATCAATATGCCACGCCCACTTTTAAAGGTTGCACATAAAAATTTAAAAACAATTTTATATTTATTATGGTGGTTTCTTATGGACAAAAACTTCACAACTATATATTAATGGGCGTGTCCCACCCATTTTTAGAGTTAGCCCCACAAAGACCCACTATTAACGTTTAGTTTCTTAGGTTTTACACTTTTTTTTTAATGTGAAACATCTGTATTTTCTCTCTCAATATTGATTATTTTACGCGTCATGTGAATTACAAGTCATTACATTCTCATATCGATCGTTCTTGCTGAATATAAGCCGAACCATCCATACAACCTCAAAAACTCTAATTGATGAATTGTTATCGCAGTATTTTTTTGATGCAGTACAGTTAGATGTGTTTATATTCTTAAAGGAAAATTAGTAAAAAGTGTCTTTTATTATATAAACGGTGTAAATATCTAGTTGCCTTAAAAATAATAATACTTATTATCAAATGTTTCATAACAAAGCCTCATGAGTGTGCACCACTCACATGTTTTTTTTTTAACATGCAAATGTATGTAACAGGCAGATGGAGTCAAAACAGACGTCTCGATATAGACATGCTAGTCTGTCCATTCGACCGTCTGTTTGAACGAACAGATCTCGGAGACTGTAATAGAAACATCAAGTGTCGACATTTAGACTCTAATATTCCCTAATCAGGTAACTAGTATTAAATGAACATGCCGACACACCACTTTATGGGGTAGCCATCAAACTGACCTTGTATGAAAACTTTTAATTATGCTAGCAACGCCAATTTTGCAGTATTTTATGTAAATCCTAATAAAATGTATCGCATATGGATCACCATGGGGGAAGCCCCTATACAAATTTGACCTCCATTCTTAAGTTTTTGTATGACATTTTCTTGTTTTTGTTCTTAAAATTAGCTTGAAATGCTAAATTTGGCTATATCAAGTCTACCCTTACAAAACATTCCATACACTCGCTGATCGAACTACTTTGAGGGATAGATCCATGCAGACCTGCGGCCCATTTTTGAGTTTTTTAGGAATATTTTTTGTGTTTCTTTTTCATTAATTCAAATTTTTCATCAATTCTATTAAAACATCCCGCATATGTGC
The DNA here is from genome assembly GCA_035044765.1 of Leucophenga montana. Taxonomy (NCBI): domain Eukaryota; kingdom Metazoa; phylum Arthropoda; class Insecta; order Diptera; family Drosophilidae; genus Leucophenga; species Leucophenga montana. The sequence continues at coordinate 2,062,051 of JAWNNQ010001877.1, read as the reverse complement.
AGATCGGACCAATAGAGAATGCTACATATATGAAACCTTTAAAAAGGTACAGGGAATCTCGAAGTGGAACATTGGATTGCAGCGTGCTTTCTTGATTTCTAGCTGTTAAATACACAATTCGAAACTTCGTGTAAATGGTATTTAAGGTTTTTTTTTAAAAATTATAGACTAATAATTGAAAAAATTTAGCTGTAAACTAAGACACTTTTGTTCTACGGCTTTTCTAAAAATAAGAAAATTTGCGGAATGAGGTTAAATTTCACTTAGCTTTTGTGGCCAAACGGGTTTATAGGTTTTAATATGTCACATATCGTTGTAAAGGTCTTTAAAATTCTTTTCAAACGAGCACTAAGTTGGGGTAGCAATTTTACTGTCGTACTGGGAAAGGTTTAGATTAAAATATATTTCAAAGAGTATATTTTGGCGATTATACCAAATTTCATGCTCATATTTCGTTGTACGGACCTTTCGATATATAATGAGTTTTTCTTTATACAAGACATTGCACTTTAGCTATTTTTTATATTTTCTCGCTTACACGCTAACTTGGGACAAAACAAACAGAAAACCAAACTGAGAATGTCTGACGATGTACCCGTATAGGCATACATAAGCAAATGTGCATATACTATATCCGTTTTTGTGTAATTCATTGTACTCATTCATTCGTATGCAGTTTTCCAGTATATCCCTTGGTTATTAATTAAAATATAGCAACTCTATGCTTCATAAGAAAGAAAGACGAAAAAGTGACTGAAAGGTAAGGGTCACTTGTATATGCGCCGACTTCTTTTATCTGCATTATTAAAATGATTGATATCAAATAAAAATTGTCTTCACGAGGTAAAAGTGAAGTGATGAAGGTCTACCAGTAATTCACAAGTATTTTAAAGCATTATGCCAAACACTCAATAACATGTTACAATCAAAATCCTTCGGGAGCTGTGAAAGGAATTAAGCCATTTAAAAAAATACAATAAAATTTCGAAAATTTAATATTTACAGTTTTCGCTGCAATGCTTTATAGATTAAATATATTTCTTATAAATAGTAAGTCTTGTCAAGCTAACTATAAAATAACCATCAGCCGTAGTTATCTTTGACCAGAGGGTAGTTATTTCAAATTTAAATGCTGAAAATAGTTTGAATATATTTAGTCTGAATAGTAGTATGCATGAGTAATTTGATTTTTTGTTAAGTGATGTGTGGCTTAGTAGGGGAGAAGTATACACGATGGAAATTGCGAGTTTCTGATCATTTTTTATTGTATAGACACTTTTAGAATACAGTTAACACTATAAGATATGTTCTTTGTTTCAGGAATAAACTGCACGTCCCACCCTCCAATTTATTTTATGATAATATATGTACACTTTGGAGAGACCTTAATTTTCAGCACATCAAAAAATGTTGTTCCAAATTGAGTTATAATCAAAAACAAAAAACAAAAAAATTTAAAGGTAAAGAAAATCAGGTGTTAGTCATTAGTTAAGTTTTGCTTGCGACTTGCTTGTTTCAAGGTAAACACTTTTTAGCAACTGCTAGTTATCTTCATTAGTTACTTTCTAGTTCTCTGCATGTCAATGGTATTGAATGAATCCAATGGTCGAAGAAGTTTTTAAACAAAAAAAAATATTTTGGCTATTAGAATCAGTTCATAAAGCCCGAATTCTCAAATTGTGTATAAAGTTGTGTTTTACTAAATCAGATATAATTTATATCGATATAGATCATCGACGAGTTGGCAGGGCGAGTCGATAATTTGGAAAAAGTAGCCAGTTCTGCGGCGGGCAAAATTCAAATAAAACAACAACAAAATAATAAAACAAAATGACCAGCGAGAGGAAAAGGACCCAAAAATTTTACATTGGGGGAGGAGATAGTTCTCGTAGAGCTTCTTGAAGAGCATAAAATCGTTCATAAGAACAAAAAATCAGACGCCGTAACCTAAAAGCAGGAGTAGACGTGGGAATTAGTGGTGAATAATTTTACCGTCAAAACAGGCATTGGACGCCAAAGCGAAGAATTATACGATAGCAATACGTTCTGTGGGCAATGAGACGCTCTTCAGTCTCTTCCACAAATATTAGTTGGTGCTGCCATATGTGTAACAGTTGTAACAGTGTTGCATACCCATAAGACTACAATGGGCCAACCTTCCTCACTGTAGAGAAAACGCTATCAATATCTTTACAGACGGGTCTAAGCTTGATGGTAGGGTAGGAGGAGGTGTATTTTCACCGGATCTGGGGATTAGAGAATCCTTTAGACTGCCCGATCATTGTAGCGTCTTTCAGGCGGAGATGCTAGCCATTCAGGAAGCTACACATCTCCTAAGATCATACTCAAATACTCAAGAACATGCGTTTATCTTCTCGGACAGTCAGGCTTCCCTGAAAGCGCTAAACTCTTTCAGCTCCAACAACAGAGTGCCGGAAATCTCTTAACGAGATTGCAGAGCACTATGTTATACATCTCATCTGGGTGCCTGGTCACAAAAACATAGAGGGAAATGATGAAGCGGATAAATTAGAAAGAGAGGGTACCACTGCTGATATCCTTCCGGGAAGGCCACAGTAGGTATACCCATGGCTATATGTAAACTACAGATCTCAACAGAGATGATCGGTATAGCAACCAATAGATGGTGCAACCTTGGCACGTGTAGAATCTCTAGACTCACCTGGCCAAAATATAATCTTAAAAGAACAATAACACTTCTTCAGTACAAGAGAGATAAGTTAGCTGTTATTGTGGGAGCCCTCACAGGCCACTGTACAATAGGATGACATGCCACAAGGCTAGGTTTAAACTCCTGGGACTTCTGCAGAAGCTGCGGAAACGCCGAAGAGCAGGAGACGGTCGAGCACTTGCTATGTAATTGTCCGGCCCATAGTAGGAAGAGACTGACGTTATTAGGGCGCCCCTTCCTGGACAACTTAAATGAGATATCAGAAAAAGAGATTAAACACATCTCGACGTTCTTGACAGTGACAAAGTGGTTTCCTGAGTAGCTGCGGATGAAATAGGAACAAATATGGTATCACAAGGGGCCTATGCTGGCCTAAGTGACAATGTGGGGTTTAACCATGTTGGGCCATCCTTACCTAACCTAACAGTGTTGCATATGGGCAACACTAAAATTTTATAATATGGAATAATATTTATACGCAAGATGAACCATGTTTTCCCTTTATACCAATGCTTACATCTATGCACAACATGAGAGAACCATATTAAGTTTACCCATAACTTTATATAAAAGCATAAGTTATACCAAAGATGTGAAATCGGTTATAAAAAAGTTATAAAAAGGTGAAGTGCATAAAACCCGAAGCCAACTACTTTGCTGGCAACCAGTTCCAAACTACAATACTTTGCTGACAGCAAGTTCGTTAAAGGATTCTGATTGTCTAAATCAACTATTGAATTTGTAACAGCCAAAATCAAAAATTATTGCAATTTTAAAGGATCCCGTATTGATTTTTTAACGCTTTTTAAACGCAACTGAATATGAAAATATGATAGTTTGGGCCGTTTTGATAGTTTTTCTCATTGATCCCTTTGCTTCCATACCACGGCGTCTGTAATTCTATTTTCAAATACGCTTTTATTCTACTCAACTAGCGCAACTATTATTATTATCTTAAATTCATAACGAAATTGGTAAATTTTAAAATGTAAACAAACAAAGCCGTTTTGTTACTGCTGCCTCAGTTTCCTCACATTCACATGTTGACAAATATGTTCCAATTAGTGTCACCTTGTCAACACATAAGGCCATTCACATATAAATTTGTCAGTTAACTAGCAATTGTAGAAACGAAATTCTTTAACTGGCACCTTATACCATAGCATAAATTTAATCTTCATTTAGCTAACTCACACTCTAACGGGACATTGAAAAATTTGGCCTGGTATTGTCTGAAATGACACAATATTTCAAACTATGTTTGCAATTTTTAAATTGATACAAATTAAATTAAATTCTGACCACCAGAGACCCATAACAACTGATTATTTGCGCTTTGAAATTCTATATTTAAGAAAATTTTTTTATTAATATTCATTTAAATTGCTGCTCAAAAGATGAAAAAAAAATCGAAATCAAATTTTTTCATTAAATCATTAAAGCGCTGCATTTGCAAAGAGAAAAAAAATTAAAAAGCATTAAATTGACAATAACAAAAAACAACAACAAACGCAGTGCGTTTCAATTGAACTTTACAACAATTTAATAATGCCATAAAAATTATAGCAAGAGGAACACAAGCAGAAAATATGAACTACTACATACACATATTCTTCTATCGAGGGAAGATAAAAAATTCCTACAAAAACTAAGAGCTTACATTCAGTGTCGCTGATCTTGAGTAGTCAGCAAATCAAAGTGCGTAAATTTGTTATGCTCAGAAGTATTTTATATGGATCAGTGATTTGGAATCGGTCAGCAAATATTTAACCACAATATCATGTTGCACTAGTACTATTTAGTACTAGAAGCGGCCAAAGGGTATTGTACCACTCAGTAAACGAAGAACTGAAATGGTGACCAACAGACTTAAAGCAACGTGTGGCATTCAATACCTCATTAACTCTTGCATTAAAGTGAATTCAAATAGTCGAACATAGCAGTTGTCAAACGCATTCACAAATTGATTATGCAGCATGCTTGACTGTATTATAAGGTGACCAGTCCAGTACAGTCGTTGAAATTTTATGCGCTAGATTATATCAATCTGATCATAGTATACCTAGTTCATAAAGTTGCTCGTTCTTACGGAGCCGAAACACAGACCTAAATCTGATAGGCGTAGCATGTACTCCAGCAGAAGATTAAAAAAGTCGCAATATAAAGTATCCCCTGCCTGAAACATTTCTTGGTATCAAACGGTTCGGCGATGTTCTTTCCTACTCTGACGACGCATTGTGTGTGTAAAGCGTCATCATGATGAACGATCTACTAAGTTCAACTAAGACGTTCAAAAACTTCGTTCTTATTGGCGTGTCGAAATCGGCCTTATAATCTACAAATAGATGGTGTGCGTCTTTGTTGTAGTCACATGTCTTCTCCAGGTTTTGTCGGAGAGTGATACATTAGTCACTGGTCAATCATTTTGATCTGTAGCCGTTTACACAATACACCGAACACCGTATTCCAAGGTAGTTCACGTAGAAAGCGGAGTCTCTTTTATTGAAGATAGACCACTGAGATTCCAATCGTTGGGGATATATCCGTCGGACCACATCTAGCATAAGAGTAGGTGCATCTGAAATTTTTATCCTTGCAGAAAGAAACTTCGAGCTACAAATCTTCGGTCAAACACTTGACCTTATGAAGAAACGTTGCGCTTTAATTTTCTTTTTGCGTCTGCAACGGTCTTTCTCCTCCCTCCGTTTCTCACGATATCGCTAGCTTTCATTAAGTATTGGGCATGCTGGCACCTGGTGCGTAACGCGGCGGCGACAAGGTATTGTTTATTGATCAATTTGATTACGTGTGTTTTGATCGGGGCAGTACCAAGTAACCACGTGGATATTAAGTTGTTTCGATCTGCGGCGAATTCAAATAGCCACTGTAGCGTCGTGAAGACTAAATTTTCCGACTGCTGGGCCCAAGAATCATCCCCTCCCAATTTTGACGTAGAAATTTCCAAGCACGATTATGACTTAAATATGACTTATTGTCGTGATCGTGAAACTCATCTTTGTTTTTATGTATTTTTTTCAGTTATTTGCTCATATCTCCGTCAGACGAAAAAGGATATAAGGTGAAATTTTAGAAATTACTTCTACATTTTTTTTATTTACTTTGGGAAAATTTATGCTTAAAATTTTCATAAAAAAATGGATAGTTGCACCTTCCCTTTAAATATAAAATAATTGACTAACGGACTTTTTAGCTGCTTGGCCATTTGCAAAAAAAGAGTTATTGGGCATTTCTCAGTGAATGGCAATCAATTACTTTGCACGCTAATGTGGACTTCTGCAAATGATCTTATACCCCTGATCAAATTTGACCCAAATTTTCTTTTAATGTTTAAGAACTGTAGAAACTAACAAAGTCTGCTTATACAAATTGGAGAAAGACTGAACGAAATGTGTTTGAGAAAAAGAATAGTTTTTTTGTTTTTTTTTTTTTAACTTTAAATACATAATGCATTTATTTATAATTTTTTTTGAGGGCTTAGTGAGCAACCCTCGTACTACATATTTACGCTTGTTTACACATCAAAAGACATAAACTAAATAATAAATTTGAATTTATAAGTTTTATGATGATGTTGGTGATTATCTTTAAGAGCTGAAAATGCACAAAGTCATATGGTAAAACTGAATTATCATGACGACTGACATGCATGTTGCACAGTACATTTATTCAATAATATAGTACACTACAACAACAATGAAAAATAACAACAACAACAACATGAGATAGAAATTGCAAAATCTCATTGCTCATAGATATATGCATGAAATTCAACAGTTTGGATAAAATGATTACAATGAATGCCCCCCTGAGTGCATTGTCGACAAGTATAAAAGACATTGCGAATAATAGGACCGTCGGTAAATGAAAGAGAGTGTGATAGAGAGAGAGAGAGAGAGAGAGAGAGAGCTCTAGATATAGAAGTATAGTACGATATATAGATTAAGCAGCCAGAGAAGTAACGTTGACAATGTAGCCAACTACAACGATTACGGCGTCGACGCCGCCGTGGTCGATGTCTTCGTTGATTGTGCCATTGTGGATAAATTAATTAAATTAAAAGTTTCCGGTTAAGCCTCCAAACGTTGAACGTGCCGATAATACAAATACATACATATATTGTAGAAAGACGCTTTTTATATCTATGTGTGTGTGTTGTAATCTTAAACAATAGTTGCAGCCAGAATTATGCGCACGTATACATATATAAAAATATAGGTAAACTAGTACGAATATATGTACACTAGCGCTTTTACACGGTGTATACGCTACAATACGGCGGGATTAACAAAAGTTGCTTAGAAAAAAGCATAGAAAAATATTTTTAGTTCCCAGTCGTTCGGACGCACTAGTGCGGAGCTAGTGAATTCACCGACCACCAGAGGCGGGTACCAATCCCCTGTCTATCCACCTGCAACTCATTTGACTGGCGAATTTAACATGCTTCAGTACCCTTGGCTGGTGAAATGGCTAGTCTTTTAGAACTGGTGCGTGTCTGGGGAAAAGGGGCTGCAACGTTGCACCGCTCGGCCCCTTTCAATGACATTGCCATGTTAAATTCGCCAGTCAAATGCTTTGACGGTGGATAGGCAGGGGACTGGCCCCCGCCCGAGCTACAGATTTTTTTATTGATATGAAACAACTTTATTTTCGCTACCAGTATGGCATATTTTAAACGTTAGATCATATTTATCGTAACTAAGCATGATCTATGTCAAAACTAGTTGCGAATTACAAGCACATATATGTATATAATTCACAGCTAGTTTAATTGTTTGCTCTCTTAACCATTGTTCCTGCTGGTCTACCATTTGATAATGATTTACTCCTCAAAGAATAGATAACGCTCTTCAATCCTCAGTTCCACAGCTATAATTTCATGCGTCAATCGTTGATATTCGTCCACTGTAGACTTAATCAGGGCCACATTTCTCTCGTCACGCAAAGATTTTGCCCGAGGCTCGTCCTAAACCGTAAAATGTTAAGGCTGGAACCTTCTAAACCATTTGGAAACAGTTTTAAGAGTTGATGAATTTGTTTCATATGCAGTTTGCTTCATTGACAAACGAATTTGTTGAGGTTTTTGTGGTATCATTTCTTCGAAATCATCATTAAATTTACGTTTTCTTCTTTCTGAAGTAAAAAAAAAAAACAATACGTCGTAAGATGGTTTTGAAGCGTTTACAATTTCAGTATTTATTAAGAACGAATAAAATATTTGCTACTAACCGGACTTATGTTAGTCCCGATGTATTATTTTGTATGTTTTGCCTGGTACAAATTATTCATATAAATATTTTGTAGTTAATATTTGCCGGTGGTTACTTTTTGCTAGTTGCCAAAATCCAAACAAACAAAACGAAAAAAACGAAACAAAATCACTGATTTCGATTTGATTATTTTTATTAAAAGTAAGTCACGAACTCTTTTCTTTTCTCGTCGGCAATAACAATCCGTCAGCAACTGGCAAAATATTAGCATCATTAACACAAATCGTCAAGTGAAGTGAGCAACTAAAACCATATTTTTTAGTAGTCAAAGCGTCGCAGTGAACTTCAATTAGCATCCAATTAGAAAATAAACGCCATGTTAATTGCATTTACAAATTGTAATCGACTCTCCGCTGTTCGTTTCCTAAAAATTAAATTTTACATTTGATGTGATCTTTCGAAGCGTACAAATGAGAAGTGATTTTGAAGTTGATTTTGTGAAATGAAGACAAATGTTGACGTAAACAGCAATTTAGCCGCCGTACTTAACTGTCGCGTTAATCGAATTTGGTTAAACAAAAATAAAAAAATAATTGCCTTGATGACGTTTTTATTCCGATAGGCTTAAAGGATCTAATAGTGTGTAAATTTATGTAAAAGCCAAAAGGAGACGTGGCAGAACATATAAAGAATATATTGTATATATACATACATATATTCTTGACTAGCTTCAAAAGCGTTGTCGAAATGCAAGGTTAGAACGATAAGTACCCGTGCTAAGCAGAATATGTCAAATTAGTTCTTAAAATATAATAAGGTATATTTATTGTATTACTTTAAAATCAAGTAATTAGAGTAAAAAGTATCTAGTAATAGCATATTTGAAAAGTATTTATTAGAGTTTGAAAACACTCGCTCACGGTCTGCCCATTATACTTCATTTCGGCTCTTGATTTCGTGAGCATGAGCTCACATGTTCGGGAGCAACTCGTAAGCTCATTTATTTGAGTTTTTTATGGCCAATCCTTTCTAGAAAATCACATCTTAACACAATTCTTTCAGCAATTCGTTGCTGTTTCCTCCAGTATTGTTTAAGTCTCAAAGATTTGCCGTAAATATCTCAATTGTTCAATCTTGGGAACGACATTATGGAAAATATATTTTCTAATGGATTTTTGGAATCGAAATATGGAATGGAATGTACAAAACTGATGAATACCGGCTTTTATTCTAAAGATTTTTGTAAGGAACCCTTTTTTGTGTTACGGGAGATCAATGATTGGGACAATCACCGATTCTCTCCAATTGTGTCTTGTTTCTTGTACTAGTCAATACTCTCCAGTAAATGGCACTGAAAAGTTGATATTCCAGTAAGAGATTATGGTTTACTGTAGTATGGAATTGGTAACGTGCGATATACATGTTCTAATTGGTTTTTGAAAGAGCCGCTGCAATCATCAATAATTGGCACTAGAATATATGCAAAACTGATGACTACCTTAAATACCATGTTCCCGCTTCAATTCCCAAGAAATTTATAAAAAACGCATATCCAGATACGGTAGCCCTATGATTTAAACTATCTCCCATACTCTCGAATGATTTCTTATTGTGTTGTGACGTAATTTGCCTATAATGGCTTCCATTAGCAACTAGTGCGTTGCTTCCATTCTCCAAATATATGGTTCAAGGGTATTTTTTTACAGGATATATCATATTCCAATTTTTGTAACTCTACTTTTTTTAGTCTTTGGGCAAAAGGCGTTCAGATAGATGGGAATGCAGAACAACCATGAATATATTTACTTACGCCTCCTTCACACAGTGCCTCTTATTTGCTACCTTACAGGTTGCAAGCGGAATGCGTAACTCTTTCTACGCCTGTAACAGAGGGTTGCATGTATTTTTCGTAACTAGCATCTTTGATTTTATGAGTCTAGCATTCAACGCTGCCTAATTGCCTGGGTAAATTTTTATTTTCTTTCATCGATTTTACGCATGATTTTAACGTGTTTCCTACTTACTTTATTGCAGCCATTTTTATTTAAAAAAAAAACGCTGTAATGAGTTGGTAGTTGGAAGAATGATTAAATGTTCTGAGAAAAAACCTTCTCGTGTAGTGTGCAGTTTAGAAGCATTGTTGAAGAACATGGTGGAGTTTATAGAAACCTCCTTGTGCACCTCATATGGAAATCAAGAAATGACACCCCATAATCCGTAATGCGTGTAATTTTATACTCTTCCAATAGTATGTTAATTTAACTTCCGTTTAACCAGTTTATTAATACTATAAGTCTAACCGGGGCGTCCGTCGTTTGATGTTTCCCTACCAAATCGATTAGGCAAATATTGTACATCACGTTTAGTGCCATGCCATGCCATGACTCTTTCTCTTTCATAGTTTCTGAGAGTAGGTATTAATATAATTTCGAATTTTTGAAAGCAACTCAACTCCAAATTGTAGATTAGTAAGTCTGATAATGCTCAAGCTTTCTATTTGAAAAACTGATGATGATCCAAGACCTGGACGACCCGAAGCATCTAATCGTACTGAGTTAGTGGAAAAATTAAGTGAAATAATCGCTATAGATGCAAATGCTGTGAGAATGCTGGCAGCAAAATTAAATTCATATTACTGTACAATCTACAAAATATTAACTGAAGATTTGACTAAAAGAAATGTGTGTGCACGTTTTGTTCCACATCAGTTAGAAGTTGATCAAAAATCGCTCGAGTAGAGCATTGCAAAGACATAATTTCAACAACTGAAAACGATCCAGATTTTCTTGATAAGATCATAGCTGTTGGTGAAACGTGGTGATTTAAATATGATTCTGAAACTAAACGACAATCCGCAGAATGGGAGTCAAAAGACGAGCCAAAACTTAAAAAATTGCATTTTCAGAAGTCAAGAATCTAAGACAATGTTGATAACTTTCTATGATTCCAAGTGTATTGTTCACAAGGAATTTGTTCCAGAAGGTCAAACTGCCAATGGACAATATTATTTACAAGTTTTACATCGTTTGTGCTCGAGAGTTCTACATGATAGGCCCGAAATCCAAAAGAAATCCGCTGTTTTTATTGAATGATAATAACCACTTCACAAGACAGAAAAATGAATTTTTGATGGAAAAACAGATTTGTCTTATTGACCACCCACCGTATTCACCTGACCTATCACCGTGCGATTATTTTCTTTGCTCAAAAATGAGAACTGTAATGAAAGGAGCTTTTGACGATGGCATTCCAGCCTTACAAACAGCCGTGACACAGGTGCTAAAGAACCTAACAAAAAGCGAGTTTAAATAGTCTATGGATAAATTAGTTGAGCGTTCCAAACGTTGTCTTGAGTTAAATGGATCGTATTTTGAACAAATATTAGCTTTGAAACATAATACCATGCTTGTTTTATTTTATAACTTAAAACTTCGGTTATTTTTAGATCATACCGTGCACATTGTAGTATGTTTATTCAAGAATTTTTTTATGGACTCATCTTCGTCACAACGCTACAATCATTTCAACATTCTAATATTTTACTTGTTCGCACCTCATGTGAAGGGTACGAGAAACCAAATAAAATGATAAAGAGCTGCATAAATTTACTTAAATTATGTGGGTACACTGGACACGTGGTAGCAGACTTTCACGTAGGCTAATTATAAACCATTCAAAACTGCATGCCTGATAACTCAATGCACTATTCTGCTTTGCAAATATTCATCAAATTAATTGTACTAGGTAGTAGTTCAAATTTCAAGGCTCTTCAACACGTGTCAAACCGTGTGCACGGGTACAATAAATTTTCATGAACAATTCGTAGCAAGAGCGTTTATACTTTTAACGATAAAATTAAATACATTAATCAATGGAATGTACACACATATATACATATGTATACAAATATTTAATAATGCTAAATTTTCAAAAAAAAAAAATGCTAAAAATCTAAGAAAATTATCAAATAATAAAGCTATGGAAAAGTCATCTAGCTACAAGTAGAATATATTAAATAAGCGCGCACTTAATAGTTTGTTGTTGTCAAGGTGCCTCCAACGAAGATACATGACCGACCAGTTGTTGGCCCTTAGATCATTAATTACGATTGTATACATACGCCGGAACGGGGAAATATACAGACCGATAGTACAGTCTATATAGTCTATATAGTCTATAGTATATACCGCATGTGTATTGTCTGTAATGTCGACTAGTAAATATCGTAGAATGCGGTCATAAATTAATGCACTTGAAACTACAAACAATTACTAGAAATGCAGCGTTTTGAAATTTTGCTAAATTTAAATTTGACATTTTTCCAAAACGCTCGTTGCAGAACTCTGGTTTTATTGCTCAATCAGCTTAGTTGCACGTGCCTGTGCCAATTGGGTGGGGGGGGCAAAATTTGTATTCATCTAACTATTTATAGTTCACTTTAAATGTAATCATACGAGCGCTACTTATGTTTAGTTCATTGACTGAGTCAATGTATGGGAAAATTTTAATTTGATATAGTTTTAAGCAGAACAACTGCACAAGAGCTCATATAATTCGAGGGGATAATGTGAATTTCGTAAGGTGGATTTGAAATGTAAACATAATAAACTTTTCATATTCCTAATATTTATAGTTACGATAGTTTCAATTCACTTTTCAGTTAGTGCATACAGTTTTCAAAAAATTCCTCCAAATATTCTGCTTGCACTCTTTCAGTTCAAACATAATCTGAATATTTATTGTATTCATATATATATATTTTTTATTTTTCAACTAATTAAAAAAATAAATATTAAAAACTTTTCGGCTTGAACGATTAGAATCAAAAAACTAAACGTTCTCTATAGACCAAAGCTGTGCCATAGCTCCTGGTGGCCGAACACTTTCAGATGTTTACACACGTATTCGTATGAGGCGAACGCTAGCCGAAATTTTCTGCTCTCGGTTTGTGAGAAAGATAAATTAAATTATTTACGTTGCTTTGTTGTTGCAAATTGGCACACTGTACATTTTATGAGTCTGTCATTTCTAATCCCAATCAAATTTACGACTATTTGTCTCTTATAAAGGATGTTTTTCTAGCAGAAGAATTTATTCAGTGATGAGATTCACTGTTGACTTAATGGCTTTGTCAGTAAGCAAAATTGTCGCATTTGGTGCAAGAAAAATCCAACGATTTTCTGCAGTGTATATGCTGGTGGCATCTTCGAGCCATACTTGTTCAAAAACGAAGAAAATGCAAATGTCACCGCCATTTTGGACGATTTGATATGGTCTAGTTTCAACAGGATAGAACATACTTTTGAAGCAATCATTGACTTATTCGTAAGATAGTGTGATCTGACACCAGTGGACTACTGTCTGTGGAAATACTTGATCGATTGCAGCCTTGAAAGACAATATCGACTGCACTATTCGTGAGGTACGGTCTCAAATGATTGAAAAAGTACTGGAAAATTGTAGCTCCTCCATTTATTTGTATATGTTTTATATCAATTTAAAGTTTTATACCTTTTAAAAATACACTGTGCACTTTTCAAGGTAACTAAGCACCATTGCAGCTGCCACTTTGTTTTACGTCATGCACGCAAACTTCTGCAAAAGTATCTACAAATCTTAAACAAAATTTGCATCTCGCTATGTTGCTTGCATCTTCTATGCTGAAGTGTGTCAGACTTAACAACGTGAAGTCACGTGGATTCAAATCCAACTCTGGCAACAATGTTTTTTTTATACTCTGAACTTGGATTGTTGATATTATCCTACTAATATTATAAATTAGAAAGTTTTTGTATGGATGTGTGTAGATGTGTGGATGTTTGTTACTCTTTCACGCAAAAACTAATGAATGAATTTTAATGAAACTTACAATAATATAGCTCATATATCAGCATAATAATTAGGCTATAATTTATGAAATATTGGTTAATTGGAAGCTTTTTTTGTGGGTAGCTACACTTACAACAAGTTATTTCATTTTTATTTAAATTTTTAAATAGTCAGCATTTGATTATTTGTTAAGGGGAAACAAATTTAATTAAATTATTAAATTTCATTGCTTATTCCTCAAGTTTTTTCAAAATCTGCCACATAATATTCAAGACGAAAATTAGTTGTGTGAAAGAACCATACTGGCACCAAAAAATGATATTTTTACGAAAATAAATAGAAAAATCTAGCGAAATATGAGTGTATAACTCCATGGACACAGTCATGCCATTCGATGAAACCTTATCATTTAATTTTAAGCGTCTGCAGTTCCCATTAAAAGTTGCATTTTCAATGACTGTCAACAAATCACAGGGTCAAACCTTAAAGGTAGCAGGAATACATTTGGGCACGCAATTTTTTTCCCACGCTCAGCTCTACGTAGCTTGCTGAATATCTGGCATCTCAACGGGCTGCTGAGACATCAGAACAATCTCAAGTTCGGCGTCTTCAGCGAGCAACATACAATTCGTCCCAAAGAGCGACAGAAACCGTTGAAGCAGCAGAATCTCGCAGACTCGCCGGGACAACTAGTATTGATATATATACTCTTCACACGTATTGTAAAATTCATTATGGTGGCCTCTAAGGGACGGAAGTTATACAAAGTTATGAGCTAACCACATTAAAAATTAAATGAAGGCTTGTGAAGTTTACTCAAACTTTGGTTTTACCGAAGTTAACCTTTTGTTTTAATATCCGATACAATAATATTGGTGCGACATTTGTAGGAGCTCTAATATTGGGATTTTGGGTCTGATATATTGAAATTTGTAAATTAATTTTACATCACTATTGAAAGTGTGGTTTTTCCTGGAAATTCATAGGTTTTGATAGTCGAGAAAGAATTGTTGATTAATCTAACAACGTACAAATGCTTATAACGTACAAATAACCACGAAAATGCAGCTAAAATATATAATTATGAAGTTAGCTAAGATTTGTTATTTATGTACAAGTTTTGCTATTTTTAACTTTTTAGCTGTATTATTTATCAATTTTTTTATATCTTTACTGATTTGTATTTAAAAGAAATAGGTCGTAGCCGAGCACTCACGACTTTAGAAGATTTCTGTGGCGTATCAACGCAGTTTACCAACAATTTTCTTTTTCCAATTTTGTTCTCAACTTCTAGTAACTAGGATACTGCATATCACTAACAAGTAACTGTTTCACCAGTTTCTAAAACAAAAGTAATTCTAATTTTGGCGCTGTTGAAGTAAATCGACATTATTACTTTTGTTGCTATGTGTTTGATACCTTCCTTAATGGGCTTACTGGCACCTTTTAAGTTCCATATCAGGCACAGTTAGCACATCCCAATTCAACGTCTCCAACGTTTCCTTGACGGATCTTGCAACATGTGGCCGAGCGTTGCCACGTTGAAAAACCACCTTGTCTTGTCTTTTGGCATATTGCGGCCGGGTTCGCTTCAATGCTCGGTTCAATTGCGTCGATTGTTGTTGGTAACGTTCACCAGTGATGGTCTGGTTAGGTTGCAGCAGCTTCATCAGCTTTTTTCTTCAAATGAAGGCATAAAAGCTAATCTTCCCGCAAATTGCGTTTTGTTGGAACAAAAGTCACAGAGCAAAAAAAAATATGTTGTTTACACCTCAGTGGAATAACACATACTGAAAATTTAAGCTTATGAAGTAGGCTTTCACAGGAATACAGTCACAAGTTTAATCGGTGCGATTTAGTGCTAGTTACGTCATCTCTTATGAATCCTTTAAAACTAATTACAGCACCCAATATTTGTACGATAGTCAAGGCCAATTCAGTCCAGTCTAGTTCTGACAAATTATTATTTTCGTTTGCACATTTTCTTCGACCATCACAGTTCAGGCATCTGTGGAGCACATATTTTACCTTAACAAAACTCGCTCGTGAGAATAGATCACCTTGCTTTTTTCATTGCTGTTTATTCTATTACATTAGTAGTTCATGTGGAAATTTTATGGAATGCGCATCAAAAGTGAGATGAGAAAAGGAAGCAAACACATCTGTTTAGTCGAATTAAGTAAAAGTTAAGATTTACAAATAAATTAATGAATTTGCCAAAAAATGAATTATAAATGAATCAAGAAGAAGCTCTCTAATGACCGTATGACACACGAATACAATCAGCAAATTGTTTTCCCCTTCATTGCTGTTAGAGCAGATCAGAACATAGACAAAGCAAAAATTCTACAAGTTCGAGAGGTTGAAATATAGTTTCATTAAAAAGTGAAACGAACACCGAACAGGAAAATAAACAGCAAAAATACCATAGCGAAATATAAGGCAACGCTGTACTCAAAAATAACAAAGTAATAAAAGTTCGGCAGAAATAGTGTATTTATCCATATTTTTATGTTGAACTGGATTATTTCTTCTTTCGGTCACTCTTTACACAAAATAATAATTAGTGCATAATATAACTAGAAAAAAGAGCAGCAATGAATAATGCAAAGGCAATTACTTTGGCATGTCATGCGCAAATTGTGAATATACTCAATGCATGCAGTTTTAAAGTGGTTTCCTCTATTGATTCTGTATATTTTAATAGAAACATAAACAAAAGTCAAGTGTGACCTATACGAGTCGATGTGAAAAATGTTGCTGTATGTCTATAGCTATCCCTTTTCGCAAAGTCTTTTTGGTGTTTAAAATACCAGAGAAACGAAGGAGAAAAAAAATTTGCTGATTATTATTCGTGTGTCATAAGGCTATAAGTACCATTTACAATTATAAAATTCTATGTAGAGTTACTCAGTTGAAATTAAGTTTCATATATTTGTTAAATTGCTAATTAATGAAGTGTTGTTAACATCATTGACATGACTGTGCTGTTAACAGAACTGTTACGCTAATTCAGTTCACATTATAATTGTCGGCACGATCGTCAACCGAAGTTGTAAGCGGTAAAACATTGTTTCTCTTTCTCTCACCGTTATCAACAATTTATTGTAGATCAAAAATAAGCCGAATTTGTACATTATATATATGCTCAGTTATTTTTGAAATAAAAATTATTCATTAATTCCGCGAAAACTCTCGTGGATTTTCAACATCTACTGATGAGGTTCCTTGGCTGTATGGGATGTGTAATCGTAATACATATCAGTTTGTTTTTGGAAAATCTTAAAATAATGACAAAAAGCCGGTGTTTGAAAATTTCCACAAACACAAGGAAAATAATTATAATTGATGCATTTAATTATAAAACTGTTTGCCGAGTTGTTGCAATTCAACCATTATAGCGACAATACAAAACAGTTCAATGCCATGTAATAATGCTTAGTGCGTTAAGTATGACCAACTCATGACCGCTCTCGTATTTCACGGGCAAGACGTAAGTGAGCTTTGAATGCTTGTACAGAAAAGTCGGGTTCGCGCATGATCTTTTTCCTTTGTTGATGTGCGCATGGTACAAAAAATATTGTATTACTTATTATTTAGCTTAATTTTTGTTTTTACTATTAAATATATTCTTTCTACATTTCTTTCTTCCAATTGAAAACATAAATATCAATGCACAATTCTAGTTGTTTTATATTCATAAAGCCACACACACATGCAAAAAAAAAAACAAACGCAAGAAAAGCAACCAATTGAACTTGCTTCTCTTTCTATCTTATGCGTTCATAGGGATACTATTGCTCCTATTTTTATCTTACTGTTTCATATTGACTTGCCTAAGTAAGAGTGCAGTACACCATTGAAATTTTTTACTATAGCTAAATCCAGTTTGCAGTACACTATCTTATAATTGTACCATGGCCCGTATAAGCGTATTCGCGTTCTTGTCTGTTCCTTTAATGCTGAGAGCGTAAAGTATGACCAACATGTTGCGACAACAGGCTCGAAGAAATATTCAACCCCTTCTTTTAAAATGTTCCCAACAACACATGTTGACAAGTCCGTCTGTTGAATTTTTCTTTTGACTTTTTGTTGTAATTCTTTAACAAATTGAGAGAACTGAGAGATGGAGCGAGCGCAGCTCACCTTAGGTCTTTATGATTGGTCGACGGCTTTACCTGGTTTTCACCTACCTTAGACGCAAAACTTTAGAAGAAAAAAACCACATTCTTCACAACCTGTCCAAAAAAAAAAAAAAAAAAAAATTAAACGAATAATCAAGCGGTTTAAAGGGGTTAAAAAGGCTGAAACGTTTTCCATTTGCCTATTTATAATAAGATTACACTTTAAATATGCTCAATTGCAATAATATAATTCCAGATAAATATGAATAATGTAGTTTATATTTAGATTTACTTTGGAATGTTTGCTCGCTTTGTACACGTTACGGCCTCAAATGTAAGCCACTTTACTATGTTGGAAATATGCGCAACTATAATATATTTTCTTGTTAATCCCAAGCAAAAACGAACTAAGCATTACCAAAGAAGCGTACACATCCTGAGAGAGTTAAAAAAAAAAAAGCAAGAAAAGTATTAAAGATAGAACTGGCGACACAAATTCAAAGTTATTCGAATATTATTCAAATGAAATGCATTTTTATGAGTATATGAATGCCTAATGCATGATTCAAGCGCAAGGGAATGTGCGTGGCATTTAATCGGCAACCTTGAACTAACTTTAGCTTTGCTTTGCGATATTACTTTTACAAATTCACTCAATACAGGCGCTTTCCAATGTATTATTAAATCGCTTTTAAGCAAATGAACTAGCTTGCTGTCCAAATCGTTTAAATTACGCATTAGTTACAGTTTTTGACACGCGCCATTTTGGTCCCAGTGTGCATGCAGGTCAACTCGCGCAAAATAGTCAGTTAATCAAGCAGCAATTTAACGAAAGTGATGTCAACTACGTGTGTTAAGCCGCAAATGCTGCCGTGTCAGGTATCATGTGGGGAAAGCCCAATACTAAACCAACTAACTAAACTAACCAACTAAACGTACTATAGTGAAAAATGCGCACTGTGAACTAACAAGCGCTGACAGTGTATACTGACTATATACTTACATACATACATATCCTTTGGGATTTTAGACACGTCGACATCTTATCCATCATATTCAGCTCTGAGTGGTTGTTGTTGTTGTTATTATTGTTGCACTGTTACCGCTGAAAGCCGCATTTATCCTATCCGCACCGTAACGATAAGCGCGCTTAAACACCAAAACGCTGTCAAAATATTGACACTAACTATGGATGAGGTGTTGCTAAAAGGTTAACGAGTGCGACAGAAGTCGAGTTTTACTTAATAGTACATAGAAATCGAGTAATAAAAATATGCAAACATAAGGAATGTGCTACAAAAAAAATATATGACAAGGTTTTATGGCTTCAAATGTTTTAATGCGAAATGTTTGTACGTTATGTTTACGTTCATTTTGTTCCACTTCCACATAATCGATTGTATTGAAATATTAGCAAAAGTCCGGTTAGTTGCTTAGAAAAAAACGTACAAAAACATTTTTAGTTCACATAGTGTGAAATCGTATTATCTGTAAGTTTGTAACGCATTAAAGGAGGCATCGTAGACCCCATAAAGTATAAATATTATTGATCAGCTCGATAAGAGCAGTCGATCTAGCCATGTGCGTCTATCTGTTCGTCTATCCGTCTGTCTGGATGTTGTTGCTGATTTTTTGGGACCCAATTTTTAAGATATTTAATAGTAAGTCGGCACATAAACTTATTTATGTTGCAGTTTATCAAAATTGACATGTCACTAGTAATTAGGATAGCCTCAATTCAAACCACTTTCCCCACTTCGACTTTTTTTATGAACATTTTTTGTATTGCTGTCAATAGCACCTTAATATATGAATGGGAATGATACAAACTAAACTCCCACTTTTGCATTTCTGTATGTAAAACATTTTTGTTGCAAACAATATCGACATAAAAATTTGACATGACGGCTTCCACGCCTACTTTTAGTGGTAGCCCGCATAGAAACTTGTACGAAACCTTTATTTTTACAGTAAATATAAACTTGAAATTGAATATAGTGGCTTCTTACGAACTAACGCCTCACATATGACATTAAAACCATCGATACCACCGAAGTTAAAGTTTTTTCTTGTTTTAAATCTTCATATTTCGTTTCATATTTTTTATCTTCTATACTGAATCACCATTAATTTAAACAAATTTCAAATTTTGTAGATCCACCTGTCAAAACAATTCTAAAAACTATGCTTTTATTGCTTTTCAATTTCTTCATTATCTGCACAAATTATCTCCGCATTACTATTGAAAGCTTTTCCCTTTAATTTATTTAAATTTTTAGAATTAACTAGAATTCACAAGCCGCCAGATCCGTAGAATACGTTGCAATAAATTAATAGTTCTTATAAACAGTGTGATGTGACGAATTATCGTGATGTAAAAAGTAGTGATGCATTTCCTCTTTTGTGCGGTATTCAAACATGACAATTAATTTCAGTTCCTCAGTAATCATTTCTTGCATAAATCTTGGATCTTCGTCAATTGTAGCCTTTACTAGGGTCAAATTTTTCTCATAGGTCTAAAATTTTAGACGACATTCTCAAGGCTCGTGCTCTACCGAAAAATGTCAAGTTCAGTTTGGAATCATCGAAACCAATTGGAAACAGTTTCAAGAGATGGTGCATTGGTTTCAATGCAGTTTGGCATTCATTGAACATTTATAATGTGTGGGGTTGACGACGAAAGCCGTACAGAATCGTTAAAACTTGTTGGTGGTGGCATTTCGTCCGTGTTTTTTTCTTATAGTGACTTGAAATATTCATCTGAGCCACAAATAAAATAAAGTCCCGCAAACTTTCGTGCGATAGTTTACTACGGCTTTTGACGTCATGCACCACACCATGCGACTGTAAAGGTGTATGGGTCTTTTAATGCGAGCCAACTCGAAAAAAATTTGTTCGCGCACATCTTCAGAAAAGCTGGATATAGTGAATTTTGATTGGTACACAATTGTTCGTTTGCAAAAATCTTCGAAGAAATAAATAAAACAAACCGGCAACGAAGAATCATTCTTCACAAAGACAATGCCAATTCACACAAATAGCTCAAACAAGCTGATTGAGTACTTAAAACATCGATTTGATGGTCATCTACGCCCTAATTTGGCACCCCACGATTTATTTCTTTGCTCCAAAATATGAGGAATAAATTACGTGTCCAACGATTTTACAGCAGAAGAGATGGTTGAAGAATATTTTGCAGAAAGTCTCTTCAGACTGGTAAAAGTGATTGGTGATTTGTTCGGATTGGTTCAAGCCCATGAAAAAGTGTATTGATCTTCATGGTTATTATTTTGAAAATTAATAAATATATTTTCCCTGATATAGAATAGATTAGAAATTTTTGTTTGTTTATCTGTCGTATAAAAACTGGCTTCTAGTGCACATGACAAGGTTTTTTTTACATATGATCAGCCTTAGATTTCAGAAAGTTTCCATACCCAATTTCAGTTCACTCTCTCAAAAACTGAGGGACGAGTTTGCATACCCACATACAGACGTAAATATCTAAATCAATTTGTCTCATTGAGCTAATATAGAAAACTCCTTGTAAAAGTTATCAAATATGCTATTCACTATGTGCGAAATGTATAAATATCGCTTTCTATAAAGATAACTCTACAAGTAATAAACATAATTTGTACACCTGAAACTCGCAGAAGATTACAGACTTCTTAACTCTAAACAAGAAATCAAAATTAGAAAAATCGATCACATAATTCCTGTTCGAATAATTCGCTGTTGAACTTTGAAAAAGAAAAGCCTCTCTTGACTCGTTGATTTTGTTATAAATAGTGTAGCCACCCGAATTAAAATAACGTACGTTCGCTTCGATTCATCGATCAATCTATTCTGAACTCTTCATTTCTATTGTCCGCGTACTCGACGCCAGCAGCAGCTATTTACACACATGCACTTAAAATAACATACACAGGGTTCTTATACACAGACACACACACACACACATACTACATTGCACAGAGTTCTTAACTATCACATTACACACATGGTTCTAACTTATAAAGTACTTATACATATCTTACTACAATAGCTAAAAATTATTTATAGAAGTGTTTAAAATGCTTAAATGAATGTTCAGGTATTTATACTCTGTACAAAACATACTTGTAACAAGATATATTGGGTCTTCTGTCAAAATGTATGTATAGAAGTAAGCATCGGAGACTCCATAAAATAAAAGTAAAAGACGAGCGTGATAAGACGAGTCGATATAGCTATGTCCATCCGTCCGTCCGTATCTCTGTATGTGAGAAAAGTTCTTCTTCTTGAGAAGACTTAGACGAGCTAAACTCTTGGCATAGCGTCTCTAGGTACCGCACAAGAGTCTCTTTCTTGTATTTAACAACTTCTGAGAAAATCATAAAAATATTAATTCTTTTTCACAAACTATACGCAAAAAAGAATGCTTAAAAATGCCAATTGTTGATACAAAAAAAAAAAAAAATTTTATTGTTAGACCTAGCCATAGGCTTAATACAGTAAAAGCAAGAAAGAACGTTAACTTCGCTGGTACCAAAGTTTTAATACCATTCAAATGAAACTTCAAGCTGTAAATTTAGGTATTTGTAAAATCTAACAGACAAGTTTGTTGGAGCCTTCATCAAAGTGGGCGTGACATGCCCCTTTATTATTATGCGAAGTGTCCGTCCATATGAAGCCAAATGTCAAATTGATTTTGCCTGAAATGAAAAAATTTCAAAAATGGATGGGCGTTTGCATGGGAGAAATCACACATATATCTCTTTATGTAAACCGTTCGTGCATAAGAAACCATTATATTAAATTTTATCTTGATATTTACTGTAATAAGAAAGTTTCGATTCAAAACTAAAAAATTGGGCGGTAAGTTTCAACGGAGGCTTCCCCTAAAAGTGGGCGTGACGTTCCCCTTGATATTTGTGTGAAGCATGCTTCCATAAGAAGCACCATGCCAATATTTAATGTGATATTGACTGCAATAAAACGTTTTAATTACAAAAAGTCAAAAGTGGGAGTGTGGGTTCTACCTCAAAAAGTAGGGGGATCATACCCATTGGTATATATGTGACGAGTTCCTTCGTAAGAAGCCACCATGCCAATTTTTGATGTGATATTGACAGCAATAAACAAGTTTTCGTACAAAAAGTTAAAATTATACGTATGGTTTGTATGGGGCTACCTCAAAGAGTGGGGGGATCACACCCATTGATATATATGCGAAGAGCCACTTCATAAGAAACTACCATATCAATTTTTAAAGTAATATTGAAGGCAATAACAAAATATATCATGGAAAGGTGCTTTGTGGGCGTGGCATGTCAAGTTTGATACTCTACTAAATTGCAATAAAAAGAAGTCTCTGTGCCAATTTCGAAAGCCTGTTTAGCGTTAAAAAGTCTATAAGTTTCACATGCTGCGGTTTATGAAGATTTTAGCACAACATTTTCTCATTCAGTGTAAATATGTTGAAGTTATTGAACAAATCTAATTCAATAGAAATTTTTGTTTCAAATATGTATATCGAACTTTGGGTTTATTGGAGGCACTAAAATGACCGTAAAGTTCGTATTCCAATGGGCACATACTTATGTTTGCACCTACATATATAAAAATAAATGGAAATTTTATTTCAAATAGTGACGAAATTAAGTAAATATTGCATATAGATAGTATATGTAAATGCTTATCAAATTTGTGAATATTGTATCTCAGACAATCCACGTGCAATAAACGTGTTGCAACTGACACTATTTCAATAATACGCCGACAATCAAATAAACAAAACCAACAATCGATTAAAGAAGATTAGTGGGGCGAAAAAGTAAATAGAACTATTGTATTATATTGTAGTACATATCGACGCAAGTCAAGCATTTTTTATTGAATTTCACGCAGACGAAAAGGCGCACCGTTCTGAAAAGCAGCAATGGCTATTTAGCTGTCTGCATGTACTACTCTACATATAAAAATTGGATATACAAGGAATTTAGGTAGTGGCAGCATTTTGGTGAACAGCTGTTGCACAGCATTGGAATTCCCATAACAGATGTTTTGACAAAATAAATGAAATTCAAAACCTTTTTTCTACCGAAATGCAAAATGACAAGGCACAAAATAATGAGAATCCAGCGACAAAAAAAAAACAAATCTTCATATATGGAATGGCTTCGTTAGAGAATGCTAACTCTATTTCAACAACAATAATAATTTCAATAGACTATATCATATGTGAGAGATACGCGATAAACATTAGCAAGATAATCAGAACTACTGCAAATGTGTAGCTGAAAGATACACAATAAATTGTATGAATAAACGTATAAGGATGGTCGAGCGGACGTTGAATGGATAGTATTTTAACAACTTGTCGATAGAACGATTAACAATCAGCAACAGCAGCAAATACAATACATTGTTATGCGAGGGCAGTTCAATATGTCAGTGGAACACGTAAAAAAAAAGTTAATTAGATGTTCACACCTAGTCGATTAAAAAGTAATCGCTGAGCTCCATGAACCGTACATCGATAAACTGATATATATCGTTAGCTAGATGAACCCAATGTCCAAAGGCCCAAATAAAAAACCACAGCATATTTTTCGTGTTCAGCGCACCCAAACTTCTCTAAAAAAGGCAAGCTTCCTTTTTATTTTTTGCTGCAAACTAACGTAATAAAAGTATTAAAGAAAAACCACTGCATTAAAAGCATCGAACTGTTACTTCATTTTGGTTTTATCGTTGGATTATAATATTGCCTTAATGATATTTCATCACTTCTTTTGCCAATTTGTGTGTTTTTCAAAAAGAATCGTTTTTATAAAGTCGTCGGAAGTCATTACATAATTAGTTTCAACACATATTCCACCGAATATTTTTTAAATGGATGTTTATACAAATAAGATCTTGTACTCGTCGAAGTTATAGAAATAACCTTCCATCGCAAAGTTGTGAACGCTATTACAATGTATCAGCATATACTCCACTTATTGAAGCTATTACGGAAGATCTTAAAATACGTCTTCCTAGTGCTAAGGAATGATTCGTAAAACGTTAGAATAGTATCTTAAGTGGAACAAAGAAGAGTGAACATTAAAATTATGATTTTTCCTTGAAATGAACGATAAGTGCAGATATCCTCTTCTCTTGTCTTTTCAATGTTTATACCATTCACACGTAGTGTGAAATTGTATTATCAGTTTATCTGAAAGTTTGTAACGGATTAAGGGAGGCATCGTGGACCCTGAATGCTGAATGCCTGTATTTGGATTCCAAGTTTATGGAGTATTGATATTAATATGCTCTACGTATACTTTTTGGAGTAGCCACCATACAAACCCAGTTCCCCCAATGTGTTTTTTTACGAAAAACTTCTTTATTAAATTCAATATTATGTTGAAATTCCATGTGATGGACAGCCGCTTGATATACATAGACTAATGGGCGTGTCCCTCCCACTTTTCGGGATAGCCCCCCATACAAACCCACTGCCCACTTTTGTGTTTTTGTATGAAAAACTTCTTTATTAAAGTCAATATTAGGTTGAAATTTGATGTGTTGGTTTCATATAAATGACTGCTTCACACACTTATACAAGTGGGCACTTTTTCATACAAACACACCGCCCACTTTTCTGCATTTGCATGAAAAAGTTCTTCAGTTAAGTCAACATCAACTTGAAATTCGATATGATGGCATCTTATAGATGGTCGCTTCATACACATATACTAGTGAGCATGTAACCTCCCCGTTTATGTTCTACAATACGGCTTAGCATTTCGTGTGAATGGTGAAAGTTTGAATAGCTTCGGTTCAGGAGAGTTAACCAATCAATTTTTCTATGTTGTTCACTGACTTATTAAGTTAACCTCGATTCGATAAATGAAGTTAAGGATAGGAAATAAAATGGGCACGGAAAATATGTAAACATGAGAATAATTAAATATTATATGAGCATTTTATCAAATATGATTTTGCGTTTTGTTTTTCTTTTTTCTTCTTTCGTTAATTTTTACACTCTGCTTTTTCTATTCGATGAACACGTTCTGCGTGAAACTATTCAAACATATACAATATATAGATGAAAACGCACATGTATCTGCCGGGCAATAATTAGTGTAGCGTTAAAGCGCTACCATTACTATTACTTTTTAATGGTTTTAATTTGCCATACATTTTCATCCAACAGCTTAATTTTGAGTGAGTATCTTTCTGCCTGTCGGTCGGTCGGTCTGTAGAGTAGGCTTATGGTATTCAAAGACTGTCAGCACTTAATCAAATCAAACTTCAATAGGCTCATGTCACAGCAAGCAATCAGCCAACACACAGAGAATCCATAGTACATGTACATAGTATGTATGCACACTTGACCGCATGACTGTATCTAGATACTTGACATATGTTGCTGTAACATTATAGACCGAATCAATCAAACCAATGGCTGCTTGTCCCAATTCGTACACACCATGGCACACTCCACTGAGATCTGGATTTTTGATGTTTCAATTTCATACTCAGCCTTATTGTGTGGCCTTTTTTTGGCAATAGTGTTTGGGTTTGTGTGTTACTTGCCTCCTATACATACATTTATTTATTTTATGCTTCAAGTATTATTTCTGACCACACATTTTCTGAAAATACATACATGCTCTTATGAAAGTAAAGGCTCAAAGGACTTAATGTACGACCGGGTGAGAGTTGGTCGAGTGAGTGCAATCGTGCACTTGTGGCTTGACTTATTCAATAATTTATTTGTCTGCCGTATTTTGTTCTCGGTTTGGATAACTTGATTCCTTAGTTGGGTCAACGTTTGTTTGAGCCACAGTCGCATAATTTTTCTTGCTTTTATGTTGTTTTGAAAAGTACAAAAGTTCTTGGTCACATAAAGTGCTTCTGATTGAATTCGCTAAATTTAAAATATTGTATATACTCGTATATTTTTGTACATTCACAAAACAAGAAGCCGATAAAAGTGGTTGTTTTTGCCTCTCGTTTCCACTCTAATCTCGGTCAAATCCAATTGAATCTACGTCGAATACTGTGTAAAACTTTGTACCACAAGGTCAAGAAGTAACCAAGTGCGTATACGAGAGGTAGCTCATGAGTATCAAGAGTTTAGGTAAAACTTGGGTCCACCATTATACTATTGTACTAAAATAAAACACGCATAAAATCAATTGACTAAGAAAGATGCTTTAATGAATATGAAGACGGTGACTTTTTATTGGAGTAGGAAGAGCATATTGCTAACTCTATGCAACACCATTTCTGTGATCGACATGGCACTAAATACATTTTTGTCTATGTATAAAATTTTTCGATAGTTTAACCTATTTCGACTTAAAGTTAACCGATTTAGTTGAGTAAAATACTAAATTAAAGATGATTAATTTACTACAGGGAAAAGTACAAATGTTAACTAGAGCAAACAAAACCAAACAAACAAAAATCATTTACCGACATCTACACAGTTTCAAATGCTGAAATCTTATCTGACTGACCGCTCATTCTTTGTGCAAGTTCGAGACGCTAAATCTTCAATACGTGATATTCATGCAGACGTTCTCCAAGGCAGTGTTCTTGACCCCATGATCTACACGATATATACAGCCGACATGCTAACTACCAACGATATTCGCATAATGATAGCTACGTATGCAGACGACACCACTGTTCTTGCAACTGATTAATCGCCTGTTTGCGCTGCGGACAGTTTGTAGTCATTTTTGGATCACTTTGTTGCATGAACAAACATGATGAAACATCACGCTTAATCCAGAAAAAGCAATTACTGTTTGTTTTTTGATTTCGCGTTCCAGTAGTCCACCCATTCGCTATAGCGAATGTATCATCCCCCAAGTCACCCAAGTGCGCTATCTTGTCTTGGAACTCGACAAACGACTCACATGGCCACCTCACATTTCCAGTGTTTTACGAACATGTTATGGAAAGCTGAAACGGCTTAGTTGGCTGTTACGCAGCTTTAGTAAATTGTCTTTGGCAAATACAGAACTAGTTTATCGTCAAATTTTTGTTCCAGCCTGAAGATATACCATTAAAATCTGGGACACAACTGCTTAATTCAATTTAAACGAAGTTCAAGCGATGCAGTCTAAAGCTCTTCGAAGAATCTGTGGAGCCGATTGGTTTGTGCGATATAATATTATTTATGGAGACCTTGGTCTACGTGCAGTGATGCAGGAGATCAATCGTTATTCATCGAAATACAATGATCGCCTCGCTCATCAATTAATTTTGGTTTGAAGTAGATAGCTACAACAATAATAAAGTTTTAACTCCCATTCATCATAGCGAATTTTGAAACAAATTTTGGTTGTAGGATGACAGACGGGCAGAGTGTTTGTGTTTTTAGATCTATGCCTCTAAAAAGAAAGTTAACCAATTTCAAAACAATTCTTACTTTAAAACAAGAAAAAACGTTAACTTCGGTTAAACCGAAGCTCTAATACCATTCACACGAAATTTTAAATAGTATTGTAAAACATAAAAGTGGGGGTTTAAATAGGGACTACCCCAAAAATCAAGCGGTATGCGCCCACTATTAAGCCACCATATCGAATTTCAGGTTGATATTGACGTTTTCCATACAAATGCATGAAAGTGAGCTGTGCGTTTATATGGGACTACCTCAAAAAGTGGGCGGGACACGCCCATTTGTATATGTATATAAAGCGGTTGTCCACTAAAATCCACCAAATCAAAATGCAAGCTAATATTAAAAGAAAAATTTTTTCATAAAAACACACAAAATTGCACGGTGGGTTTGTATGGGGGCTACCCCAAAAAGTGGGCGAGCCACGTCCGTTAGTCTATGTATGTTAAGCGGCTGACCATAAAAAGGCACCACATTGCATTTCAACCTAATATTGACTTTAATAAAGAAGTTTTTCATACAAAAAGTCAAAATTGGGCAGTAGGTTTGTATGGCGGCTACCCCAAACAGTGAGTGGGTTCCACCCATTAATTTATATGTCAAGCATCCGTCCACCATATTAATTTTTATGTTGATACTGAATACAATAAAAAAGTTTTTCATACAAAAAGTCAAAAGTGGGCGGTGGATTTGTATGGGGGCTAAACCCAAAAAGTGTGCGTGATACTCTATTAAACTGCAATAAAAAGAAGTGTATGTGCAAAATTTCAAATGGATAGCATAAAAATTGGTCCCCAAAAAATGGGCAACAACATACAGACGGTCAGACAGACATACGGGCATGGCTAGATCGACTCGTCTCGTTGAGCTGATCAAGAATATATATACTTTATGGGGTCTACGATACCTCCTTTAGATACCTAAATCGCGGTCACGTTTGAACTTGAATTGCTTATGGTAATGGATTGCGGCAATCGGACAGACGGACGGACAGACAGACGGATATAGCTAGATGAACTCGTCTTGTCTGAACATGAATATGTATAGTTTATGTGGCCTCCGATGCGACCTTCAACGCGTTGCAAACATTGTGACTAAATTATGATACTAGAAGAGAATAATTAATCATTCTCTGTTAACCAAATCAAATTTTCAGTGATAGCAATATTTTCCTTCAAAAAGGGAAAAAGACTGTATTTCTTAAACACATGAATTGAATAATTCCACTTGTTTAGTTAAATTTATCAATGCAACTCTTTTAGCGCAACTCTGTCTCCAATACCTGTGCTCCAATAAATGTAACAGGTACTCTCAGATCTACTGCACTTCGAACATTTTTGCGGTTCAAAAGCTTCGAACAATCTGTTCGACAATCATGTCCTGGACCAGTACAGTATTTTTCCCTTCATCTCATTGTGGTCGAAAAGGTAAGGTTGTCATTCATTTTCGATATGATTATATCGCTACTTTCAAAATATCGATATTCCATATTTTCCAAAATTAACAATCCTAGTCTACAGTCGAATATTGTCGTGTCTGACTTTTATTAATTCGGATAAAACTTTAGATTTATATACATGGCAGCCATTCGTACTGTTAAAACGTCTCACTTATAAAATCACTCACAGAAACACAAACTTAATGGACATGTCCTTGTTCGGGATTCGAATCTTTGTGATGCAAGACATATGTACATCTTTCCACATTGCACAATGTCAGCCGGTACACTTTTTTGGAGCGTGAATGAATGGCACGAAAGTATCTACTGTATTGGAATTACTACTTTCTTTTGTTATACATTAATCTTAGCCATAAATCCAACTTATACAGACTTTTTGTGTTAACCTCGTCAAAACAAAAAAAAAAAAACAAAAAAACAGTGCCCGCTATCAAGGGCAAGTAGTCGTGACTTTGCATGCAATTTCCGAGTTTATTCTTTAGAAAGAAGGTCGAATTTTTCAGATTTAAATGTGCCTTCAGACAGAAATGGACATGAGCACAGGATATCAGCATGTAAAGCAAAGGATACGACAACGAATAGAATAGCGTAGTGCTGTAAACCAATGTTTTCCTCATGTTTACTCTGTTGCTTCAACAATCATCGCATCGCATCGCAACATGTCGAGGTGAAGAACAAACAGTATAAAAACAAAACAAATATTTATAATGCCAATAAAGATACTATTGATATTTACCCATTGTTTTACGCATATCCATGCGACATTTCTTGTTAGCATACTCCTACATTCTTACATGTTTTACGCTTTGGGTTTTATTGGTTTTATGCGCCGCTATGTGGTCCTTGTTGTCTTTCAAAACAATTCTCGTACAAAATTAAAAAACGTAGATGCTGGCTGTGTTTGTATTTGTTGATATTTCACTAGGACAATTACACCCACACAGACTTATACTCAGTTCGTTCACTTGTCAATAGTATATCCTTTTCACTTTGGGATTTGCGCAGTTCACATTGTCAGGGCTTCACTTGACTTCACTAAGTCGTTCTTGTGTTGCTATTTATTTCTCTGTCGTATGCGCATTTTTCGCATCTATTTTACATACGTCAATTTACACAAATGCTGCTTTTTCTGCAAGACAAGAGGAGTGACATTAAAATTAATTAACGCTTGAAAATAACCGAAAAATGACTGCAAATTGTTGTAATCGGACACGGCATGGTACTACATAAAAAGTTAAGTATTCATTAACAAACCGAGCCGCGTTTTGTCTTTCAACATAATTAAGCGTAAAACTTGTTGACCCACTGACTGCCAAAATAGATTTGTTTGTTTAATTTTAAAGATATTCTTCTAAAATATTTTCAGTTCAAAGTTATCTTTTACACAGCCCTCAAGCATTATCTGAAACGCAGTTTACGGTGTCTTGCGTTACCTACAATAGCTACTATGTACTACAAAATATATCGATATATTATGTATATACAGGGGTCGGGGCTCGCGCGCGAAGCCAAATAAAAATGCTGTAATTTAGTCAATTTTTATTTATGTTATTTAAAAACTACAGTATCGTAAAAACATTTCAAATTTTAAGAAAAATATGTTATTATTCGATGTAGCCACCTTTAGCGCGGATAACAGCATCGAGCTTGTCCGGGAAGGCTTCACTCACAGAAAAATAAAGCTGAGAACGTTATCGTGTAAAAAACGTTGGGTTTCTATAGCTTTAGAGTGTTGAGCGTCCTGTGGCAGTAACCGCGGCCCAAACCATCACTGATGCAGGTCGCTGGTCTAAATTGTCTTTTAAGTCTTGCACTTTTGTATTATGTAGTGCTTCAATCGTAGTTCATTTTTAAATATGTAACCCATACTACGAGCAGACACATTGAGTTTTTTTTTACCAATTGAACTGCGGTTTTTCGTGGATTACGTTGAATTTTGGCCTTCTCATTTCTAAACATTTCTGCCGATGTTGCTGTTTTTGGATGTCCACCTTCATGACGTTTTTTGATGCTAACAGTATCATTGTAACGTGTAATGGTCCGATACACAAACATTATGTCCACACGTAAATGCCGTAGCTCATTAACACTGGCTGGTTGCGATTTTCCAGCCAAATACAAAGCAATAAGAATTTATATATAACATATCGTCAATTTAAATTTATATACCGAAATATCGCGACTTATAACTTCTTACTTTTTCCACCACAATGTATTTTTAAATTTCCAAAAAACAGACGTTGCTCGACTTCGAGATACCCTGTACCTGGTTTGAGACACGTTATGAACCTTAGTGGTCAGATCAGCACATATGCGGGATATTCATACAAAAATATGAAAATGTGGGCCAGATTTCTATGGTGGATTCCCTTTAAAGTAGGGTTGACATTTAATACAAGTTATCTGAAGAGGGAAAAAGGATAGTCTAAATATCTAAACTTCAAGTCTCTATCCCCAATAGTTTCCGATATCTGTTCGATCAAACAGATGTACATGTCTACATCGACTCGTCTTCCGAAGCTGATCAAGAGTCTATACCCTTGCTGTCCAAAGCCTATATGATAAAAAGAATTTTCGCTATTTTTTTCATTGTCACTTTCGCACACAGAATGTGTGCGAAGTTCAGTGCATGCATTCAAAAGTAAAAAAACACATACATGTGCAAAGTAAACAAAGCACGCACACAAACTTGCTGGACCTATACACTTTATAGGATATGTCACGTCTCCCTCTTATTATAGCTATAAACATCTATATTATAGCTATAAACATTATAGGTAAAAAGTTTGAATACACCTAAGAAAACATCATGTATGTAACATAGCGTAGGAAGCATCGGATACCCCATAAAGTATATATATTTGTGAAGAGAAGGAGTCGATATAACCATGTTCATCCAAACTAAACTCACGGTATAGCCTCTCTATGTACAGCATTGCTGAAAGAGTAACTTGAAATTTCATAACGTGTACCCAGTTTAACGCAGTGGTTTTTGTTGAAAAAATTATGTAACTATAATTATTTCAATGACTGTAGATTACGCTATTAAAACTAGCAGTTATATTTTACTCCTCTCAATTGTTTTCTACCAACTTAAATACTAAATTGTCTGCAGCTGCTTCGATTTGACACGTTTTGTTGGAGCAACTCCTTACTTCCGGCGGATGTGATTCGCATTCGGTGCAAAAAAAAAAAAAATTACCGCGTAAATGCAACTTTCACATAAATTACTGCAATTAAGCAAACGTCGACGTATACAATGACGTCGACGTCGACACAAAGTGTGTAGGAATGTATCTCACCATCCATTCTATTATATCTCCAACAAGTGGCATTGTTGAGGTTCATTTTGTTGCGACATTGTGTGACGTCTTCGCTTTATTTTTATACTCTGCAGGCTATATTAGGTATGTTGAATTGTGGCAATGTAGGTAACATAGAGAAGAAGAAGTTGGAGACGCTCATAAAGCATTTGTATATATAGATTCGAGATCAGCTAGACAAGACAAGAGTTCATAAGCACTCATTCGTAACTTTCGAACACAATAAAGGATTCGAATTCTCAAAAACAAAGTGATTGCATTTTTTGTAAGATTTTGTCTACGTGTTGTATATCACACAGAAAATATAAAGTAAGTCGTGATGCCGACTATGTTATACCCTGCATATACACATTAGAAGATAAGTGCTAAGGCATCTCTATCGTTTTTGTTTTGTTTTGAAGATTGTCGTGCAGCTTATAATATAGACGGAATCACTGTTCTGTTCTGTGTGGTGTACGTGTTGTCTTCATGAAATATAAAAATTAATGGCTAATTATTCTCCAGCAAGCGCATACGTGCTCGTTCCAGCGCAGCGTGTTCGAATCGCATTTAAAATACTTCATTGAATTATTATTATATTTTAATATTTTTTTTTTTTGTTTATTTATAGCGCGCATTTTTTATAATTATTATTATTACGGACACCCACCAACAATAAAGCCTGTTGAAGTAGCTCCTCTCGTAAAAATTTATGATGTATAAAAGTTGCAAACGTAATAGACTACAAAAATTGCTTAGGATTACTAATAGATACTGTATACAGACAAAATATTTGATAGATACTTAAGCGCTCATGTGCGTCATTTTAAAGTAGAAAGGTGGAAAGCTGCGGATTTATACAATCCTAAGCTTAATACAGAAATGATTCATCAATTAGCTGTGTTCTACACTAACATTTTGCTATAATAAGTGCAGTCACATTTATTTAAACAAATCTAACTTAATACGAGTAGTTAAAAGATGTTAGCATATTGATGTGAAATTTCATTGCTCTACGATTTGTTATCTTTGCACAACGTGTTGCGTAATATCAAAACCTAAAACAATTCTACGCTGGATCTTTCTACAAAATACAATTAGTTTAAATAGAAGTATGTATACATATCAATGACCACAGGAATTGCAAAAAAATGTAGCACATTTATCTACCGACCTTTCCATTAAAAAAAAGGGAAAAAATACGCTTAGAAAAATAGAAATTAATTTGTGGGTTTCATTTAACTTGAATAAAGAACTTGCGTCACTGCAACAGTAAAAAATATAAAAACTGAATTCCAAATGGAGAAGTATAAAAAGTGCAGCTGCAATTTCTATTCATTTACGGTCAGGTCATGTAATTAAACCTGTGCAGTGAGTAACTTTGAAGAAAAAACCGAAAGTGCCCATGAGAAATGTAAGAAATGTTCATGTTGAAGTTAACACATACAAAAAAAAAAAAAAAAACTATCGTAAAACATTTCCAGTGAATTTTCGTATGGTAAAACAAAAAAGAAAATCAATTTTATATATTGTACAATATATAAAGTGTTGAATATTGTACGCACACACGCATACAGTGAGTTCCATAATTATAGACCTCTTCGAAATCTTTTGATATTTTAGGTATGTAATATTAAAGTACCTATGTACTATTTTATGTTTGGTTATACAGCGTGTCTCAAAAGAAACTTCACATTTATAAAATCGATAAAACAAGTAAGTAGTTTATTGAAAAAATGTTTATTACACTTTGTGAATTTATTTCTTAAAAATGATATTGTCCAAATTTAAACCGTTGCGTTCACGGCATTCATTTAATCGAGCACTAAAATTTCCTATGACGGCTCGGCAGGTATTATCCGTGATGGCTGCCATTTCGTGATGGATATTTCCTTTTAATTGTGTCAGGGAAGTCGGTTTGTTGCCGTAAACTTTAGATTTGATGTAACCCCACAGGAAAAAGTCCATAGGGGTTAAATCGGGACTTCGTGGAAGCCAATTTATGTCACCTCTCCTGAAGATCAATTTGCCAGGAAAAATTTCATGAACTAGTGGTAGAAACCTGTTGGACGTGTGTGAAGTTGCTTTGTTTGTGTAAAATGCAGAACAATGATGATCTATGCACGTTTAAAGCAACATCACGCTTCCGAATCGAAAGGTCCGGGTTGTCACGAACAGACTGAGCAACACTGTCTATGTTTTCGAACGTTCTCGAAGACCTTGGACGCCCGGCGTTTGATTTTTACAGCGTTGAACCTGTCTCTTCAAACTTCTCGACCCATTTTCCAATGAGTCGAGGGCTTGGCGCATCATTTAAATGACGAACATGTCGAATACTGCAGAATTTTCTACGCGTTACAGTCGCTGAATTACCGTTTTTGTAAAACTCACGTACGCACAACGCACGGTCCGCTCCCGAGAAATGCTCCATAGCGACTAAATTTCCAAAAACTAGGCTACCGATTGACATACCGCCGCGCCCCTTGGAATAGTTGCGTTCACGCAATCCTTCTTTTGAGACACCCTGTCCCATATGCACAAGGTGTGTTTAATATACCATATGAAAATAGCCTAAAGCCAGAAGAAACTAATATTCCGTTTTACATTGATAATGCAAAAACCGAAAGTATAAATTATTTACTTCATTCAAGCTGTTTTATAAATATTCATTCACATTCAATTCATGAATGCAACACAGTCTAAAATGTCAACATTTATGTATACTGTATTCCATTTCTCTAGCATTCACTTTGAATGAATGGTTAATTCATCTCTCTATGAATACACGGATAATCGAAACACTTATTTCTTCATTTGAATGTTTCGAATGTTTGAATTAATTCAGTTGTCGGTCACCTTCGACATCAACACGAAGACTTTCTGCAGCCGAACTGTTGTGCGGATGCTAGGCTAGCTAGACGCAGTTAGCCTGAGTGGAAAAGATAATGAAAAATACACTGATTTAAAGCAAGAAGTAGCTAGCTCCTAATACAATCATTATAAGCTGAGTGAAAGAGGTGGGAAAATATGATGAAATGAAGCAAGAGGTATTAATTTGTTAAAACAACCCTTTCACAATTGAACTGCGAGAAAATAAAATCATTTGCGTTTTGTTTGTTGAGTGTGGACGTGTGTCTGAGAATATCTATTTCAAAATTTAAAGTGAAAACGAAGATATAAAACACAACTAAATGACACTGCACATACATAATTTTCATTATATAGTATGCCTTGACTTGCTTCAAAAATGGGTGTCATATTTTATTAGCCTACTTGGCTTCCTTTTTTGAAATGCGCGCCATGCTGGCTGTCACCGATCCCCGAGAAGTGCATGAAAGGCCTTTGCATTTACGTAAAGTCACAGTGTGGTGAACAATTTCCTCAGCTGGGATTATTGAACCGTGGTTTTTTTTTTATACATGTTCACATGAAAGAATTTATTTTTCCACTATTTGATGAACTGGACTTAGGGGACATTTGGTTT
Organism: Leucophenga montana; assembly: GCA_035044765.1. Taxonomy (NCBI): domain Eukaryota; kingdom Metazoa; phylum Arthropoda; class Insecta; order Diptera; family Drosophilidae; genus Leucophenga; species Leucophenga montana. The sequence goes on along the minus strand of JAWNNQ010001877.1, from coordinate 2,025,546 downwards.
TCAAAACTTTAGATATTGAACCTACATTATAAACAAAAAATAAAACAAATTCTGACGTGCTGGAGCGTCCAAAGTGGGCATCGTCATTAACATCTTCTCGGCTTTATGTGAACAGCTGGTACTACTTACAAACACTTTTTTTACTCAAAGTAGAACCGCCAAATGCCACAACCAACATTTTAAGAGCGTTAATTTTAATTTTCACACACAAGTTTAATACAGATTTATTGTTTCCGACAGCAAAAAATAGCCAAGCACACCAAAACACCTCTAACCTTTATATCTGTCAAAACAATCTAAAAATTTAAAATGGCTGATCATGTCGTGGGATGGAAGTTTTGGGTCTTACCACGCTTCTTTGTAAATATGCGAAGCGTTCGTCTGTGAAATGTCATGTGAAATGTCAAATTGATTTTGTCTGAAATGATAAAGTTTTTCATGAAAAATCCGAAAAGCGGGTGGTGGATTTGTATGGGGCTTCCCTAAAATGGAGAAATCACATATATTTTTTATCTGTGTGATGCGTTCGTCCATAAGAAGCCACTATATTAAATTTTATGTTGATATTTACTGAAAGAAGAAATTTTTCATACAAAATCGTAAAATTAGGCGGTGAGTTTGTATGAGGGCTACCTCTAAAAGAGGTCAATTTTGATACTCTATTAAACTGCAATAAAAAGAAGTCTATGCTCCGAATTACAATCGGATATCTTAAAAATGTGTGCCCAATGTGATGCGATGCGTTCGTCCATAAGAAGCCACTATATTAAATTTTATGTTGATATTTACTGAAAGAAGAAATTTTTCATACAAAATCGTAAAATTAGGCGGTGAGTTTGTATGAGGGCTACCTCTAAAAGAGGTCAATTTTGATACTCTATTAAACTGCAATAAAAAGAAGTCTATGTGCCGAATTACAATCGGATATCTTAAAAATGTGTGCCCAAAAAATGCGCAACAACATGCAGACAGACGGATAAACGTACTTGACTTGTTCGACTCGTCGAACTGATCAAGAATATATATGTCAACTATGCATCGCGATGCTTCCTTTAATACGTTACAAACTTTCAAGCAAACTGAACTAACATTCACACTATGTGTGAATGATATAAAAAGAAAAAAGGTTAACTTAAACATAACAACATGTAGGCGGGACACGCGCATTAGTATATGTATGTGAAGCGACCGTCCATAAGAAGCTATCATTTCGAGTTTCAGGTCATATTAACTTAACTAAAGCTGTTTTTTCATGCAATAGCACAAACGTGGACGGCGTCTTGTATGGAGTCTACCCTTTAAAGTGGTCGGAACATGCCGAATATCGAATTTCAAGCTGATTTTGACTTAAATAAAGAAGATTTTCAAACAAAATCCAAAAAGTGGGCGGTGAATTTGTATAGGGGCTAACCCAAACAGTGGACGTGACATATCAATAGCATTACTCCATAGTTCGCCGAACCGAACAAGACTAAATACAATATATACTTTTAATGAGCTTTCCAATAAGCCTTTTAATGATTTGCAAACACTTATGTGTAGATAGGTAGAATTTACAGTATAGCTACTTGCTACATTTTCCAAAGATATTAATAAATATTCGGATGTATTTTACATTTTTAACACACTGTATTTTACATGAAATGCACTAAGAAACTGCAATGCCAGTGAACTTGATTGTAATAATATACTTGTACTGCATGTGGACGATTTAATACACAAAAAGAGATGAAAATTTTGACTGTTAAAGTGTGGTTTTTTATATACTAAAAACGTATTAAATTATCATAAAAATGCGATTGCGAAATACTTCTTTAGAAGAAGGGCGTGATCTGTTAAATGGTAAAACTACGCTTGCTCCATATATTCTATTTAAGTAGCTAATGCTTTTATATTATAAAGTATGTACTCATATGTAAAGCTAAAGCCGGCCAGGATGACAGCCAAGTAACGAGGACGACAAACGATGCAAGTGTAACACTTTCATTTTTCTAATGCAGTGGGTAGGAACGGGACGGGACCGAACAGTAACTGCATGAAAAGCGGGGCGTGTAAATAGCGACTGCGATAGTAACACGCTTTGTTAGACAAGACGTTATCTAATGCAAACACACAGACACGCGTTCGGAAACCCATTACAGTTGCAAGATGTCTTTCTATATAATATTTACCCGTATAGTATACTTATGTATATACACTTACGTGACAACAAATGACAAACACAAACTCTACTCGTCTGTCTGTCTATCTGTCTGTCTGCTTGTCTTCTTGCCACATTCCATGCTTCAAGGCAGCAACGCCCAATAAGGGTAATTTTCGTGTGTCCTTCAGCAGCAGGATAGACAACATTGGAATGAATTAAGCTAAAGAGAAATGCATTTTGTGTATTATGCGCTGTGCTGATTTTGACATTGTTGAAATTCGAAAGAATATAAAACATTATTCAAGTGGCTTTAGATGAGCAGTACACTTTAAGTTGAGTATATACTGAAAGATATAAAATTTAAAGTTTTAATAGAAATTTGCATAAATTAAAAAAAAAAAATAAAAGCGGCAAAAGAACTTTTTGCGGATATTGAATTTGTTTGTAATGAAAGTTTTTTTGTAGCCTGCTGCGCTGAGAGTAGTGCTTTGGAGCGAGTTAATGTTACAAGTCACTCCCTACCATCACAATTTCCAAGAACTTACAGTCAAAACAAGATATGATGCAGCTGCTGCATCAATCTGAGGCACTGAGAACTCCGTAAACGTGGATAGCACTGTCAAACAAATTAATGACAGCATGAAACACTAGACTACAAAGTGAAATTTTAATTATTTCTAAGTATTATATTACAAACTAGTGTAAGCTAAAAACTATAAACTATAACTTACACTTTTTTAGAGTAATTTGGGTGCGCTGAATATGAAAAATATATTTCATTATTTTTTCTTTCATTTTTGCGGCATTTTACTTAAATCAACGTCCAGTGTAAATGTTAACTTCGATCGAAAAGAGTTATAATTCGCTAGAAAGGGGATCAAATTTCCCGTGATCGAATGAAAAAAAACTGAGTTACAGGTGATGAAAGTTCAAATTTCAGACAGACCAGAAGGTTCACGGGCTGACCAACTCAGGGAAACCCACTCTTTCAACTACTGCTTATCCTCTGACATGTTGTGATGGATTCAGGTGTCGTCCACGGTCATGAAACGGTGCAAAAGCTTAAACGAATTGCGATTAAACAATGCCAAATATTACTTCGAAGTTCACAAACGATTGAGGTCAAGCTTGGCGCCCACCTGCTATCTGTCCGTCTGTGTGTAGACACGCATGGTGTGAAATGGTAATATCAGTTTCAATGCTAATTTGTACATCAGCTCGTCAAGATAAGTCGATCTAACTATGTTCGCCTGTCTGTCCGTATGCTAGTTGTTGTCCATTTTTTAGGGATCAATTTGTTCTATATCTTGCTAATAGCCAGTATTTAAGTTTCTTTTGCTCCCCAATTTATAGAGTATCTATATTGATATAATACACCAACATTTTGGGTAGTCATCATACAAACCCACCGCGCGCCCACTTATGTGTATATGTAACAAAAACTTATTTATTTAAATCAATTTTAATGCAAATATACATGCAGAAGGAGGCGTGGCAGATCCTATAAAGCATATATATATATTCTTGATGGGAAAACGAGAAGACATACCCATCTGTTCGTCCGTCCGACCGTCTGTTCGAACGAACAGATCTCGAGGAGACTATAAGAGATAGAGTGTTCAAATTTGGATATATTCTCATTTTCTCTCTTTATAGTATAACTAGTAGGGGTGACCCCCATACATACCTGCAACTACCTTTAAGTACTTATATAAATTGTTTATTGCTTTCGTTGTTAATTACACTAGAAAAGCTAAATTTGGTGTATCTTACGTAAATCGTATTAAAATATACCGCATAGGCCCAGATCGGACCACTATAAGTAGTTGTACCAATACAAACCTGCCCTCCAATTGTAAGTTTTTGTATAAACTGAAATGCCAAATATTTCGGATATTAAGTCAAGCTTAAAAATATTCCATATAGGTCAAGATCGGACCACTTTAAGAGGTAGCCCTATGCAAACTTGCCCCCTCCCCCATTTGTTCATTTTTTTTTTATGACCATTTTTTGTTTTTATTTTTAATATATTTATTAAAAGATGTGTGCTAAATCCCATAAAGTATATATTCTTGATCAGCTCGACGAATCTAATCGATCTAGACATATCCGCATATCTGTCTCTGTGTTCTTATGCATTTTTTATACCATTCACACACAGTGTGAAATGGTATTATCAGTTTGTCTGAAAGTTTGTAACGCATTTAAGATTTTTAAAAAAATTATAAATAACATTTTTCACTTATAATTCCAAATTCTGCATAGGTGCAGGGTATTTCGTAGTCGTGAGTATACAACTGATCCATTCTTCTTTGCTTAGACCCTGTACTCATAGGAAAAGAGCAAATATTAAATTTCGGCAAATATATTTGACACCCAAGAGGAAATGTAGTAAATCCTTTAAAGAGTATATATAAGGTTTTTTAATATGGACAGAACAATTTTGTATTTTAATACTAACACAACCATACGAGCGCAACTTTTACGAAAAATGGCTTTGACAATAAGCATAATAAGCGTTATTGCACAGCAACACATCCATATGTGCTTCAAGAGACTCCATTGCATTCACAAAACGTGACTGTTTCTTGTGGATTTCATGCCGAAGGTGTTGTTCGTAAGCGCTCTTAAAGTTGCACCCATCAACTCATAATTTCGGTACTAATTTTCAATAATTTCCAAACCTTGCTTGTTCGTGAACTTCACCATGATAAAAATGGAAACCTTGACTAACCTTTTGACGTTAACAGATCCTGAACAAAAATTTAAGTGTGCGTTAGTATGAAAACACAAAATTATTATATTCCTATTGAAAACCCCTGTTTACGTAAGGTTATCATCAAACGTCGAGTGGATAAAGCCATGTACGTCTGCCTGGCTGATATCTTTCATATTTCGTCCTCCCACTGCGTATAAAATATGAACGTGCCAACCTCTTGAAAGGGCTTAGCTTTCAAACAAACCTACCAATCTTTTATCGAATCAATGAAAGGTGAAATTGTTGATTTTTGAGCTAGATTCAATCAATTATAATAAATATTCCTAATCTATATATGCTATAAATAGGCAAGCGCAAATCATTCACACTCTTTTTAACCCTCTTAAACATAACTATTCGCTAGATCTTGATTATTTTTTTTTTTTGTAAAGAATGTGAAGAGGAGCAGGAATGAATCCAATTTTTTTTTTAAGTATTACATCTAAGGTAGGTAAAACAAAAATAACGCTCTCGTTCAATCACAAAGACTCTCTCACAATGCGCTCTCTCTCTCTCTCTCTCTCTCTCTCTCTCTCTATTTCTCTCTCAGCTCTGTCGTATTCACATTGTAGAGCATCGTGTCGACGTTAGGCTCGAAACTGTTGTGGGCGCAAACAAAATAGACAAAAAATCGAATTTCCACCACTGGGAGAACTAAAGTATGTTTTAATCGGACTACTATAAAATAAAGCTCTTATACAATTGTGGAACAACTTAGGGCCATTATCATGACTTACAAATTCATTAGAGAATACGAATTTGCAAGGTATGCTATTGAGGGAATAATATTGAGTAGTGTATTTCACGACTTCACAATTGTAAGTCCAATTCTGTTATCGGACACTTTTTTGTCTGTTATCGTTACTTTTATCTTATTATCGAAGAGGTGCTACCTGCAGAACAGGTGGACAGTCCATGCATGTGCACAAATGTAAACTCATAAAAAGTATAAATTAAAAGAAAAAGTAGGATGAGAGTGAGCACCGCCGCAGTAGAAAAAATAAGCTAATCTATGAATATAATATGCACGTTTGCATTCCAAATTTCAATAAAAATATTATGTTTGTTTGTTTTCATATTGTTTTTGCTTTGGTTTGTTATAGAAATTTTAAAGTCAAGTTGGCAGCTAACTTTAAAATATAGGCAAGTCGTATATATGTATGACCGTTAGACTGCGTACGTTCTATATCTTTATTGAATTCATACAACTCTAGCGTTTTTTCTGGTTTGATAATTGAAAGAAAGCATGCTAAATATGTATATGCACTCGGCGTATGCGTGATTTTCTGCTACAATGTCACACATTATAAAGAATATTTCGCATACGCAACGTTGATATCACTTTAAATATTATTGCTTGTTGGCCATTTAGCAACAAATAATTTCTTTTTTTATGCACATAACACTTTAAAAGGCAGGAAATAATTATTTGTTGACCATTAGCTGCAAAATTGATTTTGCTTGCTACGCACGTATATATACTTGTATCTATTATATGCATGTATCTACGTTATAAGTCTAAGGTACGTGTGTGAGGTCTCGTTTATTAGAAGCATTTATTTGAATATAATTTTGTTATGCATGAAATGTACTGCAATAGTGCTTGATTTCATTTGAATTATTAATTAAATTAAATATAGTTCATAGCGTAAGTCCAAAAAGCATTAAAATTATAGTTCAAAATTATTAGATGGCAACGACAAAGTGCATTGAACCGGCAGCATTTGTTTAATGACAAATTCGCCTCGTTGTTTCGTGTCAAAATATTGCAAAACTCATTGAAAATCTGCGATTCGCACAAAATTTATTAAGTGTAAACGGCCAACGGCGGAAAATGCTAATTGTATTAGTCAAATTAATTGAATCAACAGTAGACCATCAGCGTCAATGGCTAGTTTTTGTCGTCAGACAGCAGAGCTATATAAGAAACTGTGCCATGCTGGTGTTGATCGGTCCTTGTAGTGTAAAGGGTTCAATGAGAACGTGAAACCTTGACTTGAAATATATATTTGCAATTAATAACATGCAAGCGTCCGTTGATGAATTATCGACTTCCGTGCAATATTTTATACTTATTTACTTATATATTTTTGAGGGCACTCATTTCTTTAGTTTCTATTCAAAAAAAAAAACATTTTTTTTTGCCCCGACCTGTAAACTTTGACCCAAAACGAGTTAAAGCGAATTAATTAGGCGAAAGGCAATTACACAAACAACCAGCGACAATATCAATTTGTGCGTACTAACAGCTCCTTTGGGGCGGTAATGCTAGCACATTCGGATGAATTAAACAGGACGACGTCGGCGGCGGCATGCCAAAAATAAAAACAAAATGCTGTAATAAATACGCATAATAAAATATATACACAACGAAAATAGCAATGAGCGCATGATGAAATTACATATTGTAGAAAGTTAATTACACAACTTGGACATATTTTTTCGTTATGTTAACAAATTTGCAACATAATTATTATTTTTACACAATTATTTTGCTTAAATGGCTAAAGTGAACTAGGGCAGCAGACTGATTAGCGTAATTTGCATCCATTCTCTCTGGAGTTGCAAGAATAAACATTTATATTTGCATTAATGATTTTGTAAAGAACCGAAATTAATAGCGAAAATTTTCAGCGTATAATTTATTTCCAAGCTAGATAAAAGTTTTCGAACTACAAAACTAATTTTTTAATTGAAACTATTTTAAAGCAAACGCAGTACAACAAAATTGGTATTGTCCTTGACTAAAAACCAGTACACAGTAACTAGAGAAAATTTATGGCTTAATAACACTTAGTAACAAGAAATACAGCGAGTTGGCACTAAATTCTTTTGTATTTACAATTAAATTGAGACTCATTAAAATCAAAATTTATAATCAAAACTGTTTTCGTTTAACTTTCTTGTGGATTAACTCTGTAAATGATAGCAATATTGGCGGGCTGAGTGTTCAGATCATATTGGGAACCTGAATTAATAATGAGCTTCTTCTTTTTTTTTGTAATTCACAGATTTATTGTGCAAAAATGGTTACAAATATATTATTCAAACTATTATCCATCGCTGGCCACAACTTTTTCAACTTTTTCCCATCTTTCTGGCAATTTTCGGATACCAGCTCGGAAGAATGACTCGTCTTTTGGAGCAATCCAATCATCGATCCATTTTTTGCATTGTTCATATGAAGTGAACTGGGGCAGGCCATGTGTCATCGACCGGAATAAGTAGTAGTCAGGAGCGATACGATCTGGAGAATACGGCGGGTGTGGTAGGACTTGCCATTTCAGCATTTCGAAGTAGCTCTTCACCGGTTTTGCAACATCTGGCCAACAAAATCACTTTGTCGTGCCTCTCTTCGTATTTCGGCCGTTTTTGCTTCAGTTCGCGCCTCAAACTCATAAGTTGAGTCATATAGCGTTCCCCCGTGTTCGTTTCATTCGGTTTGAGTAGCTCGCTGGTCCCCCCAAATACAGAGCATAAGCTTCATGCCATGAATGAAATTCGGCTTTGTGAAGGATGTGGATGACTGTCCGGGCAAAACCCATGATTTTTCATCTCCAGTCACAATGCGATGCAAAACACACTTCCTTTTTTGGCGTTCGAGGAGCTGTTCACAAGCGAAAAATCGCCTTTCGACGTTACGCGGCTTCAACTCGTATGGCACCCAGTTTCCTACCTTTTGAATAAATTCCATTGCTTTTAGACGTTTGCTGACTGTCGACTCTTCCACTCCCAATGATTCTGACAACTTCAGAAGCGTTTGGCATTGGTCCACATAGAGCAATGATTCCAATTCTTCGTCTTCAAACTTTTTTGGTTGACCCGGCCATTCCTTATCTTCGAACTCAAAATCACCACTTTTAAAGCGACCAATTCACCTCCAACATGTTTGTTCAAATAGAGCATGCTCGCCATAAACTTCCACTGAGATTCGATGTCGCTCCCCCACACTATTCTTCATATTAAAGTAATGAAGAACTCTCCGCAAAAACAGTTTATCTCGTACGAAATTCGACATGTTCGAGGCAATATTTAGTATTTTTGTTTAAATTTCAAACAAATGACAAGCTGCCAAAGACGCTCGTTGACAATAGGTTTTAGCGGCAAGAAATTGGAAACTCCAATATTTGTTCATATACTAGTGGCGGCTTCTTGTGTGAAACGCTTATTATTAATTCACGGTCCCAATATTATTTGCGTCCTATAGTATGAAACAGGAGTAACTGAAAGACTGTTTTCATCTTCATTTTTTTCAAAACGTTTGTTTATACCCCTGAAGGCAAAAGTCTAGTCAATTTTTCAGCACGAAAGCTGCAAAACCATTTTAAACTCAAGTTGGAAACGCTCAAATGGATAGTCATATACCATCCGCTATACTCACCACACATTGCTCCTTCCGTTTCCGCAACACTCTCTTATAATTACGAGGAAACTAAAAATTGGGTTAATTCCTGAATTGCTTCGGCGGGAGCAAAACTCTATACCCAATAGTATCCCGCTTCCTAAGTTCTACAAACTCTCCATATCTTTGTGAATTGGCTCTCAAGAGAGATGTAAACTGTAAAGCGAAATCATCTTATTAAGAAGCATTTCTGGTTAATCTGTGAGTATTTCATTTCGTTGGAGATGATACGAATTTGGTTTTACCTCAGTTCTTAGATATAGAAATAAACTCCACTTCACTTTTGAATACCGCAAAAAATTATTTCTAATTTTCGTAGATAAGTATATTTCTCGAGTTTTTCAAATGCCTTAATCACCGCATAAGCACGCAGTTCCAGGAATTCATGAGTTCAAAATCATAATAAACTATAACTCAGAAGTGGGCGGTACACGCCCACTAGTAGATGTGTATGAAACGACCATCTATAAGATGCCACCATATCGAATTTCAAGTTGATATTGACTTTGTACATACAAATGCATAAAGTGAGCTATGGGTTTATATGGGAGTACCTCAAAAAGTGGGCGGGATACGCCTATTTGTATATACTATATATGAAGCGGCTGTCTACTAAGATACATCAAATCGAATTTCAAGCTAATATTGATTTAAGTAAATAAGTTTTTCATACAAAAACACAGCTTCGTAACTATAGGGTTAGGGTTAGGGTCTTAGGGTTTTAAATAAAGCGGTTGCTCTTTAGAAGATACAAATTAGTTGATCAAATTAGTTTTTCTCTGAATCTCATTGCATAAAAAAGAGCATGATGTTGATGTCTTCTTGATTCAGCACTCTATCGTGGATGTTTTTTTTTTTTGCCTTCTTTAGAAATTTATTGTATTGCAACACAATATGCATTGCAACACAAAGACTCCAGGTTCGATCCTGGTTTAGGGCACGGTAGTTAAATGTTATTCTGTAAACATGCCGACGGGCGAAATTGTCAGTACCATGAGTGTTAATTGTTTCTTTGTAGCGTTTTTGTAGTTGCATATGTGCTGTTTGCAGGTCACCCAATGCTCTTTTTTAAGCTTGGATTTATCTGAATATAAAAGTTTTATGTAAATCTTCCGTGCATTCTCATTATTTATGGTACATTCCACAAAGAAAGCTCTATTTTGTACTAGGCTGCTTTAACATTGAAGTCAGCATTGTTGAGTTATTTATCATGTACTTATGTTTCTCCGGAACTTGTGTTTCCTTCTCCACCAAATTCAGCTTTTGTTGGTTCATCAGCCTGCCTACTTTAAGATACTACTTAAGGACATCATTGATATTTTAATATAAGTTAAAAAAATCTCTGTAAAAATTATGCTGAGTACAATACATAATGAGAGCTATAAGATTTACTAAGAAACTATAAGTACAAGTTCAGTTTGTGAGCCGCGTAAAGTTGGCGCCCGAAGTGTGAAATTTTAATTTTTTTTTAATGCAATCCGTTTTTCCATCGTTAGTCCAAGGTTAGCTTTTGTTTGCGCAATATTCCAAAAAATAATAAAGAGGAAAATTAGCTTTGAAATATTAATTATTTTTCGTGAAGCCAGTATTAGTCATAAATCAAATTGAATTCAGTAAATTCCTGAAGCAACACTAGTGTTTTTCAATAGAGGTCGGCGCTCGCAGTGTTACCAAATTGACGCTGCTGTAGCAATCAAACGGCTAATTACAGCGCGCTCTTATTCTGTCAAGCGCCGCCCTGCTATGTTGTTTACAAGCCTACGGAAGCATATCGTTTAATGTCGTAATTAAAAAAAGTTATCGAAATGGAATTCAAACCCAACAGTGTTATTGCTGTGTATTTGGCTGGAAAATCGCAATCAGCCATTGTTAATGAGCTACGTCATTTTCGTGTGAACAAAATGTTTGTGTATCGGACCATTACACATTACAATGAAACTGGTGGCATCCAAAAAAAGGCCATGGAGATGGACATCTAAAAACAGCAACATCGGTAAAAATGGTTAGAAAGGTGAAGGCCAGAATTCAAAGTAATTCACGACAAAGCGCAGTTCAACTGGCGAAAAAACTCAATGTGTCTGATTGAGCACATATTAAAATATGAACTACGCAAGAATGCAAGATTTAACACCTGCACAAAAAGTAGTTCGCCTAGCAAGTGCAAACGTGTTAAAACACTTACACGTTAGTGGAGAGCTTCAAAATGTGGTCTTTTCTGATGATAGAATATGTAAACTAGCAAAACCATCGTACGAGGCAAATCCAGAAAGTAAGTGTACTGAGGCTCCCACGGCCGGAGGGCCGGAGGAGACCGGTTCGAGGTCAGTACGTTGAGAACTGTCGACGCGACAACACGTTTCGTGAATAATGTCAATCCAGTCTCCCGCTAAGTGCGAAATAAGCGGCGTCATCCGTTATCTCGTTTGGAAGGGAAAACCTCCGTTTGAGATTTATAATGAGGTGAAAACCTCATATGGTGATAAAGCTATGAATCGTACGAGTGTGTACAAGTGATGTAGCGAGTTTAAAAACTGTTGTACGTCTGTGCATGATGATCAGAGGAACGGAAGAGCTTCAATTGTGACTGACGACATTGTGGAAAAAATCGAAAATGCGCTCCGTGACGATCGCAGATTGAACTTTCTGCGATGTTTCCGCAAATCTCCAGATCTCTACTACACGAAACAATCACAGAAACCCTTGGGTTGGGAATCGGAAACTGTCCGCGAAGTGGGTCCCAAGGGGTTGGCGGGAAACTACTTCGAGGAAGGTATTAAAAAATTGATACCCTTCTTCACCACCTGCATAGAGAGGAATGGTGACTATGTCGAAAAATAGCTTACATTATAATATAATGTAATTATTCATAATTATATTATAATGTAGCTTACATTATAATATAATTATGTATAAATTTTTTTGTTTAAATAAAAAATTTTAAAACATACAAAAATTCAGTACACTTACTTTCTGGATATGCCTCGTACATGGTTAAAGTGAAAATCAAAAAACAATTTAGACCAACGAATTGCTCTGCGAAAGCAAGTGTCTGCATCAGTGATGGTGTGGGCCACGTTAACTGCCACCGGACGCTTACCACTCGTTTTCATTGAACATGGCGTAAAGGTAAATCAATACATCTACCGTGAAAAGATTTTAAACGATGCTTTGCTACCTTGAGCACATAAACAATTCGGTAGAAACAATTTGATGTTTCAACAAGAGTTGGCACCATTCCATAAAGCGAGATGAAACCCAACGCTTTTTACACAAGATAACGTTCCCAGCTTCATTTCTTCACAACAATGGTCACCATATTCCCCAGACTTAAATCCAATGGATTAATCCACACAATATTTTTTATTTTTGGATGTTGGACTAACGATGTTTCAATTTGGACAAACCAAATTTTAATTTCATACTTCGGGATGCCAGCTTCACAAAGCTCAACTTATGCTCATATTCCGCAAAAAAATTATCTTTCAATTTAAAGTTTGTTGTGTTAAATTGTATTTCAAATATATACCTTTGTGTACTTATGATTGAAGTATATACACTATTCTAGTGCTTACATACATATATAATTAAATGGCTCATTTAACTTTGCCAACTTTGAAGTGCTTTCTAGTTCCATCGCATAAATGCATAGTTAATGAAATCGCATACTCCAGTTGAGATGTTGAAAAAAGCTTAGCCACTTAAGGTGCTTTTGCTTCTCCTGCGACTTTAAAAGTGCCACTTAGCCAAGTCAGCTGCCACAACCTCAAGCACCAATAGCAACATTATCAACGCCATTTTAAAAGTAATTCTCACTCTTTCATAGTCGCCATTTGGTGCCATTTACTGCCACCTTTGGCATATGCGCGACATACTGCTTCGCATATAAGTTGATGTATTGCGTGCAAATGCGCATTTGATAGCACAGGCCACAATGGGAAATGTAACGTGCAACATATTCCAGACTGAACTCAAGCCAGCACATGTCACAGTTCAATGCAGTCTGTGTATATAAATTGTGCAAATTTATTAAATGAAAACGTTTTATGGCATAATTGTTGTCGAAATTGATCAATGACTTCGGCTGCATGGAGAGAGTGGAAAACATAATATTTTTGATTGATTGTACATGTTGGAATTTATGACGTTAGGGATTTATTAAATGTCTAGGAATTAATGATTTAAAGCAAGCCAAAATCCAAGTTATTCTTAAGCGCAAAATCGTGTACTTCGCAAAACAATATGCTTAAAATCTCAAAGATTATTATTTACGAGTATATCGTCGTATAGCCTCCAGTTGTAAAAACGTGTTTTTTTTTTTATTCTTTTGACGCATTTTGCTTTAACACGTTCTTCTAAGGCGACAACAACAAGTACCGCATCCGGAAAGATACTTTCAAGCTCTTAAAACAGCTGTAACAACAGCAGTAGCAGTAAAAACAATACGAAGAACTTTAACTATAAACTCGACCTGCCCGTGGCTACTACTATTACCATTATCCAAAGCTAGAATTCTGTATCCTGTTTCCGCGCTGGCAAGCGTGTTGCGGTAAACAAGTATATCACTATACTGATGCGGTTATTTATGATTGTCTGTGCGTCTTTTTATTACTTTCACCGATTAAACTGCAAAGAAGAGTGCGAACACAGCAAAAACTCATAGACAATGGAGTCAGTCAGTCAGTCAGTCAGTCAGTTAGCCAATAGAGTCATTATCTACCAATTGATTTTATTAGAGCTCCAGTTTTAGCTCGTGAGTGAGAGAGTGAGCGTATTGTTTACGTTCATATTTATCAAACGAACATTCAATCGTTAGTTTGTACATTTTTAGGCCAGGCAGATTATATTGCATACGCGCTTTTATTTCCCCTTTATATACGAATATGGTTTGAAAAGTCTGCTGGTTGTTTAACTCGGCTGATACGGTCAGGAAGCCGAAATTTTACACATTTTTGAGCGACTATTAAACATAATCGATTATTCATAATTAGAAAAAATTAGCAATTATGTTGTTCACAACTACGTTCATGAAAATTTAGAAGTAATCATAGAGCAGCTTGAAGTTCTGTGTGATTGTTTATCTTCAGGGTGTGAACACCCTAAATGAAAATTTGTACAAATTTATATTCTAAAATTCGATATTTTATTGGAATTTATTTAAGATCCATTCACTACAATTTTGGTGTTTCAATATAGAGAGCAATTTGATAAGTCAGTGACTTTTTGAATTTCAGACGTAGAAGCTTTAAATGCAACACTGCTTCTGCCAACTAGCTTCTGTTAATAGAATTCTGTAAAAATGTTGAGCAATTGCGTCATTCAGTTTACATCATCACTTTCCATGGTTAAGAAATGGTTTACTGAATTCCGTTGTGGTCGTCACGCCAGAAATCGTCGATAAAATCCATGGAATGATATGGAACGAACGAAGAATGAAAGTGTGTGAGATGGCTGAGGCTGTAGGCATCTCAACTGAGCGGGTACATCATATTTTACATGAACACGGATTCATCAAAACATACCAGAGACCAAAGAACAGTCATAGCACTAAACATGATCTAGGTCATGGCGGTAGTTTTTTTTTTGGAATGCACGCGGTATAATTTACATTGAATACCTTGAAAAGTGTAAAACGATCACCGGTGAATATTTTTCAGAGCTGTTGGATAGATTCGACATTGATTTGAAGCCAAAAAAAAAAAAAAAACGCATTATTGAAGAAAAAAGTAATGTTCCACCAAATCAATGTAGTCGCCAAAACAAAAATCCATAAATTAGGCTACGAATTGCTACCCTATCTAGCATAATCGACAGATTTAGCCCGCTGCGACTATTTCCTGGAGAAATAGCACGCCGGTAAGAGATTTGAATCCAATGAAGAGGGCATCACTGAAACAAACGTCTATTTGGAGTACCTTGACAAATCATATTATTTAGAAAGGATGGAAAATGGAAATGGAAAATGGAAAAACGTTATTTTTTTGCCGAAAATATTTTATTAGAAAAGTTCACAGACTTAGCAAATTGCTCTTGTAAGTAACACACACACAAAAACTCGAAAATGGTATATTTGTATGAGCACTAATTCTTATAACCTAATATCCACGTTTTATGTTGACCTTGAGAATTACATTCAACCACTGTGCATGGAACTTCATCTGTAGCCTTCTGAACACATGCCCAATCCAGCTCCATTTGTGTTTCCATATTTGTCGTTCGTTGGGTGTGGATAGACCAAAAGATTTTCGCTTGGAATTCAGTTGGACAAAAATATGAATAGGATCTATCTCATACAACGATTTGCAAAGATTGGTAACTTAATGCAGATTACTTGAATGATTAAAAATGCGAAGTTTTGTTTGTAAAGTTTTGTGGTACAGTTGGTATAATGGTGGAAAGGCGACACGCGCTTTATTCATCCTACACATATTCACAACAGACCCATCATCGGTCGATTTTGTTATGCCGAGGTGATTATACGTCTCGACTTCTTCTATCACTACGGAAGTGAGATTGTTTTTCCGATTCGCAAAAGTTTTGTCTTTCTCGTGTTTATTTTGAGACCGACTAAGTTTGCATTAAAAGATAGACGCATTATCCTTCATGGCGGTGAGCAAATAAACATACCTTCTGACCAAAAATTACCCGATATTTCTCAATAAAACGAAAATGGTTAAATAACTGTTTAATATTTATTTAGTTCCCTTTGAAACAAATACATATATTGGAAAGCTTCTTCCAATCTTCGAATCACTATTCATGGGAAGATTTTTAGCTAGAGAAATCACGGAGGGCGCTGAAGGCTAGCGCCCTCCGTGATTTCTCTTTTATCGCCTCGATTGGTTGAAATAGCTTTCCGCGGAGTGGTAACTTGGGTAGTGGTAGCAAAAAAAAGTCACACAACACCATGTCAGATCAATATGGAGTTTGCGGAATGACCATAATATTGTTTTTGACCAAATAGTCGCTTATAAGACAAGGATGTATGAAAAAAAATCGTGCATAATGCTCTACATCAATCCAAACGAGACCCCAATGCCAACTGTTATCTCCCTGATGATATATTTTTCACCAATGAAAAAAGGAACAAGGGCAGCAACGCACATGGTACCAGCTAGGTGAAGCAGGGGAAGGAGAGGCATGGTGAAGAGGAATGGGGAAGCGCCAGGGGAAGGGGAAGTGGAACAGGGGGAAAGGCAGCAACACCGGGTACCAACTAGAAGGACATAAATCCCTAATTTAAAAAGTTTTCAGAGCTCGCAAAATATGCTCAACCAAATTTCTGTCTGCTCACCGAAAAGACAGAAAAAACCGGCCAAGTGCGAGTCGGACTCGCGCACGAAGAGTTCCGTACCATTATCTATAAATCACGTTTGTTGTGTTTGGGAGCTCCCTTAAATATTTATTTTATTCTGTTTTTTATTAATTGTTGTTATAGCGGCAACAGAAATTCATCATCTGTGATAATTTCAACTATAACACGATTCATGAGATACAGCCTGGTGACAGACAGCCAGACAGACGGACGGACAGCGGAGTCTTAGTAATAGAGTCCCGTTTTACCCTTTGGTACGGAACCCTAAAAAGACGCCGACTCGCTCATTCTCTCAGCAGAACACTTCACTTTGATTCATTCATGTTTTCTGTTTCATGATGACAGACAGATGACAAACAGATGACACGAAGCTGTCTTACGATAACAGCTTGATGGTGAAACTTTCGTTCGCATCAGCAACTGAGCAAAACGAGCCAAGTGACAGCGCTAAGTGTCTTTTTGTTGTGGTTGCGTTAGGTTTTTGTTGTTGCTTTACATATTTCATCGCATTCAAAACGTGGAAGAGGGAGGGAGAAAGACATAGGGCACTAAATTGTGTGCCTATGTTAAAATATAAGTCACTCATACTCATACATGCGCAAAAGACACTTTCGGCAAATTTTGCGCAGCAAAGCGTCTTTTGTGAATAAATGCATAAAGTGAGCGACAAAAAACTCTCGTTGCTTGAACAAAGACCGTCTGGAAAAGAAACAGAGGTAAAATGTCTCTTTGCTTCTATTTTAAATCGGGTCCGCTCGCAAATTTTTTTTTTTTCTGACTACCTGTAAAAAGACCATTTCTTGCGAGCTCTGAGAAAAATACAATGTTTTGAAACGTTCATGTTAAAAAAATGCTTCCCGTATATATAGTATCATATTTTAAAAACAGCGTTCTCTAATTTTGATTACTACTCGTGTTCCCGGCCCAATACCTCGGAAACTATCACACCTAGGATCTTGAGACCTTTTAGCTTGCAAATTGAATTCACTTTAATTTGGTGTGTGGACACATTTTCCGCGTATCTGCTAGTTTAGTTTATACAGGCCACAATGATAAAAATATTCAGTTTTTTACCAAAAAACTTTCAAACTAAAATTTTGTTTTGAGACATCCTCTATTCTAAATAGAGCAATCTCACGAACTACTACAACATAGTGCAACTTAGCACGTATATTACGTCGCTTATTAAACTCTCCTATGATGGGGTACCTACCCAAGAAATGGGTATCTTTAACTTATCTTTAAATATCTTTAACTTCTCTCATGTTGCAAAGCCCACAAATGCGTGATTCTCTTGTAATAAAGTTGCTTCCATTTAGCAGCATCATGATTATCCATGATAAACTTTGCATACTAAATAAATGCTATTTAGCGTCTACTGTATGGTCTAAATCTTTGTATATAAACCATATCCTCGTATTTTTTTATTTGTAAATTTTCCATAATCATTAGACTGTTTTGGTTCCATAGTTCACCCACTCTGGCTTGCGTTGTGCCAGGAAGTAACATTGCCAACGGCTAGCACATTTATCGCTCTAGTCCAAAAATTGTTGTTTTTTTTTTTTGTCAATAATTTTGAGGATGAATAAGTTTGGCAGCCGTTGGCTAACATACAGAAATGAAGTTTTAAAAATGTATTTTAAATGAATTTCCAGCATGTAAAATCGTTTGCTTTCTAAGTTTGTGTCCAACTGCAACGCATAACATGGAGTGTTCACCGGAAGATTTCACATCCTCTTAAAAAAAAAATGGTAGTAGTGTATCGACCACCTCAAAATGACTATAGCACCAAATCTGGGTTCCATATTTTTAAATGGAACGACATACTGCTTTAAAAAGCTTAATCTTCGTATTTAGTGTAATATAGCTCTTTGAAAGAAATGTCTTCCTTGTTGTATTAATGTTGGTTTCTGCCGAAGCATTCCGTCCCTGTATATGCTTTTCAGTAGGTCGCTAATAAAAATTACATGTTTTTTTTTTTATTTTTTGGACGCTTTGGTCAGACCAAGCCTAATATCGAAATTTGCAAAACGCAGCAAATACTAACTTCTTTAAGACCTGGTAACCTGGCCACCTCGTATGACCATGAAAAAAATTATCTTGTCAGCAATGGAAATAGCTCCTTTTCTATTTTGTGTTAGATATTCGAGTCATTTGTTGTTGTGAATTGATACCAAAAATAGTAATCAGTGTTTTTAAATACGCAAAGTTATTGGGTGTTGGAACTAATTTTAAAATATTCATAAGAGATGGCGTAACTAACACTAAATCGCATCGGGTAAACCTGCGACTATATTCATGTGGAAGCCTACTTCATAAGCTTCAATTTTCAGTATGTGTCATTCCACTGAAGTGTAAACATATTTTTTTTTTTGCTCTGTGAACATGTCGACTTTTGTTCCAACAAAACGCAATTTGCGGGAACGTTTGCGTTTTCATTTGAAGAAAAAAGCAGCTGAAGCCCATCGTACGCTTTGTGCGGCTTACGGGGACTATGCTCCATCGATTTCAACTTGTGAGTACTGGTTTCGTCGGTTTAAAAGCGGTGATTTTCATACGGAGGACAAAGAACGTCCGGGCAGCCCAAAAAGTTTGAAGATGAAGAATTGGAAGCATTACTCGATGAAGATCCATGTCAAACCCTTTTAGAATTGTCAGAATCATTGGGAGTTGACTTGTCAACAATTGGCAAACGCCTCAAAGCCATGGGAATGATATTGGGTGCCTTACGAATTGAAGCAAAGAGACGTCGAAAGGAGATTTTTCACTTGCGAACAGCTGCTTCAACGCCATAATCGGAAGAGTTTTTTGCATTGTATTGTTACTGGCGATGAAAAATGGATCCATTACAACAACCCAAATCGAAAAAAATCATGGGGACCACCCGAATATTCATGGTGCCAAGCTCATGCTCTGTATTTGGTGGGATCAGAAGGGTGTTGTGTACCTTGAGCTGCTGCAACCTAACCAAACCATCACTGGAAAACGTTACCAACAACAATTGATGCAATTGAGCCGAGCATTGAAGCAAAAAACGGCCGGAATATGCCAAAAGACACGAAAAGGTGGTTTTACAGCATGACAACGCTCGGCCACATGTTGCAAGATCCGTCAAGGAAACGTTGGAGTCGTTGAATTGGAATGAGCAACAACCCCCCCCCCCGCCTTACAGCCCAGACATAGCACCTTCTGACTACCACTTGTTGAGATCGATGACCCACGTCCTGGCTGAGAAGCGCTTTACTTCTTACGATGATACCAACAAATGGTTCGATTCGTGGATTGCCTCAAAGACGAGCTGTTCTTCCAACGCGGAATCCATATGCTGCCAAAAAGATGGGAAAATGTTGTAGCTAACGATGGACAATACTTTGAATAATATACAGGGTGTCGCAAAAGAAAGTTCACGTTTAAAAAATCGATAAAAAAAAGTAAGTAGTTAATTGAAAAAATGTTTTTTACATATTAAAATACAACTTTGGGAATTTATTTCTTAAAAATGATATTGTCCAAATTTAAACTTCAGGGCATTCATTTAATCAGGGCATTCATTTAATCGAGCACTAAAATTTCCTATGACAGCTCGGCAGGTATTCTCCGCGATGGCTGCCATTTCGTGACGGATAATTCCTTTTAATTGTGCCAGGGTAGTCGATTTGTTGCCGTAAACTTTAAAAAAAAATTTTTTATGTGATATTTTGACAGTTACATGAAAAACAAAAGTCAGACAACTTGTGATGAAAATATAAGACCGTGTGTCCGTCGGCTATTACCGAGTTATTTTGCATGGACCATCTGATAGAATGTGTGACAGTTGTACCAACATTTTTACATGACTGTTGTATCTACCACGAGAAAAGATTTATTTCACAATATCTCAAGCGAGTTTCGTTTAAATGAGAAACTCCGAGTAGTTTTTGATCGGAACAGACTTAAATGTGAGTGACGCTAGAAGGCTAGTGATTGTAACACAAACTTTCTGCTTTCTTTATTGATAAAATTTAACATTGTTCTCTTTATTGAACGAAAAGTTATGAAAACCACCCACTAAAGTGTTTTATTTTTAGATATATATTGTTTTTTTTTTTTTTTTTATTGTGACTTATCGCTCACATGTTTTGCCAATACAACAAATTTCGTGCTATGTACAACTAAAAACGTATTTCGAGTTGGGCAAATATTTATCAATTTATTATGAGGTGGGAGTAAAAAATTGCTACAATTATGCATTGTGTTTTATTGTATCGATGTGTAAACGTGCCGAAAAAATGATTAATATTTTATTTTCTCTCTCTCACTCTCACTTTCACTAATTGACAATCTCTGTCTTTATTTCTCTTTGCAGTGCACTTTACATGCTCATAATGTGGCAAGGACAATACGAATTTCGGTGTCGAATTTAACAAACCAACTGAAGTAGCCAGCCTGACTTTAGCACAGACATGGCGCGTACGCAACGAAAACATTTTCTGCATCCAATTAAGATTTCTGTGCGTCAAAGAACACTTTAATTAAATTTCAATGCTTAAAAAGTTGCACAAAACAAAAATATTGTTTTCAACACACTGATTCGTGGTATTTGTGAGTCCACTGCAAACTGCTGTCGGCCCTTGCGAATTAAAAATCAACTAATTCAATGTTGCGTGCTTGAAACAGATTTTACACACTACTCGTACAATTACAAAAAAACAAACAAACAAACAAAGAAAAAAAATAATTCGGAAAATTGGTCGAAAAAGTTTCATTCTTGAGTAAAACGTGCGTCCAATAATAGAGATAATTAAATTGCACTTGCTCGAAATGAAACTGAAATTGTGTCTGCATGTACACGTGCAGAAAACAAAAATTAATATCACTTAATTAAAAAAGGAATTAGTACGGAAACAAGACAACCACAAAAGTTACACCAATTCTCATCTCATCTCTAAAAAAAAAATAAAACACAATATGTCCGAATTTCGTTTCTTCTCGTATAATGAGTATGCGTTTCATACCAATCGCTCGCAGAATCTCATTAATCTGCCCATTACACCGTACCACGCCTCCAAGCCGGTTAACAGCGCACTGGCCTCGGATGAGCCCAGCACCGAACTAAACATTCCATATACCGTCTTCGAAATACTCGTGGCTATTGTTAGTATCATTGGCAATCTAATGGTGATCATTGTCTTTCGTCGAGAACGTAAACTGCGACGTCGCACCAACTACTACATTGTCTCACTGGCAATGGCGGATTTTCTAGTCGGCTCACTAGGTGTACCATTCGCAATATTAGCCTCCATTGGACTGCCGACCAATTTGCATGCATGTCTCTTTACAGTCTCGCTGCTTGTGGTGCTGTGTACTATATCCATATTTTGTTTGGTTGCTGTATCTGTGGATCGATATTGGGCTATACTCTATCCGATGGCATATTCGCGCAATGTGCGCACAAGAACCGCAATTGGTGAGTATTTATGAAGGGCACTAGTTTACTGCGTATTGTGTCTTAACAACTGGCTTTGTTTTTATACTCTATGCACATTTGTTGAAAATGGGTATATTAAGTTTGTGCTAGTGTATGAAACAGGCCAAATGAGACGTGGCTAAACCATGAAGTAAACATTTATATACAACTAACTAAAATACCCAGCGTTGCTCGGGTCCTAACAACCATTTTGAGATTTCAACTTTGTATGGAGTTTTATTTTAACTAAAATAAGAAAATTTTATAATCAGACATGTTCAGAATCTCACAAATATATTCGCAAAATATTCTAATACGTGAAAAATTTAGCATTTCATTGAATTCACATTCGCAAAATTATTCGAAAAGTGAGAACCAGAATAGTCAAAGTGTACATTCGATGCCAATATATTTTTCTGATGTACCTATTATGACGCGCTAAGTTCGATAATCACACTTTCAAGATATTTTTTCGAAGATAATTTCACATTTTTGCCCATATATCGAGTTGGAAATGTCCAATTATTAAAGGTAATAATATATCCAACAGTCGCTTCTAACATGGTTTTCTAATCGGTTCAGTAGGTTAAGTGTTATGGTCCCAAATATATGAGAAATGGCGATTTTTTGAGCCAAAAAAACAAACGAACATTTTATCTATTGCCATAATAGAAATGTCTAAATAGGAACGTCAAATTATGTTCTATATTTTGGCCCAAAACACTCAAACTACTGAACCGATTGGAAAATAATTTCCACCCGAAATATGATCTAAAATATGAAACAATCTCCGAAAAAATGTGGAAAAAAGTGATAGATTAAATATCTCGAAAATCCATCCATAAAAAAATGTTTCAATGTGATTTTCGAGTTTAGCGGTCCATATGTACAGAATTGTTTTTTTAATTTTGTAATCCAGTGTTATAGTATATTATATTCCTTTTGCGTTTGATGTATAAAGAAATAGTTTCTCCAAACTGTCTCTTTAGAAGCAAGCAATATACGAGTATAGTACTTGACCATGCGAACACTATGGTGTTCCAAATGAACTCCCACCATTTGAAGTGTCTGGTCTTGTGCCTTATTTATTGTCATTGAAAATTTCACCCTTACAGGAAACTTTTTTCGCTTACAGTCAAAACTCACATCTGTATGAATTATTAGAATTCTTGGTATGAAGACATTTTCTGCTAAGAACGTTCAGCTCAATATATCTAATTAGTCAGTAATTATGTAACAATGTAGCCGCAATACAGGACGATGTAATGTCCAACGCATTTTATGTCACCGTCTAACTTCATCTAAAAATGTTTTTCCAGTTCCTTCCGGCTCATCCAAACCTTTTATTAAATCTATTAAACTAAATATTTTAGCGTTAGCTTGTTTTTTGCTCTGAAGGTAGACGCGGTAGGTTATTATACACAAAGCACAGACTGTAATTCAGAAATATTGAAATTTCTTTCTCGAAAATAATCACTGTTTGATCTATCTCGAACTAGAGCTTGCAATCAAACTTGATTCATTAATATGTAACTGATTAAAATGCATCTATCTTCGAAAAAAAAATTAGAGCGTTATTATTTATTTTTTGAGAAGGCGACTTCTACGCTCAAACTAGCTCTCTCAATATATCTTCACTGTATTTATTCTAAAGGCTTTGTGAATTTGAAGTTGTTCGTAATGTCAAAATGATTGCAATAAGATTTCGAAGTTGGATTGGAAATGACGTAAGAAAGTCTTATCCTATTGCTGATCGCCTTCAAGGAAACCTCACATAAATCCCCGTTTAATGTTCGGAGAAAAGTAAACGATGTTAGAACTCGTAAAAGCATTCAGCATTTGTTTATGTATTGTGCAATCGCAAAACGACAGATGTACGAATGGCATATATTGGCACCAAAGTGACCTGTTTCCTTTTACAGAATATGTTTCGGGAAGTATTCCATGTGCTATATTTGGTAGCTTATGTGTTAAGTAGGATTTTTGCAAATTCATGCTGTTCACATAGACAGAAAAAAACTGACATAGTTTACCTTATTATTGAGTATGGGTTGGGTATTGTTTGTTCTACTGAGTTAGATGACTTGCCCTAAGCCTATATGCTGAATGAATCTTAGTACTTTCCCAGAGTCTAAACTTTTCAGTTGCTCCTTTCTAAAAAAATATATACCTAGCATTGGCAGTATGCTTCTAGTTACAGCTTCATACTCAGCGAGAATGTGTTGAGTTGTCTCCTCTTCGTAGTCACAGAATCTACATTCGGGTGAGTTTTGTATACCTAAAACACAGAAATATTTGTATAGTCTACATTACCCTGTTAGCAGTACTTACTTCGGGTTAGTTGATCGGGTTGTAAACCCCTAGAATCGCCTAGTTTTTCCAAAAGACCATTTGCTACAAGCACTAGCTTTGTCTTAACTAAGTTGGAGTTAAGTGCCTTCAACGCAGCCTGGCTGTCTGATAGAATTGCAATATCACAGTTGTGATAGCCTCTATATCTAGGTTAAACTGGGCACATCTCATTATTGCACATATTTCTACTGGGAAGATACTGGTGTGTTTTCCCATTGACTGCCAATACTGAGTCCTAAGGCCTGCAACCCCTAATCCTATACTATATTCCGTCAAGCATACATCCGTATACCACTTGATAGTGTGTGGTTTTAGTACGTATGATCTTTCCGGCGTCCACGATATTTTGTCGAACCATTTAATGGTAAAACACCGTTCAAATATATTCCTCTATTTCATTTCATCTCTTGGCATGGATATTAGAGAGGCACCCCTCGTCCATGTATGGAGAAGTTTCTGGCAAATCTCCACAAATCTCGGAGGTAGTTTTATTACCATCGACTGACAGTCTTAGCAGTGTTTCTTTGATTTTGTGTTCGATTTCTAGATGAAATGGTGTCAAATCGAGAATAGCTTCTAACGCTGCCGTTGGGCATACACAGGCTAGTCTTTGTAGGGAGTTGATGGGCCTAGTGACCGTCACTTGGTTCGCTCTCTCTCCCCATGCGACTATGCCATTAACTAGTTGCTTTCACTATCATGTTATAAAGCCAGAGCATGTTTTTAGTCTATCTTATCAGCAATCAATCAACATAAGATTCCACGTTACCATGTCCGTCTATTTGTTTGTACGTCCGTATAAATTCCGTGAACTCCGTAAAAGTATGTACGAGTATAACAGATAGAGCCACCAAACGTATTACTCAAGTCAAGTAAGGAACCGATAAGAAATATTCAAATATAGAAAAAAAAAAAAATATTAAAAAACCTCGTGAGAGGAAAAAGTATTCTATTTTTTTATGAAGTTTTGTTTGGACTTGAGTATATCTTATCATGTCTGTACAGGTCTGTTTAGTGTGAATGCATCTTAAAGGCATATCCACACGGTATCATATATCTGGCAATAATCTAAATTTTGAACAATTTGCGTTTAGTTTCCTGTCACTAGTAGCACAAATTTGTAGATATTTGAAACATTTGACACATATGATAAATGTGTCCGATATATGTATGACCGTGAGAACAAGGCTTTATACTGGTTTCAGTTTATCTTGTAGCAAAGCATACTCGACTGCAGCGCTTTTCTTTATGTTAGCTATTGTTCTTATACATTTATAATGCTTTTGTTTAATACTACAAAAGGAAAAGTTTTCATTTGTTTGAGTTTTGATTGCAGAAAGCACTCATTAAGTTTAAAAATGCAAACAAATCAATATATCTTTTTTTATACACAAGTAAAAGTTTGCTTGCGTCAGTGGCAATTGCAACTGATTAAGCATTATATATACTTCTATACTACAAGTACTATATTTAATCATATATAGAAGTTCACTGCGCCCTGACGTATGCAACAAATGCACAACCGAGCAAACAAAAGTGATACAGCCTTTTTGTCTTTGTTTCACAATTCATTGTCTATGTCTGTCTGTCTGTCTGTCTGTATGACTCTTCGTCCGGCTACCGAAGTGCCACACGCAGCACATTAAGCAGCTGCTGCTCGCTTTAACTATTGCAAGCTGTTGCGCTAAATGGGTTAAACGGCCAAAGTATGAAACAGAAGGCAGCTTAGCAGACGAATCTCGTAGATAAAAATGCAAATAGTGCATGTGTCAAGGACCTCACGCTTGATATGAAACTAAATAGAACGAACACAAAAAAGGCTTCACCGCGTGATGTCAAAGACGCACCACGTGTTGCTAAATGATATGATGAAGAACATACTCTTAATCAGGATAAAGATGTTTTTCATATTATATTATACAATACACTTCATACAACATTTTTAAATTACGGTTTGTTACAGATTTTGTAACACTTGAAAAACGACGTTACATAATAAATGATACATAATAAAGGTATATGTACGATAAGTATAGAAAATGATTTTTCATAGCCCAAGGAAAGAAGTACAGATTATTCCCTTTCGAAATGGTTGTTAGTAGATAATGTTAGGTACCCCAGCTGCAAACTATGCATCACTGCGTTCTGTTTCTATTACTCTGGGTACTAAACTTCGTATCACATGCATTACATCTGATCTGTTTCGAATACTAATTGTACGCATTACAAGCGACACATTGCGAATGCTGATTGAATGCAGTAAGTTACTGTAGAGAAATAAATGCTGCAAGATCAACGCAATTAAGCCGATCTGTTTGTGATATATAAAGTCGTAGTTCTATCTACGTTCTATATAAGAAAGAAATAATGTATGTATGTTTGTCCTCTATGCGTTACTAAACCATTCATCCGATTGTGATGAAACTTTGTTGGGTTCTTCTGTGTAGAGGGATGGAATGTTTTATACATGTTAATGGGGTCGGTGGAGTATGGGTAAGAGGGGCAAGAAGAAGTTGGAGGTAGCGGATTAGATGGTATGCGAAAGGAGAGGCAGGGGAAGGGGTGGTAAAAGAAAAAGAAAATGAAGCGAATAAAAATATTTTATACCGACCAAAAATGCCATTGGGGGGAACGTTACCCATTTCCCTCACTCTATATCAGACAATGACGTGCGATGTAAGTACGGGGTACGCCCAAAACCTCTTAAATCGGCATGACCATACCTTTGCTAATAATGCGAAGCGTTTGTCCATGCCAAGCCACCATGTCAAAAGAAATGAAAAAGTTTTTCATGTAAATTCCCAAAGCTGAGTGGTTTGTATGGGGGCTACCCTATAAAAATTAGAAATCACAACTTTTTCTCCATATGTGAAGCGTTCGCCCATAAGAAGCAACTACATTAAATTTTAAGTTGATATTGACTGTATAAATAAAGTGTTCATAAAAAATCCCAAAAGTGGGCGATAAGTTTGTATGGTGGCTACTCTAAAATTGGGCGGGACACGTAAAAAAAAATGTGGTCAATGTCAACATGACATTGGATATGGTAGTTGCTTATGGACACAAGCTTCACAACTATGTGTCACGTCATTCACGTTTAGGTTCTTAGATTTTATAAAAATGGATGGTAGTAAAGCTTCGGTTCCACCGAAGTTAACATTTTTTCAAAAATCTTCGGTTACCACAAAAAACAAAAATTATCTTCCCATTTGGCCATTTTAAAGATTTGTAGCACTGTCGTTTAAGAACATGATTTTTATCGTGTCTATCACCACATTCCGACCATTTCTCCTTTAATTCGCGGTTCAAACGCATCAGTTGAATTCGATACCACATCCCCATAATCGTATCATTTGGTTTGGAGTGATCCCACCAAATACAGAGCATGGTTTTTTGGCTCCGCCGTTGCTGTTGATGTTTGGCCGGGTTCAACCCGGCTTTTTTCTTTTGGGATTGTCGTAGCGGATCCACTTTTCATTGTCAGTTACAATTCGATGCAAGTATCCCTTCCTTTTTTTTTAATTCATGGTGTATGCATATCACGTCGTTTGGTGTCGAGTTCATACCATATTCACAATTCAACTCAATCAATGCTCTGTCAATTGGCTTGCTAGATCCTGAGATAAAGTACAATTTCTCAAAACACATAGCAATGTTGGCATGCTTTATTATTGTAGCCCATCAATCGGCCTATTCACAGTATAATATGGTCGGGCAACTCAGCTATAGCACTCTTATTACTATTTGATTTTATATCAAAATGCCAAAGTTGATGTTTTATTTTCTTGTTTAATTTCATCTGCAGTCATCATTTCCATGTGCTGGGTGGCCGGTGCTGTGGTGGGCTTCCTGCCGCTATTCGGCTGGCATGCAGATGTCGATCATAATCAGTCATGTCTATTCGTTGAGGTTATGGATTACAACTATTTGGTGTTTCTCTATTTTGCAACAATTATAACGCCAGCACTGCTAATGCTTGCATTCTATGCGCATATTTATAGAGTAATCATAAAGCAGGTGAGTTTTGTTTTTTAAAGATTTTATGCAAAGCAACCTTTTGTAATGCTGTTTTTTCCTATACTAGGTACGCCAAATTGTCACCATGAATCCATCCACCGATCTCAGTCGTCGCTCGTCCACTGCACAAATTCAAATATCTACGCCGGGACGTGTGGGCTGTCACGGTGGCACCATGCTGCGCGTTTTGGGTGCAGCACGCAAACGCGATGTCAAAGCTACGCAAAATCTTTCGATCATTGTGCTCTTCTTTATGATCTGCTGGATACCGCTGTACACCATCAATTGCATCAAAGCCTTCTGTCCGGATTGTTATGTACATCCAAAATTAACGCTTTTCTGCATAATACTCTCACATTTGAATTCGGCAGTTAATCCGGTACTTTATGCATATCATCTAAAGGATTTTCGTGCAGCGCTCAAGAATCTATTGCTAAAGATAATGGGTGTCGAAATTGATCAGCAAGCGGAGGCAATACATCGCTTTTCGGTAGCCAGTCAACATCGGTTGCAGTCAATGGATTCACGTTCAATGCAGCCGCGTATGTATATCGGTGCGTATGTGCAGTTGCAAATGTTTTAATAAAATCCGTCAATTTTCTTTTTCTCACTTTCAATGCACGACAGATTCACCCATTTGGCTGCGACAGCAACAGGAAGCGCTCAAGAATTCACAATTGTTACCAAAATGTGGCGTTGTCACGCCCTGTTTTAATAATATACACCAAACTGTGGCAGCGGTAGCCTCTGTGACAACGGATATCGAGCGTGAAATGTGGAACATTGTAGAGGCCTCCAGTGGCGCTGAACTGGGCGAGGTGAACTATGAATTTCCGAGCGATAAGGCAGACAGTGACAAGGATAGTAATGCTTCAACGTTGAAGGATCATCGCAGTGCACAACAGCAACAGGCGCATCAGCGACGCTATGACAGTACCTACTCTTACGATAATCAAAATTATTCCTCAAGCAATGATGACAACGATGATGACGACGATGCTGATGCAGTTGAATATGAGGAAGTTTTTCTATCAAAGAATAATCAAAATCAACCAGTAGATCCCATAGAGTTACGCAAATCACTAATTGCATGTGTTATGCGCGAAAAGCTACGCTCCGACAACGAAATAGACTTTCGTACACATCAACGTGCGCTGAGTGACACATATCACACGGAATTCGGACTGCCCAAGCAATGTTCTACGAATACATCGCCTACAAATGGCAAACTAATGCTGCGCATGGCACTCAGCCGTGAGGCAGCATCCAATAATTGTCTGCCCGCTATAGCAGCTGTGGCAGCTGCCCAAGCAGCAGTTTATGTCATCGATAGTGGTGACAAGAATGCACTATGCACAGCGGGACATAAACGGACAAAGTATCGAAAACCATCGCCGCTGGCGTTAAACTCACAGAAAATTAAACGTTCCTGCTCCTGCACAAGTGATTCTTCCGCCGCGGATGCCACAAAAGACGAAGCAAAGACACCAACAGAAAACTCCAATAATAGTCTGAGTAGTATGCAACAGTGTAGTACAGAGCAGAGTAGTACTAAATGTGTCAACGGCAGCCAAAATCAAAATAGCAATAAACAAAATTATAAACAACAACAACAACAGAATTTCCACACCGTTTGCAATTCGCCAAAGTTAAATCATCATGAACGCATATTGAGTCCATTAAAGACGGTTGGCAATTTTATGTTTCAACCGATTTCAAAACATTCCAGTTTATTTCATATTTTTCAAACAAGTTCAGCAGCGGCAACAATGACAAGAACAGCAACAGCAACTATATGCAACACTGTAGTGGCAGCAGCAGTAGCAACAGCAACAACAACAATGTCATCAATAGATCTAACAACAACAAATGATATCAGCAATTCAGCAATTAAGCCAACAGCAGCATCTCTGCTTGCATCACAACCGTCCCTAGTCAATACCAGCACCAGCACCATCTCCAACGCCAACGCCAACGCCAACGCTTCCATCACTAATCCTTCCCACATTAGGCACACCTCGAATGCAAACAGTTGACCATTGTCAACAGAAGAGCTAAGAATGACTACGACAGAATTTTAAATTTAAGTGAAATACTCGCGAAAGCAGCAGCAAACTAAGCTTTTCTAATTATGTTTTATATTGTGTATGTGTAGGGTATTCTTGGAATAGTATATATTCCTGAAGCCAAAGCATACATACCAAAGTATATTCTATATACCTAGTTATTTGCATACATACTACCTATGTATAATGTATAGTTTAAAACCAAAAAGACAATTTCTTTGCGTAATTGTTGTTTCTTTGAAAGTGATTTCAGCTTTTAATCTTTGTTGTTAAATGTTTGCTACGCTAGGAAACTAAAAGCATTTATTTCTCCATAGTTTTAACTACATATTTAAGATTTTTATGTATATTTAATGTAAATATTTCTGATCTATATAAGTTTATGTATGTATGTATGTTTGTATGTAAATGGTTTCGATTTCTACTATTTATGCCTGTGTATATTTATTTGTATATATAAACGTCTGTGAGAAAATAAAGCTAGTATGAAATAAAACGACTTCTTAACTTTTATTACTTTTATATTGTAGTTTTCTCAAGAAGGCACATTGAGCCAGATTCCATTTTTTTGGCATAAATTCGAATAATATAGCTAGAAAGGCTGAATTTTGTTGGAATTGATCATATTAGTACTTAAAGTAAGTGAGAAAAATTTCAAGTCAATCCGACCACGCCCACCTATACCGCCCATATTAGGACACATTGTTGAGGAGTTCTTTTTCTAAGAAATGTTCCTTAATAGTATTATATTCTACATTTGGTGCTTATAAAAGTTTAATAACTTCCTTTGGTAACGATGTTTTTTTTAATCTAAGGCTTGAAAGTAAAAAATCCGATTAATCCATTGATCGGTGGAACACATCCGTTAAATTGTTGATACGAGAATTTCGTCTCGCATATTATCGTCTATTGCGCTTATAAAGTTTATTTCGCGCTTCCAAAGCAACCGATATGTAATACCGATGTTGCTATTCTCTGCGAACCGTGAACTAAAACTTTGTGAACAGTTGCTGACAGTGGATACCAAGAATACTTTTCCATATAATTCGACGCAGTTCCTTGGCAGAAATGGCCGAATTTAGTAATATTTACGGGGAATTCACAGGATATAGTTATTAAAATAATATAAAACCGGTGTAGATTATCATTATCTAATCCTAAGCTATACTAATATTATAAAGCTGAAGAGTTTGTTTGTTTGTTTGCTTGAACGTGCTAATCTCAGAAACTACTGGCCCGATTTGAAAAAATCTTTCAGTGTTATATAGCTCTTTTATCGAGGAAAGCTATAGGCTAAGACCAATATTAATATAAATCTAAAATCTATATATGTATGTATGTATGTGAAAGGTTGGGAGGGCCACACAATTTCACAAAAGCGCTAGATGTTGTTCAACTCAACGCTGGATGTCGCACCAGCTGGTCATGAGCTAAAGACGTCAATGATCATGAGTTAGTGTTTTTAAACTTTTATTACTACTTTATTATATGTATTTAAATTTATCTTCTATATATATAAAAATGGAAGTATGTATATATGTTCATTATAGACTCCGAAACCGCTCAACCGATTTTGATCAAATTTTGAGGCAATATTCAAAATAGTCCCGTGGGTCATCCTGTAAAGATTCGTGGTGATTGGATAAACAGAAAATTTTTTTTTAGATTTTTCTAATTTTAATACAATTGGAGGTAGAGTAAAGGAGCATGTGGTAGGTGGGGAAGGTGGAAGGACTGTCAGGGAGTAGGAGTGACAGGGGGAAGGAGTGGCAGGGGGAAGAAGTGGCAAGGGGAAGGAGTGGAAGGGGGATGGAGTGGCAGGAGAAAGAGGAGGGTCACGTACAACGTCGCGGGGACCGTCTAGTATTAATGAAAGATGCCGTTTGTTTTTAAATGCTCTTCTTGAGGTCATTCGTATTTCCACTTCCGTTTTGTTTTGGCTTATCCACATGTAATAACTCCAAAATAATTTTTGTATTTCTTGTTTACGGGATGTTATCATGTCTTTTTCTTCTTTATCCCTTATTTGCCACTTTTTTAACTGTAGTTTATATGAGATTTTAAGTACGAACTGAAAAAATCTTGGACGTGTTGGACGTGTAGCCTTAAAGTTTGATATTTCAATGTTTGCATTGAATGAAATGAAATTATTATCAACATTCCAGTTCGATTGTTCAAATTCAAAGAGTTTTTCTTGCATTGAATCTTATCTCACAGAACGCCACTTTCAAGTTAAGATTAATAATGCGTATTTAACTCTATGCAACATTAAAGCAGCAGTTAATTAAGTAAGTGTTTTGGGTCCTTTGTTTGTATATAATTTACACCAACGACCTACTAGTGAGTCCGTTGCAACAGGAAATTCAGTAGAAGAAGCAAAGTGGAAACTAAAATTACCATACATTCTGTCTTCGATTGGTGTTCAATTTGAGGACTTAAATTAAATAGCACAAAATCTTTGCATAACAACTTCACAAAAATATCACAAATATCCAACTATACATTAATGAAATACGACGAAATATCTGAGTATGATTTTGGACGCAAAGTTCAAATGGAAAGAGCACATAAAGATTAAAAACCAAGAACTTGACCCAAAGTTCAAATCAATGAAATGGCTCATAGGCGCTCAATCCACTCTGTCACTTGAAAATAAATAGACTATTTATAAACATATTTTAAAACCTGTATGGACTTACGGCATTCAACTGTGGGTAGCACAAGCCAAAATAGCATAGAAAGCATCCACCGATTCTAAATAAATACCGCTAGAAGTATAACATGGTTTGTACTGAGTACAAAGTTTTCCATACAAATGAGCGATAAGTTTGTACGGGGGCTACCCCAAAAAGTTGGCGGGACAGGTCCATTAGTCTAAGCGACATATATGCTAAGCGACTTTCCATAAAAAGCCAACACATCGTATTTCAATCTAATATTCGTATAAGGGCTACCCCTAAAAGTGGGTGGGTCGCACCCATTAATGAATATGTCAAGCTTCCGGCCATAACAAAACACCAATTACCAATTATGAAGTTAATATTGACTACAATAAAATAGTTTTTCATACAAAAACTCAAAAGTAGTCGGGGTTTGTATGGAGGCTACCCAAAAAAGTGGGCGTGGTGGGTCAAACTTGATAATCTTTTAAACGGCAATAATAAGGAGTGTATGTGCCAATTTTCAACTGGAACAAACTGATAATACCATTTGACACTATGTATGAATGGTATAAAAAGAATTTTTTTAAATTTATAAACAAAAACAAATCTTAAAAAGGCAAACGGAAATAGTTATATCGACTCAGCTTTCAATGGTGATCAAGAATATATACACTTTGTGGAGCCTGCCTCCTTCTGTCTGTTACATACATTTGCACAAAATTAGTATACCCTTGGCCCAACAGTACAGTATATAAAATCAACCGTTTAAATAGTTTTAATGGCTTAAGCAGGGAATAAAGCCGGAACCGGGACCGTTAACCGAAATTAACCGATTAAAATTGAGAACCGAAACTGGTATCGATATTTAATTTTTTTTTTTTTTTTAAACCGGAACCTTTTATCGAAATAAAATAAAATCAAAGAAAGAAACATCTGGAATACTATTAATGAAATTGTTAAAGTTCTCGAACCAGCTAAAATTTCAACGACTAAACTTCAAAAACTTCATTGTAAAATTCAAATTGGTAAAAAAGCTAGTGGTTTAGCTAAACTTTTAGTCTCTGAATTAGAAAAACGTAATAGACTTACGTTTTTCTAATTCAGAGACTAAAAGTTTAGCTAAACCACTAGCTTTTTTACCAATTTGAATTTTACATTTACATCTATTCGAGAATTGTGCCTTTTTTGTTTGCATATTTTTAGACGCCCCGATAAAACGTAGAACTGACTTCTGAACAGGAAAGTATTTGTATATCAGCTTTGACAGATCAATATTCCAGAGTTTTATCTGTTGCTGAAAAAGTGCAACAAGTTGAGGAAAGTAGTGCTAGCTCAAGTAATTTATCTGGAACTGGAACTGGACCAACTTGATGCATACATGGATTTGTTTAATAAGAAACACGAAGATATAAAAAGTAATGTATTATTAAAAAAAATTCTACGAGGGCTGCTATTTATATTTCGGGAACTGGCAACACTAATGTCAAAATAAAGTTTAACATTTTTTGGCAAAATCGGTTGTTGTGCCCAAAACATCGATGCCTATTAATATAATACAAAAAAAAAATGCTTCTGTCCATAAGATGATTTATATGTATAAATAGAATATAGAATTTGAAGTTGATATTGACTGTAATGAAATGGTTATAGCATCTCCGATGCTTCGATTACAAACTCCATAACAAAATTATAACACTATTTACGCTATGTGTGAAGAGTATTCAAATTTAAGTGTGTCTGTATCTACTTTCTCTTGAAAAAAGAATAGTTTATTTAAAGAAATTTAAATAGCATGTAATTTTTTTCAAGAATTTTAATATTGGTCGGTACCGTACCGGTATACGGAATTTAAAAATCCGAAATGAAATCGACACAGAACCTTTTACGGAAACACACATTTCGGTAGGTACCGAAACACTAACTAAACCGAAATTCACTTCGGTTTTATTCCCTGGACTTAAGTATATTTCGAAACAGTTTAAAACAAAAACTCTGCTTTTTTAATAAAATTAAATTTTCTTATGTATTTAGAGACACCTCTGTTGCTGCTAGTTATTCTGAAAACTGTATACATATATTTAAAATATTTATTACAGAAGTTCCAGTTCCGGAACTTAATGTTCAAATGTATTTTGATGACAAAAAGATTGGCAGCGCCATTCACACCTAAGGTGCGAGCGCAAGGTAACGAGTAATATACGAATTCACATGAGAACAAGCGGGATAAATGTATACAGTGGCAGAGTTGATTTTCTGTATATGCTTTGCGTATTCCAATGTGCAGCTTCCAATGGTGGTTGTGTATATATACTAACTGACTATCAGCTGCTTTATCAAAGCTTCTCACCAACAACACTCACTGTCTGTCAGGTAGTGGTTCGTGTAAATAATAATCGAAAGCATTTTATTTATTTTTTAATTTTTTTCAAGAAATAATTTCAAAACACCATAGCAATCTATGAAATTTTTAACGACACTTTGATGAATTGTCAGAAACTTTCAGTTAGTTTTTGTTCGGTATTCAATTGAGAAACATTTTATTATTTTAGTAAATATTTCGAATGATATGAGTTACATTGCAAAAGCCGCGTTTAAGACTTTGTTTAGAATTCATCCAACCGCTGCTCAGCGCATTAAGGCGTTCCACCTATTTAATATGAAAGCGCTAACGACTAGTATGGACCTAAACCTTGTCCGCCTGCCGCAAACTTCGCCGGCTTCAACCATGACGACCAAGATGACAATTCCTCCCCTGCCGACGCTTCCGGCCGAACCCATGATGCCCACGACCGATCCCATGCTGCCGATACCGCCAGTGCTTGCAACACCGCCGGCGCTTCCATCGCAAACATCGATATCGATAGCAGCTGATGTAGTTAAAAGCACTTTTTGCAATGCGATGCTTGGCAAGTTCCCAGCTGTTTTTCCAAAGCTTTTCAAGTGCCAGTGGAAGTCATATGAAGGTCAAAAGAAGGTGAGTGTTCATACGCTATTTGATTACGGCCGAGGTGGGTGTGCGCGCCGACGACAACGAAAGATATAAGAAAAAAGTGAAATATTTATGAAAACAACAAATATTGCGATTAGAAAAAGTATTATTTAATAATTCCATTTCATGTACACATTTTAGTTTTACGCGGACTTCAGCAGAGCATACCTCCATAACGATACCATGGCAAAACGTCAATTCTGTGTGGGTGGCAACTGGAAGATGAATGGCGACCAGAAGTCCATTACGGAGCTCTGCCAGCTGTTGAGCAGCAGTAAATTGGATCCCCAGACTGAAGTGATTGTCGGCTGCCCGGCGCTGTATGTGATGTTTGCGCGTAACTTGCTGCCGACCACCATTAGCGTTGCCGGCCAGAACTCGTACAAAGTGCAGAAAGGCGCCTTCACCGGTGAAGTGTCGCCAGCCATGTTGAAGGATGCAGGCGCCACTTGGGTCATTCTGGGGCATTCCGAGCGTCGTCAAATCTTCAAGGAATCCGATGAGCTCATTGCTGAGAAGATCGAACACGCACTGGCAGAGGGTCTGAAAGTGATTGCCTGCATTGGCGAGACGCTGGAGGAACGTGAGTCCGGTAAAACCAACGATGTTGTCGCTAGGCAGATGGTGGCCATTGCTGCCAAGGTCAAGGACTGGACCAATGTTGTTGTAGCCTATGAACCGGTCTGGGCTATCGGCACCGGCAAAACAGCAACGCCCGAGCAGGTCAGTTTTTGTTTTAAATTGTTTTTTTTTTTTTTTTTGTTAAAATTACTTGATTGTATTTTTTGTGTTTGCAGGCACAAGAGGTACATAAATACCTTCGCGGCTGGTTCTGTGAGCACGTCACACCCGAAGTGGCCGAAAGCGTACGCATTCAATACGGTGGCTCTGTCACTGGCAAGAACGCCAAGGAACTTGCATCACAGCCCGATATCGATGGCTTCTTGGTTGGTGGCGCCTCATTGAAGGCAGAATTCGTCGACATTGTCAATGCCAAAAATTAAAGAAGTGCAAATGGACGGCGTAAGTCATATGCAGGCAACCACCGCACAACAACAAAAAAAGTATCAGCAGCAGCAGCGACAGGCGCCCAGCTCACTGCCCACAATTATTTAATTGTAGGACTCTTCGAAATTCAATAGTGTTTTTAGTTGGTAGCCAAAATCTTTAATTAATAATTATCAAATTTACTGTAACTGGTGTATCATCACACACACATACACACTCATTGCACATTACATATATTTTTACGTTCAAAAATACGTTAAGTTAAATCTGCATATAAAGCATTATTAAATTATATCAATTGTTAAAAATCGCTTTGAACTTTGAATTCGTTTGTTTGATATACACAGATAATTTCGATTGATAAGCCTAAACAAGCGTAAACGGTGCTCCATAATTTGGAAGCATTATCAATGTTTAAAAAAAAAGTGTGTACTATGTTAATACATACAATATTATATACAAGATTATAGATCTGAATGAAGACACGCTTCACTGAAAGCAGTTAATTTAACTGAAATTGCTACTCAGTGTATTACGAAAACGTTCAATAGTGTATTCCTTTAAACTGGAAAACCTTTCAAACCTTGAAATTTATCGGGGCAAATTTTCGGGAGTGTATCTGAAAATACGTAAAAATATTTTGAAAACTTGGCTAGGTTTTGCCTGTTGTACAGAGAGTGTTCGAAATTACTCACAGGCAACTGTGAGTACTTCATATTTAATAAAGCTATTTAAGTACTTATTTCAAATTTAGTCATTATGCTAAGTTAACTCTGCTAGCATCTGTTTTCTTGCACTGTTGTAGAAAATGAAATACTTATTTCATATATTTTCGTGTGTTTTAAATATACAATCTTCTCTAGTAATAGACATGAAAACATAACTCTTCCAGCAACCCATTCCGGTTTCCCATAATATTTGTTTATTTCGCACCAGTTGTAGTGAAAATTGCTCAATCCTATGAAGAAGATTGTGGAAAATACATAATCCAATGGATTTTTCGAATCGAAAATGAAATCAGCAATAGTTGACACTTAAGTAAATTGAAAACTGTTAGCTTCTTGAAGTACTATCTACCCGTATCAATTTCCTAGATTTTTGTAAAGAATACTTCTTCTGCTACGGAAACTCAATGATTGCGACTATCGCCGAATTTGTTCGATTGTTTTTTGTAGCCAATCCTCATCAGAAAATGACAATATAAAGCAATTTTTGGACAAACCTATGTAACAAAAGAAGTATTCCGTTTGAAAATCTTATAAATTGAGGCGGGTAGATAATATTTCAGATAGTCATCCGTTTTGTATATATTCTAGTATTAACTATTGCTGATTTTAGCGCCGATTCCCGAAACCCCTATTGGAATATGCATTTCCCACATAGTCGTTCGCAGGATTGATAAAGTGACATAGTTCCACAATAACTGGTAAAGACTAAAGCAATATTAAAGGAAACTGCATTAAGCTACTAGATTAAGGTTTCTGAAATTTAAAAAAATATCGATATTGATAATATCGCCATACAGAAAATGGCGCAATTGAAAAAAAAAACACCCCTATTTTGCAATTGATCGTTGTCAATAGTCGTTTCTCACATTGCATCAATGTAGAACTAGCCTACTACATATCACACTCATCAAACCTTTAATTCATGTGATATAGGGAACATTTGCGTAAGTTCACTTTTCAGTGATACAATCAATGTATGAGACGTTTATAAGGCTTTAATAAAAAAACAACATGTCCTTATGATTCTTCGCTCATTTTATAATCTACTATCTGCTACAGGGTGCGTCATTTTGTGGTCACCTATGAAAACTTAAATTTACTTTTTACAATTTCATCATGACGGATAATCCAATGGATTATCACGCTGTGTGGAAGCGTTAATACGCAGAATATTCGTTACTGGAGGACTGAAAACTCACAACTAATTCATAATGAGCCTTTATACTCGCCAAAAGTCACCGTTTGGTGTGGTGTATGCGATGACAGAGTTATCAGCTGTATTTCTTTGAAGACGACGCCAGGACCACCATTACGGTCAATGGGGTGCGCTATCGGGCCATGATTCGTGATTATTTCGCACCAATTCTCGAATAAAATGTTATATACGATTAGCTGGTTTCAACAGAACGGCGCGACATGACAAACTGCACGCGAAGCAATGGTTTTACTGCGACCAATGTTCGATAGACGTTTTATTTCGAAATGTGGCGATTATAATTGGCCGCCACGGTTTCCAGCTTTAACGGCTCCTTACTTTTTTCTGTGGGGATATCTCAAGAAAAAAGTGTATGCGAATCGGCTAGAGACCCGAGAGCAGCTTAAGGTCAACCAATTGCCGAGAAATTGCCGCTATTTATCAAAGAAACGTTGAAAAAATGGATGGAAAACGCCGAATAAAGATAAGATCTGAGGGTGGACATTTGCCCGATGTCATTTTCCACAAATGACCAAACAAATTGTACAGGACCAAATAAGTTCTTGTGTGTATTTTTTAATTTGTCTTTATTTGAAAGCTTCTTGTCCACTCTTGGCTTGTTTTTTATTGGACAGAATATGCGGCAGATTAAACTTTCAATAAAGTAAGTAGATCAAAACATGTATACGTTTCCAAGAGCAACAAAAAAAAAAAGCAGACAAGAAAAAACGTTAACTTCGGTTGAACCGAAGCTCTAATACCATTCACACGAAACTTTAAATAGTATTGTAATACATAAAAGTGGGGGTTTAAATAGGGGCTACCCCAAAAAGTGGGTGGTACACGCTCACTAGTAGATGTGTGTGAAGCGATGTAGTAGATGTGTAAGATGCCGCCATATCGAATTTCAAGTTGATATTGAAGTTTTCCATACAAATGCATAAAAGTGAATTGTGGGTTTATATGGGACTACCTCAAAAAGTGAAGTATATGAAGCGGTTGTCCATTAAAATCCACAAAATCAAATTGCAAGCTAATATTGATCTAAATGAAGGATTTTTTCATAAAAAACATAAAATTGCACGTTGGGTTTGTATGGGGGCTACCTCAAAAAGTGGGAGGGCCACGCTCAATTGTCTATGTATGTTTAGCGGATGTCTCTTAAAAAGCACCATATCGCATTTCAACCTAATATTGACTTTAATAAAAAAAGTTTTTCTTACAAAAAGTCAAAAGTGGACCATAGGTTTGTATGGGAGCTACCCCAAATAGTGGGCGGGCCATGCCATTTAGTCTATGTATGTTAAGCGGCTGACCATAAAAAGGCACCACATTGCATTTCAACATAATATAGACTTTAATAAAGAAGTTTTCTTACAAAAAGTCAAAAGTGGACAGTAGGTTTGTATGGGAGCTACCCCAAATAGTGGGCGTGGCAGGTCAATCTTGATACTCTATTAAACTACAATAAAAAATGTATATGTTCAAAATTTCAACTGGATAGCATAAAAATTGGTACCCAAAAAATGCGCAACAACATACAGACTAATAGACAGACGGACATGGCTAGATCGATTCGTCTCGTCGAGCTGATCAAGAATATATATACTTTATGGGGCCTAGAATAGCTCCTTTAATGCGTTACAAACTTTCAGACAAACTGATAATACCATTTCACACTATATGTGAATGGTATAAAAATATTTAATAT
The DNA here is from genome assembly GCA_035044765.1 of Leucophenga montana. Taxonomy (NCBI): domain Eukaryota; kingdom Metazoa; phylum Arthropoda; class Insecta; order Diptera; family Drosophilidae; genus Leucophenga; species Leucophenga montana. The sequence continues at coordinate 1,984,756 of JAWNNQ010001877.1, read as the reverse complement.
AAGGAGGTACTTTAATAAAAATAAACGAAAATTTAATAAATCAAAATATCAACTTAAATAATAATTGTACGAGCGTTTTTGTTCTAATTATTTTAGAATTGATAAGAGAGCAGAAGCTAGTTATACCCTGGCCTGGAGATCAAGTGTATACAAATGTATGTAAAAGGTAGAAGGAGGCGTGGCGTACCCCATAAACAATATATATTCTTTATCCGCATCAAAAGTTACACAAAAAGTGAATAGTATTATAATTTAGTCACAATGCTTGCAACGCATTGAAGAAAGCATCGGAGACCCGGAGAAAGTATATACTCGTATATTCGTGATCAGTATGACAAGACGTTCTAGTCATGTCAGTCTGTCTGTCTGTCTGTGTGTTTGTCTGCGCCGTATTCCGTCAAGCAGTAAAATATTGGCTTGAAAGTTAGTATGGACGCTTTTTATTGCCATAAACAACACATAACAACACAAGTTTCAAAGTGACCGCTATTTACTCGACAAAACCACTTTTTATTTATTTTGTTGTATCGAGCACGTTTGAATTAAAGCAACTATTTACAAGTATTTTTCAAAAAATAAGAATTGTTTTAAATTGGTCTATTACATACGAAAGGATAACCCGTTTCATAAGTAGATGATAATGAATAAATTTTACACTTGAATCACTAAAAATTTGAGGACTCGATAGCTCAACTGTCTTCAACCCACGATCAACACAACATTTTTTTAAGTACTTTTAATTTTTTCTACTCATTTCATGCGCAACATTATCCGGAGCGCTGTTTACAGCAGTCAAAAAGTAGACAACCACTAGCAGTCCTGAGAGCACGATTCTGACCCCTTTACAGGCATTGCCATTGAGTCTTACTGAGTACTCCAGACAGGAACAGCATAATTTAGCACAGATCATCCAATAGCTTTATATGTGGTAATTATTGTCCTTACCCAAAGAAGACACAGCAAGCGACTTCAGCACTTTGTTTCTTGACATAATTCAATTAACTGTATTGGTGGCATGAGTCGAGAATCTAAGCAGAGGATCTAACCACCAACAAACACATCTAGTTCCATCCTAGTCCAGGAGGTGAACATGGAAGCCGACGACTTGTGGGTTGAGAGCTTGATGTTGTGAGCATTGAAAAACAAATTCTGTAGATATTGATTCTCGCACAAAATTCATCGTCGTTCACGCCCGAGTATAAAATGGTACAATCATCCGCATAGGTCACCAAATCTATACACGAAGGAGGTAGATGCATCTTTGCCAAATACAGGTTTAACTCCCACCTCGACTTCACCGCCCTGAACTCAACGTATGCCCTTTTACCATTAAGATAGTTTAATAGCCAGCGTTTTCTTTTGTCATTGTCATTCGCTAGGAGCAATGTTCGGACATCGATTGTAATAATAATGATTCCAAAACTCTCGCAATTGAGTTTGTTGTCACTTTCAGTTGGTTCAGTTTTGAAGTAAAATTCAAAGGTAAAATGATACACTTGCGCAGAAATCTCAAAAAGCAAAAGTAATGAAAATGGGCACACGGCTGATATGAATCAATTTTATTGTATTTTAATTTTATTTTATTTTTTTAAATCTAAGTAATCTTTCAAAAAAGTATAAAACAGAAGTAAACGTTGGTGTTTCCGAGCAAAAAGAACAAGTGTAAAGAGTATTAGAGCCTCGGTTCAACCGAAGTTAACGTCTTTTCTTGTTTTTTTTACCAATATTTTACATTTCTTGATCAAAGTCAGTAGACGACCGCTTCACATTCATATACTAATGGGCGTGTCCGCCCACACTTAAGAGTAGACCCCATATAAGCCTACCGAAAAGTATTAGAGCGTCGGTTTTAGTGTTTATTTTCTAGTATTATAAACAAATGTTATATTGCAACCATAAAGCAACCGTTGCATAAAAGTCAAAAAAGTTTAAATTTTAAAAAATTTCATAACAGTTTTGCTTCCGACATATTAGTGCGATATAAACAATTTATTAATTCAAAAGAATTTTTTTGCCCTAAACAATTTAAGCATATTTTTTAATTGGAGTACGCTATCTAAAAACTTAACAAAATTCCGAACCGTATACCAAATCGATAGCTTGTTTTAAAATGGAACCAAATTTAAAGAAATTTACCATCGATGTGGTAATAACGCGTATTGATTTTGAAGACTGTCCCGAAGAAGAGGAATGTGCCGACTGGGAGTTGTCGTTGAGAGATCAAACTATTATGCTAGAACCGGATCGTGTTATAGTTGTAGATTTTCCGCCTACGCCACTCTTTGAATTTCACGCACAACCGTGTGATCTATGCGATACGCTAAGCAAACAGGGTTTCACTGTGAAAGCATATCGCGATGAGAAACTTTTGGGTATGTACGATTGGAATGTATTTCCACTGCGCTACATTTATGCATAACGTATAAATTTAACACCACTCTCAGGTACTGGAAAAGCACCTTTGCCAAATTTTTTGCTAAGTAAGCTTTTCGATGACACGTGCATGCTGACGCACATTATGGAATGCGAGATCATGAAAAGAAAACAATCTATAGGAGTGGTCGAGTTGAATATAAGAATACTGAGTGATGTACCGGAAATGGAGTAAGTTTAATTCTATTAAGATGATGTGTATTAACACAATAGACTAATGTCTTCTCAATAGTGGTGCCAATGTATTCGATGAGGGCATATATGACATATGTAGACCGCTTGACAAGAATATCAACCCACGTGATGTAATGTTTGTGTTTGGTCGCTCGAATAGAGCAACAAAGATGTCCTGCATTGCGGAGAAACGTCTACTAAGCGGTTCGATTCAACCGTTCTTTTGTGTGCCACCCTTGTCGGAGATACAGCAGCCGCAGGCACATTGTAACATGGGTCAAATCGGTGGGGATGTGAGTGGCATGCCGCCAATTTGCAAGATTCCTAGATCAGATGGTGCTGCACAACAGCAGCAAAAGCAACAAATGACTATGCCACTATTCAATGAAAATGTCGGTGGTGGCGGCGGAGGCGGAGGAGGTGGTGGTGGTGGTTGTTTTTCTGGTGATCCTTGCGATTTTGGTGGTGATGGTATGGGTAGTCCTTGCTCTTGTATTACCGGAGGCGCTGGCGGCTTTGAAGCTGGTGATTCTGGTAATATGGGAATAGAGGAATTTTGTCAATGCTTGCGGATGCACAGTTCAACAAGCAGCTCGCAGCTAAATTTAGGTTTGTGCACTTTAATTACATTCAATACTGTAAATAATCATATAAATCTTCATATAGCTGAAGAACAACAAATGCAGTGGACTGATGGTGATGGCGATGCTGATGACGAAGGCCCAAATCATAATTGGACACGAATTCGTACTAATATTGGACCGCCAAAATTAAAGAAAACAGAAATAAGAATGCCAAGGTATGCATATATACTAAAATTCAGAACGTACAATAAATACATCACTACTACCACTACAGTAAATGTCCAGTTTGCAATGAAGATATTTCTTGGTTACCAAAATTAGCGACCTGTCCTTATTGTGGTTTTAAGTCTATGCCCGAAATCGAAGAAAAACCCTATAATGAAATGGAAACTGCTGGCGATATCATTTCGAGTTATTTGGATCGGAAGCAACAGCCTGACGGTGATGGAGGTCCGCCCATGTCTGGTAGTGGTGATGCTGATACAGCGGCTAGTAAGACCGAGGGTTGCGGTTGTGTCAAAAATAAACCTTGTACAAGATGTCGCATACGCAAACTGAGCGCGAATATGTTTCAAAAAAGCAAAATATTTGAATCTGAGAAGCAACAAGAAGAGTTGAAAGATGCAGAAAAAGCGCAGAAGGAAAAAAATTTACCATCGTTGTTTCAGGTATTCGACGAGCTCAAAAATACTTACGACAAGAAGGTCAAAGTACCATGTGCCGCTGAGGAACAAGGAGAGGCAGAAAATGCCGGAATAACCTGTCGAAAAACTTGTGAATTCGCACAATCCGAGGTCAAAAAGAAAAACAAGCTTAAACAAAAACAACAGCGTCAGCAAAAAGCACAACAAAAGATGAAAATCTTCAAAAGTATACAAAAGGCAAATAAAAAAACTGGAGGTGGTTTTCCAATAAGAAAGAAACTCAAATCGAAAGTGTAAGTTATTCTAATCATTTCATCACAATGAACAATTATGTTATGTAACAAGAAATAACATTAAGTTCGGTGGAACCGGAGAATAATACCAGAGCTGTAAACCTGTTTTAAACCTAACTATTTAGTTAAATCAATTCGATTGGGAAAATGTAGGTTTTAAACAGTTATGAACAGAAGTATTTTGTCCGACATATATAAAATTGTTTTAGAAGCGGTATGCATTCAAATTCAGTACTCTTCATACAGGCAGTCTAAAGCTGAATTTACAATTATAAATTTTCGCAGTTAGACCGTTCGAAATCGCAAAATGCGGACACGAAACTAACTTTAACTCTAACTTTGATGTTACAGTATGGACATTATGATACATAATCTATTCGTGCTAAAATAAAAAGCCAATCAAAAGTGTGAACGAGTTTCAAGTTTGTAGAGACTGAATATTAAAATGTTATTGATCTTTTATAAAACCTAAGAAACAAGAAAGAACGCTGCAGGCGAGCATGCTCTACTTCGAGATATCCTGTACATTGTTTAAAGCTCCTTATATAAACCATAGATTATACTCTTTTGTGGTCCGATCTGGACATATGCGGCATATTTTATTAGAATTGGTGAGAAATTAGAACTAATTAAGAATCTGCATATACATTGGCCATGCTCTGCGTGAACTGATAAGCGATTCACATTGTAGAGCAAGTCAAGCGAGCAGCTCGACGTTAGGCTTCGCCAAACTGTTGTGGGCGCACTTGCAAACATGTTGTCAAGCATAAGTTGAGTGTGTTTTAGATAGTATATTTTTAACTGTGCATTTAATAATTGCATAAGAATAAGTAAGAATAAGAAGTGTTTATATAAAAATTCAAAAATGGGGGCAGGTTACATGGGGCTACACTTAAAGCGGTCCGATCTAGGCATATTTGTAATATTTTGTAAGTATTGATGTAATATGCTCCATATTTGGCATATTTGGGAGCAACGTTGGCATGTTCAAAGGAGTACTGTCCAGTTTGGCGGTGTTGCCTTTTTTGCATTGAATATTTGTTTTTGTAAAATCTCAAAATTGCGAGTATTAGCTCTTAATGTTACTGCAACAGAAAAACACGGAGTCCACTAGGGGTGCACAAAACTCAACTTATTTTCAACTAGGTCTCTATACCCAGTTTCAAACTGACAATTCACAAAAACTACTTCATTTTTAGTATTCTAAGCTATGTATATCAAATATTGTACATCAACCAATATAACGCCACAGTACTAGGTATCTAGTTGATAGCGCATATAGGTAACAAAACATAACATAAATATTGTCCGCTCCAAGCCTTTCATAGCAACAATTTGTAGAAACCACTTTTAAAATAACTCAGGTAAATTAAAATTATTTAAGCGCCATTTTCACGACTTACCTATATCTTTATAGGTAATTTTTTTCACCCTATATCCTAGTTTCCAATGTCGCGACTGTTATTAAGCTTATAAATGTATTGCCTAGTTGAATACATATATGTGAAAGATAGGTACCAACTTGACTGTACAATTTCGATAACAAACCAAAGCAAAAAAAAACAAACAATATTTAAATCTTTTATTAACATTTGGAATGCAAACGTGCATATTATATTCATGGATTGGCTCGTTTTTTTATACTACAGCGGCATTCAAGTTTTTTTTTTTCTTATTTATACATTTTGTGCGTTAACATTTGTGCAAATGAATGGACTGTTCATCTGGTCAGCATGTAGCAGCTGACCGATAAATTAGACAAAAGTAACGATAACAGATAAAAAGTAACGATAACAGACAAAAGGTGACCGACAACAGACCAAAAATCGATTTATACTGCAGGGTCATTCGAATTGGATTTATTACAGTTGTGAATTCGTGACGTTTCTAATGAACGTCCATCGAAAATTACTGCTAATTCCTATTGAAAGTCAGTGTAATTTATCGCACAAAAACACCACGATGTAAGAATAAGATTTCAAGTCAATGTATGCAAAACAAATAGCATTCATATAAGAAAACATTCTCTATATATCGGGAAAAATATCAAACTTAAACATAGTTCGAGTATATTCACTATGTACCTTGCAACCCAAGTGTGCCCAGTTCCGTATAGATAAAAAGAAACCATCATAACGGTTGTCACTTTCAAAATATTGGATGTTACTTCCAAATCAGCAAATTTCGACCAATGAGGTATACTAGTTTAACTTAATGTTTGTATATGTTTGTTTGCGTAGGTATTTAGTTGTAATCTTTGATATGATTGCTTATAAATTGTTTATACTGTTCACATAGAATGTGAAGAGAGTATTATAATTTAGTCACAATGCTTGCAATGCCTTAAAGGAAACGTCGAAGACCTCATAATATACGTGATCAGCACGACAAGAGGGATCGTAATTCCCATAAAGTATATATATTCTTGATCAGCTCGACGAGAAGAGTCGCTTTAGTTATATCCTTCTGTCTGGCTTTTTAAATCGGCACATAGACTTCTTTTTTTTTTGCAATTTAATAAGGTATCCATATTGATATGCCACGCACACTTTTCTGGGGTAGCAGCCATACAAACCATCTACCCACTTTTGCTTTTATCTATGGAATACGTTTTTAATGCTGTCAGTATCGACTTGAAATTTGACATAATGTTTTATATAGACGGACGCTTCATATAACTAACAAGGGGCGTGTTCGCACACTTTTAGGGGTAGCGCCCATACAAACTTGTCGCCCAATTCTGAGTTTTTTCATGCAAAACTCTTTCATTTCAGTCACGCCCACTTTTAATACCATCCAGCTTCGTGTGAATGGTATTAAAGCTTTTGGTTCGACAATAATTTCGATTTAATCCATTATATTGTTTTCGCCGTTTTAAAAGGTTTAATAACTTTCTTTTGTCATACGGTAGGTCCACACGTGTTTCAGTTCAATCTGATCAGTTTATGCGTGTAAAAACTTTTTTTTTATTATAAATATTTCATTGATCTCAAAATAAAACTACCTTTCTAAACTACCTTTCTAAATAAGTTAAATATAAGATTTTAATAAAATGACACACGTCTTTATGTTCGATCATTCAATGGGAATCAAAATTCATATATAAACTCTTGGAATGATAATATACATATATTCATACAATATTTCTATTTTGCAATGGGGCTGAGTTGAACCGCAGGAAATACAAAATATTGGAGAATAGGGCAAATTTCGCAATAAAATTAAACGCCTTAGGTCCTATATGATTCTGAAATAAGTAAATTAGAATATAAGTATTATATCTACAGCATACAACTGATGTGTGAACTGATTGTTGCACCAAATTTATCTGAACTCCCTAAGAAGAAAAAAGCGATTATTTACTAAAACATAAATTCTTTCATTTCAGTTATACTATGCCTCCCCCTCGCACACCCACCGAAAAACACATTGGACACGATAAATGTCTCATGGATAGTGCATTGGGTAGATATAAACGTGTTCCATCTTACATGGGCTGGCTGTGGTCACTCGATCCACAAAGACGGCACTACAATTGGAAACCGGGTGCTATTATGAAACCAATTCGTCAAATTATGGGCTATTTTTTACGAGATTTTCCAGCGGATACCATACTAGTTTCTCGCTATAGTTGCTATCGAAAAAAAGCACACACATTAGATGCTTCCAACGAGAGCGAAGGCAAAGAGATGGTGCAACACCCAACGCTGCATATATGTAAAAAACATGATGAGTATATTATAACAATGCGTCCACTCAAGGAATCTGATGAGCTCGGCAAATGTGCGGATCCATATTTGAAGATGAATCCGATACAATTTCGTATAGCTAAGAACCCAAAACTCGTGCAACATCGCAAACTTAAAACGGAGCTAAGAAATTTGGGCTTCAAGAAGTGCATGTGTCAACAGCCATTAATGGATTGCTATTGTCGCAGCTTCATTGACAAAAAGCAACTGATCGATGAGATAAATCGTCAGTGTGACAAGTTGAAAATCGAAAATCCGGAGAGTTCGTTTACATTCTCCGACTCATCAGACAGTGAGGAAGAATATGACTTTGGTGTAACGCCACCGGCAGGCATTATGAAGCCAAGTATGAAACCAAAACCGGATATGATCAATACCGAAACACAATACGATATGAATGATTGGCGCTGGCAGTATGGTTACAACTCAAGCGCATTTTATCCGTATGTTTGGTACTCCATGTGTGCTACGGGAGAGCGCGATTCGCCACAACCACCAAAACCACCTAAAGAAAAAACCAAAGGCAATAAAAAGAAAAAAGGCGCCAAGGGTGGCAAAGGGAAAAAATAGTTATCAATCATACACAGAGGAGTGTCTACAAGATATAAATATATAGTACTTAAATCATGTAGGTATAGATTTTTAAACAAATTTAAAGGACTTGTACTACATATGTATGTACTACTAAAAAATAAAAATTGGTTGTAACTCTTAAAAATTAATCAATATAACTTTTTATTAACTGTCTAAACATTCAGTCAAATCCAATCAAAATCAACTCAGTACACCTCAACTGAAATGTCATATTAAATTCGGCATTTCAGTTGAAAACAATTTTCAGTCTGAATATTTCTAAAGTTTTTTTGCTCTTTGTCAGTTCGATTTAAATTTAAAAAAATTTTTTTTTCTTTTAAATTTATATAATTAGTGTAACACGGTTCGGTCATCATCTATAATTCCAAATTCCTAGCATACCTTCTAGCCGGTTTTTTGTTTTTCTATCGTTCACCATGGCGGCTTCGAATACATCGCAATCTTCCTACTTGGAAAGAAAATACACTTGGCATTTCGATGCCATTCTGATGCGCATTGAGGCTCCCGGCCGCTGCTTTTTGGACAAGGACATGTTAGCTGTTACGGTGGAATTGTACAATCGCGTACGTCCTACCATTACTGGCTGCTCACGCATCAATGTTGCAGAGTTCTGCTGTGTGGAGCCCTTGGTAGAGTTCAAGCTGGAGACCGCATGTTTGCGTGATTCTCTACTGAGGAACGGTATCAACTTTGGGGTCAAGTATTGCAAGGAACTTATTGGTAAGTGTCACAGTACTACAAAAGAGAAAAGCTAGCAGCATATATCATACATACTAAATCTTAAGGCTGTGGTCACATGAATATCTCGGAAGGGGTTACCAACAGACTGTGCAGCATGTGGCCCCCAAGTGAACTCATACATACCGCAGAAGTAGAGCTGCTGAAAGGTGCCTGTACAGTTGGTCTGATGACTATCAAATTTCGGCTGCAGATGATTTGCCCCGTCGAGTGAGTATAGTAAGAATATTGTAACATTGAAATCATATTTAATCAGACCACCACCTGGCGAAAAAAAACCAAAAAAATCGAAAAAAAAAAAATCAAAAAAATCGAAAAAATCTGAACAAAAGTGATGATGAGGATGAAGAAGACTTCAACTTAGATCCATGTAGCGATATGCCAAAATGCAGTGAAAAAGAAGACATGGATTGTTTCTTAAGCAATAATAATAATCAAAACGATAATGATTGTAAATCATCCAAAAGGTCATCAAAATCTCCATGTCAACGCATTAATGTGAGTATGAATATTCAAAACGAAATTAGAAAACTGTAGTATTTCCATTTTCAATAGCCATCTGGCAAAAGTTCACATGGACAGTCACCTACTAGATCTTGTAAAAAATGCACAGTTTCATCTACATCGAATGACAGCTCTACAGAAGGTTTGACACTGATATTAAAATAAATAAATATTTTCTTCATTAATATTGTCTGCATTCAATTGGCTTTAGAAAATGAATACAACTATCGTATAGAGAGACCAGCACATCGGATTTCGCATGCTGCTGGTGATGAGTTGGTCAAAAAACTATGCCCGAAAATATCAGCACCTCTACTGAAGCAGACATTCTATAAAACACCAAGGTAAGTGTAGCATTATGAAATAGTTATAGCTCCGGGTTTGTTTTTATACCATTCACACATATTGAAATGGTATTATCAATTTGTCTAAAAGTTTGTTATGCATTTAAGGAGGCACCTATATTGTCTGTTTGGTTGGATGTTGTTGCACATGGGACCAATTTTAAAGCTTAGAATTCTTTCAGTGATCGAAATTCGACCTTTTGTCAAAGTAAAGTAAATATATCCATAATATAGGATTGCACAGAAAATGCTTTCTAAATCAATGCTGTCCAACCATAGTGATGCTCGCCAACATGTTTGCAAATGCTAGCACAACTGTTTCGAGCCTAACGTCATGTTGCTCGATCGACATGCTCTGTAATGTGAGTCGTCCTTTACAGCACGACAGATATAGATATTTTTTCTCTATTCTTCCAACTGAAACCAAAGAAACCGAACGAAACGAAAAAGGTAAAAGGTAAAAGGACTAGCAAGAGAGAGAGAGAGAGAGAGAGAAGAGAGAGAGAGATGGAGAGAGCTTTGTGAGAGTCTTCATGATTGGCCAAGAGCGTTACCTGGTTTTTACCAACCTTAAACGCAGTCATTAATTTAGAAAAAAATTACATTCGTCCATGCTTCTCTTAACATTCTTCCCAACAAAAAAGAAAAGTCAAGCGAATATGTTGTGTTTAAGAGGGTTAGAGGGTTAGAGGGTTTGTGAATGATTTGCGCTTGCCTATTTATATATAGATTTTGCTAAAATCAAAACTAAAAATGTAACAAACATGTATTTTTGCACTGTGCTTATAGACTTTGGACATAAAAATGATTTTGGATGTAGTACCTCCAATTCCTTCCACTGTAGCCGCTATAGCAAATTGAGCGTTACCCGGTTTTTACCTACCTTAGAAGCAATACTTTAGAAAAAAATTACATTCGTCCGTACTCCTCACATTCTTCCCAACAAGAAAAAAAATCAAGCAACTATTTTGAGTTTAAGTGGGTTAAAAATGGTGTGAATGATTTAATATAGATATCCGAGACATACACTTATTTTTATTGCAGTAAAATTGAGTAACCATATTGACCTGTCATGCCCACTTTTTGAGGTATTACCATACACACCGGTCCTGTTCGACTTTTTGTATGAAAAACGTTATCAATGACGTCAATAATACATACAAATGTATATGGACTGTTCATATATATCTTCTTCTATATCAATGGGTGTGATATTCTTACTTTTAGGAATAGCTCCAATACAAACCTTCCACCCACTTTCGCCTTTTTGCGTGAAAAACTTTTTATTGCTGTGAATATCAAAATATAATTCGACATGGTGGTTTCTTATTCACTTATACTAGTACAAACCACACGTTTTTGTATGAAAAACGTTTTTATTGCAGTCAGTATCACATTAAATATTGGCACCTCTTTTTTCTCACATATAGAGAAATAGATGTGATTTCTCCATTTTAATAGAATGCAAACCCACCATCCACTTTTAGTACACAAATTGAAACTTCGTGTGAATGGTATTAAAGCTTCGATTCCACTATGTGTGAAATAGTATTATCAGTTTGCCTGTTTGTAACGCATCAAAAGAGGCATCGTAGACCCCATAAAGTCGATCTAGCCATGTCCGTCTGTAGGAAGTCTAGAAGCCCCTAATTCAATAGTTGGATGTCATTTGTATGTTTTAATTTTTCCAGTTGAAAATTTGCACATTCAGTTCTTTTTATTGCAGTTTAATAGAGTATCAAGACTCACTTTTTGGGGTAACCCCCATACAAACCCACCGCCCACTTTTGACTTTTTGTATTAAAAACCTTTTTTATTAAAGTCAATATATGGTTGAAATGTCATGTGGTGCCTTTTTATTGACAGCCGCTTACCATACATAGACTAATGTGCGTGTCCCACCCAGTTTTTGGGATAGTCTCCATAGAAGCCCACCGCCCACATTTCATTTCTCTTTTTATAAATAAATTCTTTATTTAAATCAATATTAACTTGAAATTCGATTTGGTGGATTTTAGTGGACAACCGATTCATACACATCTACTAGTGAGCGTGTACCGCCCACTTTTGGGGTAACCCCAATTTTGCAATACGATTTAAATTTTCGTGTGAATAGTATTAGAGCTTCGGTTCAACCGAAGTTAACGTTATTTCTTCTTTTATTTTTAAATATTTTTATATACGCAGACTTTGCCCCATTTGCCATGAAGATGTCAGCTGGCTACCAAAACTGGCTGCCTGTGCATTCTGCAACTATAAACCAGTACCAGTTGTTAAGGAGGAACCTTTTAATGAAACCGCAACAGCGAAAGATATTATACTTGATCAACTAGTAATGCCAGCGGACGCTGGAGGCGATGGCAGTTCCGAATATGATGGCGACATGTCTGCGCCCGAAGATGCAGCCGGCTCGGATTATGATTTCGAAACACTTATCAAGAACTATAAGTATCTAAAGCAGAGCATTATGAAGAATCGAGAATGTGACAGCAAAAAGATTAAAACGCCCAAGTCGTCGAAAGCTAATGTAAAACAATCTGGTGGTGATGCTGCGGAAGATGGTTCACACTTAGTGCAGGTCTTTACTGAGTTACAAACGCTTTTCGACAAAACAGAGACAAAAAGTAAGACACCCACTATTACCGAAGTGTGTGAGGATGCGTGTAAAGCTGCTAAGGCACTTGCCAAAGAAAAAAAACGTAGCAAAACTGCCGAAAAGAAAATTGCCGATCTATGCAATCCACCGCCACCGAAACATCGCAAGAAGAAGTCAAAACGTATATCGAAGCAGATGAACACGAAACTTTACTCAGCACTTGAGTTGCGTAGTCCGTCACATACGCGTCTGGGTCATAAAACTTGCATAAATGGATATGTAGCAGGACGTAAAAATGTGCCCGGCCATATGGGTTGGTTATGGACATCGGGGTCAATGGGTAATACACCCGGCTGGCGTCCGGGTGCCATAAGACGTTCAATACGCGAACTAATGGGATACTTTCTAACGGACTATCCGGTTGATAGCATACCCGTATCGAAATATATGTCATACTATAAAGGTGTTAGACCCAAAGCTAGATCGCGATATAATGAAGAGCAGAAAACTGATCTAGTGCAGCATCCAACGCTACATATTCTAAAGAAAAACGATGAATATATAATCACTTTACGTCCGCTAAAGAATTCCGATGATCTACAGAAATGTGCAAATCCCTATCTCGATATGAAACCCATACAGTTTCGCATTGTGAAGAATCCAATGCTGAAGCAAGTGCGCGATATGAAACGCTGCCTGAAGAGCATGGGCTTTAGCAAGTGCACCTGCCATAGACCTGTGATTACATGCTATTGTCGCAGTTTCATTGACAAGAAACGGCTACTGTTCGAACTGAATAAGCAGTGTAAACAACGCCAACTGGCCAACTGCAAAGAATCGATTGTGCTCACGGACACCACTGAGAGCGAATCGGAATACGACTTCTCAGTTACACCACCGGCGGGTATTGTAAAACCAGAACGCCTAAATAAAGTCGACGTTGTCAACAGTGAGACGCAGTACGATGAAAACGATTGGGCATTACAGACATTATTCCCACTACCACCCAATGCGTTAGTTCAGTACGCTGGCTGTTCCATGGGTGAGCGTAAGAGCAGATTCGGTTGGATTTATGGCAAAGGTAATGTGCACGCTATACCGAAAAAGCCAAAGCAAACGACCAAGCCAAAGAAAGCTGGCGGCAAGCGACTAAAGGGCGGCGGTGGTGGCGCCTATATGAGCAGTTACAGTGACGACTCAGATGAGGAAGTTTGTCGACCCGGTTATGAAAATAAACTCAATGGCACTAGGTCGAAGCCGCTACCCAGAGCGCTTGCTCGTCACTTTGCACTAACACATATGGAATCGCCCCGTGAAAAAGCTATGCAAAACAAACAGTCCATGCCGCTCTCCGAATCACGCATACGACGTCTTACGCTGGCCTCCATACCACCAGCCTCCAGATTTGCAGATGCCAATGGTCAACCATTAATTGAAGCAACTTACGACGCTATGCCGCAGCGTATGCGCAATCAAATGTTGCAGCAAAGTAATTCGTCGGCAGCATCATCACGTGCCATTTCAACGCGTCATATTCAACGATTGCCAACATCAACAATTCCACAGCCGCCTAGGCTGGCTATACCACATAGCCTGCAGCCGGCCAAAATAGCTACACCAATACGCCAGACAGCCAGAACCCCACCGATACGCAATACGCCACAGTCGCCCCGTACCAATTACAATGCATTGAATCGAGCGCGTGTAGCATTGGGAAACAAACCGACCGGCGTCACAACAGCAGCCGTCGCCCACCAGTCAAGTCGCATTGCCGCAGCAGGAGTACGTCCTGCCACGCCCGGGTCACCAAGTCGCAACAAAAACCACACGGAATCACCAACCAAGCGTATCTCCTTCAAAACGATAACTAAATCAGCAGTCGGTATGCAAAATAAACGAAACAAAGCCAATGAAGGCAAAAAATCATCTTCCTAAGTATGGAGAGTAAGTTAAATTAAATTGGTTTTAAATCAACAAAAGTGAAAAAATCCATCCCAAACAAAAAGAACATAAAATTACATGTAAATCACAAAAATTTTAAGCAATAAAATTTAAGTTACGATAGTCAGAAACAAATCCGTAATATGAAATTGTTTGCATTAGAGTTATATAATGTTGAAACACCTTCGCTCTGTACCGAAAAATGTTTGCACTGCGCAATCTTTGCAAAATAATCTGCAAATGTGCAAATTTCACGCATTGTAATCTCTTGAACAGTATTTATCGCTCTTCAATCGTAATGGTTTTTACATTTCAGCACATTTTCTTTCATGCTCTATGAATTTGATAGTTTAGTTTTAAAAGTTAGCAGATTAAATGTCGACAATATGTGATATTTTCATAGACATACCCAGGACATTTCCCAGCCCATAGTTATCGCTGTCGATCTAATTAAGAATTTTATTTTTTCTGGATCTCGGAAACTGCCTCATTCTGAAAGTTCAACAAACAGAATATAGCTTTTTTTCTTTTTATATATGTTCTATAGACGGCACATAATTTGCAGCCATGCCTTAAGAAGTGAAGGTAGAGTAGATAGGGATGATTCGGATTAAACCTCGAAATTGTATTCGAATAAGAAGCGATACGTGGTGATTGTTGTGAAAATTGTTGGAGTACAGAGAAGCACAGTATAAAGAAACCATTGAACATGGGCCAGATCGATCGTTTGCTAAGAGCAAACTTCGATCAGTCGTACTACATAGAATTCGTCATTAAGATGACCATAAATTTATACTTCTATGATACTGTCTCAAATCGAAGAAAACGGCATGGCGCGATATCGCGTTTAAAGTTTATAATTGTACATTGTATTGTTAAAATTTTTTCAAACTCAAAGTAGACCCAGAGGATAATAAAACTGACATAGTCCGATATGTCACAGAATTTGGACCCAAGTCAAAAAAATCTCAACTCTTCAAATCATAAGGTAAAACGATGTTAATGGGTAAGTTGAATGTATTCTCTATCTAATTGCGATTTATGATTTTTATATTTAGTTTATATTAATTATGCAATTCGCATTAATAAAAGTGTTCAAAACTGCCAATGAAGGTGATTTTTTGCTAATATAAATGGAACTACAGATCAGTAATAAAGCGGTGAAAGAATATGAAAGTATTTGTGAATTATAAGCGCTTTTAAGCTTGAATGTTTATAATTCGCAGCATTAAGAGGTGAGAAAAGGAAAGACATAGCAGCAAAGACTAAAGGCCTGTTGTTGCATACAACAGAAACTGAAACTGAAACGAAACTGAAACTGATTTTCAGTTTCTGTTGTACATTTATTCAGTGGGGAGTTGCCGCATAAACTAAACTGAAACTAACGAAAAACAAAAACAACTCGAAAAACTCGGGTTTCTAATGCGAGTGTTGCAAATAGTGAATGGCAAAACAGCTGATTTTCTGTCATTCAGTAACAGAAAGAAGTCAAAAGTACTTCTTTTAGTTTCAGTTGCTGATGTACTAAATTCAGTTTCTGTTGCTGTGGACGACAGAATTCTAAAATTCTGTTTTAGTTTCAGTTTCAGTTGCTAATGTATTGAATTCAGTTTCAGTTTTTGTTGTATGCGACAACAGGCCTTAACATCAAACACATATATGTCTCTTTACGCAATTCAACATATACCGTTGTTAGATTAGTGCGAAAAGAAAGGTAATGAAAGGGCAGCAGCATCAACCAACCAAATAATGGAAACATCTTGGAATACTTGATTTCATTTCGGAGTATGATTCATTTCTTGCATTTCTTAAAGCACATGGGAGCACGCAAGACAGTTGAGCCATTGATTCATAAAATGTTTAGTGATACAAAAGTACAATTTATACAAAATCAATATTAATTGGATTCACCTTTTGTATGTAGTTGACCAATTTTAACACAATTATTATTTTAACATTAATAATTGCTTTAATTCAAACATGTTCGATGCAACAAAATTATTACAAAATGTTTTTGTATGGGAGCTAAACCTACTAGTGGATAAACCGCGGTCATTTTAGAACTTCATTTGCTACTGGTTATAAAGAGTGTAAAGAGTATAAAAATAATTATTTCTATAGTTATTTAAAAACGTGCTATATACCATTTGAAATGCCATGATATCTCCTTTTTCTTTTTTGGTCTTTACGATGAAATGGCTTTCTATGATTCTAATAAAAACATTAACTCACTAAATAATGTAGTTACTTTGAAATAGTCGAGCACTCCTGATGAAGCATATATAGATTAAACGACAATTGTTGCCAAATACTTAAGTTCGAAGAAAGAAATGACGAACACATAGACACGGCTCCCACCGTAGCAGCGAAAAGCATAAGCCACCACCGATATTTATCCCGGACGTCGATAAAATTACAGGACTGCTAAGTGATATATCTTTGGTCATCGGAAATCATAATTATGACTATAAGTCTGACAAGGATGGTCGTGTTAGAGTAAACTAGACCGATAAGTATATCTTCACGAAGTTCAAATGCTTACTTGACGCGAACGAAATGCGTTATCAGACCTCCAGCACCACAACAACAACAACAACAATGCAGTAAATGCTGCTTGTTGTCATTGCTGATTTTGACTTGTTTGTTTTTGTATAGCGTTATAAAAATAGTCAAGCGTGCAAAATCTGCTTCTGCTTCACATGCAGCAAGCTCGAGCAGCAGTCGAGTCCAAATGCTAATGGCAGGTTTTGATTTCAATTCAAATTCGTTTGAAGGAGCGTACTTCATGCGTTCGAATGGTTACTGAGCATGGCTCATGGACCATGGGTGAGCATTGGCAGTCAAATAAATCTCAGGTTCATAGCAGCAGCGCCAAACGCAAATCCATTGCATGTGTGTAGAGCATAGTAGTTTGGTAATACAATAATGAAGGAAGACATCAGGGAAGCTTTGGCTGAGCATGGACATGTTGTACGGGGCCATGAAATTAAAAACACTATCAATCGTTTCAACAAAAAGCCGATGTTCATATTCTTCGTAAATCTGGAACCGGACAGCAACAACAAGGAGGTTTATCTTTGAAAAAGAATATGCAGCTGCGTGGTCACGATCACATAATTCCAAGTGGCGCAGATCACAGCTCAACCGAGTGCATGAAGCGTAATGATGAACCTGCCTGCTACGCCCACTGTCAAGGAGACCATGCTGCCTCTTACAAGGGCTGCAAAGTCTATAAGAAAACGAATGAGCAGCATTCACCCAAGCCAAGACCCACTTCCGTGTCCCATGGAACAACTAACTCTGGCCGTCCAGCTCCCACAGTAAACCCTGATATCAGATTTGCCAGTACTGTACGAGGTCATACTGGACATCCAGGACATCAAACCTTGCAGAAGCAAACAGCGACGACCTCCGCCTTGAGTCAACTAAATCCCCGAATGAACCGACTGGAAGCCTTGATTGAATAAATCCTCGACCAAATTGCAGCCATGACGCAATTGTTCTCATCACTAATGGCAAAGCAATGGAAATAAGTCTCCATATCGTTCTATGGAACGAGAACGGCCTGTGCAGGAGCAACAACGCATTGTCAATTATTTCCTTTTACAATTTGCTGATTGTCTTTTACAGATATATTGCAACTAAAGTTAATCCGTATAAAAAAAATATAAAAAAAAATAGTTTTTAAGATTGGAGTTAACATACTAACATGAAAAACTGGTCACTTCAATTTATATATGTATGTATAGATAGATTAAATAGCATATTAAAATATATATGTAGTTTTTTTGCTATATATATATATTGATATCCCTAACTCATCGGCTTTGTGGTGCATTACAAGAAGTTTCATAAGAAGCCACATCTTTGTTTAATGAAAAAAATTAAAGGTAAACAAAATCAGCTGTTCATTACTTTCGTTTGCTTGTAACTTCAATTTAAAAACTTTTTAGGAACTGTTAGCAAAGAAAACGCTAGTTTCCTTCTAGTTATCTGTATGTAAACGGTCTATAACGTTTGAAAAGAGGTCCCACCATCATCCTTAGCACCGGGCCTACTTCGTATGTAAGTGCGTTTCTGTATGTAGTGAGTACAAAATAAAACCTCATACAGTATTTACTACAATTTCGTTTCAAAAGGTAATAATATATATAATTAGATGCATATATTAAATTGTAAATGTAACTTGAAACTTACCCAGATTAAATGCCGTGCACACATTTTTATTAACTTCTTAGCTTCTCCTTTACTTGACGGACGCTGCGCTGCTTTTGTAGCAGCTGCCGGCCGGCGTATTAAGTTATTAACATTTTGCTTACACTTAACAATGCCATTTAATATAACGAAACAATCACACGCGACACTATTATATTACACTAACAACATTTTTATTGAGTTCAACTTTATCGAAAATGCAAATAATTATCACAAAACACCAAAACAAAAAAATAAACAAAAAAGTCTGCAGCGCAGATCAACTGCAAAAAGCAAATTCAGTGTTGCAAAACATGCCAGTGAACTACAGTGTGCACTGCAAGTGCAGTCAGTGACAGTGTGACAAATGGCCGTGAAACTTTTTTAAAAATTCGAATTATTGCATTTTATTTCCTCATTAAATTTTTTTTTGTTTGTTTTGATGTTATTCTGATAAATTTGTTTATCTAATCTTGACATAGATGATCACTGCAACATAACAACTTTACAACAATAGAGTGCAAAGCATACAAAGTTGTATAAACTAAAACTACATTAAATGCGAACCATATCTTGATGTTGCAGCGCCATCGGGCATGTAATTTGCGAATGTCGTGTGACGATTCGAAAACAATTTCCCAGTTGCGTTGTTTTTAAATATTAAAAGTATCAGCTGCCTGTGCGCGCCGTTTCAGATGTAAAGCAACCGCCGGCAAGTCAACTTTATACCAAACAGCCAACAAAGACGACGACGACAATGCGCCGGCCCAGAGCGTGGCTGTCACACAATTTAATCTTCATTGCAGTAATACTTCTGCTCAAATTCAACTGCTACAAGTTAAGTGAAAGTGTGAACAATGATTACTATAGCGCCACTGTAGCTGGTGGCGGAACAGGTGTCGCTAATGGAACCATAAGTCTTTTACGTTTTCGCGATTTTGAACCGCGCGGTGTAAAGAAACAAATAATAAATACAGCCAACGGAGCACGACGCGCACGTGGATTTCATTTTCATGCCAGCGACAGTGATCTGAGCGTGGAATTGGAGTTTATAGTTCCATTCTTTAAAGTGCCCGTTAAACCCAGTATGGCATTAGCCCGGAATGTAGTGCAGAATATAATGAATCTAAATACGGGCGCGTTGATCAATGGAGTATTTATTGTGGCCGCTGGCGCCTGCATAGCGGGCATCATAAAGCTGCTCTCGGCGGCATTGACTGTTAGTAGGCCGACAACATATATCAATGGATATAGCTACAAAGCGGGTGTGGACGAAGATGTTACATTGCCTGAAGGCGCCACTTTGCAGAAAAGTGGTGAGTACGACTTTTAACAACTACATAAAGAGCGGTGTTCTGTGAAAACGCTGTCATTCCCAAAACATCAAGTTTCATTTATAATACTAAAGTTAAGGTTAGACGGGCCAAATATTTGTAGAAAAACTGTCGACAGGGCGCATTGCATTTGGAGTTTTTATCATAACTAGATCCGCTTATCGGACGAAGTTCGACCATATGCGACCATATTCAGTCGAATTTAGAATTCCGTTGTTAAACTTTGAAAATAGTATTGATATCGAACATTTTCAAGAGAGTTTTTCGGAAAAAACTATCGGTAACGGAGTTTCTAACGAATCTTTTTCGAATAGCATTTCCCACGACTAGTTGCTCAGTTTGTGTCAGTCGAACTTACGTTAGAGATAGTGACAAATCCATTTTGTTCCAGTCAACCTTTTTAGTTCTCATTTTCTCGATTTAATAAACTGTTTAATAATATTTAAACATCAAATTATATATTTAATCATCTAATTCTAAATAAACGTTTCATATAATATATTATGTTACGCCGGCTGACCCCTTGAAAGACGTCACACATAGACCAATGTTAGCCCGATGATGGTGGTCGTTAAGGAATTGTTGAAATCACTTAGAATTTTTTCGTGTTTGGCGAACATCAATAACCTATTAGAAGTCCTTCTAGCCTCTTCCGAGCCCGATGGTATCAAGGTATTTAATCTTAAATTTGCGATTGCTGGACAGCTGCAGGTGAGGTGTTCCAGAGTTTAAGTGACACCCATTTCCTTGCACTTCCTGCAACCGCCACTGTTGGTTATGTCTAGTTTTTTTCGCGTGAGCGGCTGCTAGACAATGCAATGTTGGTAGGCATTCTGCCTACCAACAATCTGCAGTTTCTCCTCTGGAGCTGCAGCAGGTAGTGCGAGAGTTTCAGGTTACTTAATTTCCACATTATCTTAGATATTGTGCAGCTGGGGTTGTTTTTCCACCTCTTTCTAGCTTTGGTGCAGGAATCAACTATATAGCGTCTGTAGAGAGATTTATACATCACATTTACTACTTCGTTTAAAAAAAAAAAACAAAAACAAACAACAAAAAAGAAGTTACATCAATAAGAGTATAACATAATAATTGTGAATTATACATAGAAATTAAGTTTTAGGTGAAGTTCAATATTAAGTCAAAATTGGCCAATATTTTTTTTTTGTGTATATATACGCATTAATCGCTACAACACTATATAGATATAATCATGAATTGAATTGAATTCATGAAATAAATTGTTAAACACCTTAAAATGGTACTTACAAATTTTTGTTTACGTTTTTATATATAGATTCCTCACTAAGAATCATATTGGTCTATGTGTGACCTCTATCAAGGGGTCAGTCGGCGTAACATATATATATAGATTCCTCACTAAGAATCATAATGGGCTATGTGTGACCTCTATCAAGGGGTCGGCCGGAGTAACCTATATATAGATTTTCAAGCCACAATTTGGCTGCGTTTGTTCTTACAATTTGTTTGCAGAAATAGTCGTCCAAACGCTATGACAAATTGGCGCAAATGAGCGACTAAGAGGTAACTCGTAGTTTACCACAAGGCCATTTTTACGCAAATATCGTTTTTACGTCTAACCTTAGCTTAAGTTTTATAAATGAAGTTACACGAAATTGTTTTCACAGAACACAGATGAAAGTGTTTATTTCTTTAAAGTATGTATAATTTTATTATATTTTCAGTACGCAGTTTGACATCCGTATTGGAATCGAAATTGGAAGAGCACAACATCGATTTGAGCGCATGCATACAACGCTCCATTTGTTCCTATTTACAGCCCACTGTGCATGCTGGAAATAACATCAGCGTTTATGCGAAACTTATAAATGCTTTCGTTAGGTAAACTACTTATAATATATATTTTTTTTTAATTTTTATACTATATCATTTTATGACAGTTTTCCATATGTCGAAGCCTATATGCGTGGCACTGCTGTACATCGTGCAATTGAAGCTGCTAGAGAAGCCAAAAACTGTGATCAAATCTATCGCAACTGCAAATGGCCGCGTCTAAACCGCATGTTCCTAAATCCAATGCTAAGATACTTAAAAATGTTTAACGGTTTTAAATTTTAAGAACTTTAAGTCTGATATAAATTATTTATTATTTTTAAAATTTTTGTACTTTCTAAATGTTTGCGACTTTAATTTATTGTAAAAATTGTTTGCATTAAAAGTTTCAGATTCTAATTTATACATAGATGTGTTTCGATGTGTAGGTATAAAATATTATATTCTTGATTAGCATCGGAAGACATGCCCGTCTGTCCGTCCGTCCAACCGTATGTTTGAACGAACATATCTCGGAGACTATAAGAGATAGAGATTTCAGTTTTGGATACTTCCCTCATCAGATAACTTGAATTAAATCAACATGCCAAACCCACTTTAAGGAGTAGCACCCATACAAAGCTGGGCCCCATTTTCAAGTTTTTGTATGAACATTTTGTTGGTTTTGTTGTTAGTTACGCTAGAATTGTAAAATTTTGTGTATCTTATGTAAGTTCTGATCTGGATCTATACGGTATATTGTAGATCCAGATCAGGCCACTATAAGAGGTACCACCTATAACTTGCCCTCTATTTTTATAGCATTCACATATAGTGTTAATATATATCATCAGTTTGTCTGAAAGTTTGTTACGCATTAAAGTATGCATCGTAGACCTCATAAAGTCGATCTAGCCATGTCCGTCGGTCTGTCCGTCTGTATGGAGAATTTTCTGGGAACCAAATTTTATGCGTTCCTGTTGAAAATTGGCACTTCTTTTTATTGCAGATTAATAGAGAATCACGATTAAACTTTATACAATTATTAACGAATTTTACATATGCTATTTTTTTTGTTTTCTTTTTATTTGAGTATGTTTTTTGAGTACCTTTTTTGGAGCCCTAGCAGACCTGATCGGACAAAAAATTAAAATGTTACTATAAAAACATGTAAAAACCAGATTTTTAATTTACATTCCACTAGTTGGGTAGCTCCCATATAAAAACACCGCTTTCTTTTGTGCTGTTGTATGAAAAATAATATCAGCTTGAAATTCGTTATGGTGGTTTTATATGGACGGCCAATTCATACTACAATACACAATATACCAATGAACGTGTCCCGCCCACCTTTTGTGGTAGTCGCCATACAAACCCTCCGCCACTCTTGTGCTTTTGTATAAAAAACTTCTTTAGTTACGTCTATATAGCTTGATATTTTGGTTTCTCATACTAAAAGCAAGCTTCATATACTAATAAGAATGACCCGCTCAGTTTATGTTTTATAAAACGAATTAAAATTTCGTGTGAATGGTGTTACAGCTTGTATTTTTTGGATTTTACATTTTATATTTTTCATCTAAAACAGCGGTGGGCCAGCCCTTGCTCTCGTTGCTCTGAGTACTCAAACCGTTACTTTTGCATGCTTGCGATTTTCGACGAGACAACAACAACAACTTTCGGCGCAACCGAAAACGAAACAACAACGACACACGATTTTCGTTGCGACGCGGACCGTCATAAAAGTGTTAATTTTGCTATGATTTATGACTTCTGCCGCGTCTTGTACACTGAGTAAGAAAGCGAAGTAGGTTTTGATGTGTTACGATTTTTACTAAGTGATTGAACTGCGGTTTGTAAATGTTTCAAAGTAAAATTAATAATGGCTGAAAAAAATGGATTTTTTCGTAATTAAATAATTTGGAAATGTTTAAGTGCCTTATTTGCGGAACTGTAATAAGTTCATAAAGAAATTACAATATTTGACGATATTATTTTAGTCTCCATGCAAACTTCTATGGTTCTTTGAGTGATATAGAAAGGATGCAGCAAATCGCTTTGCTAAAAAAAATCAGCAACTAAGTACGAATTAAAACCGGCATGTGACGATGAGAAGAACGTCTTACATCATCACGCATCATTTGTTGTAAGCTACAATCTGGCCAAAGCTCATAAGCCTCTACAGGACGGTGAATTTTTTAAATCGTCGTGTATTGACATGCTCAAATGCTTCGACGATAAAGGCATTCAAATGAGTGAAGTAGTAGCACAAGTACTGCTCTCTCGTCGAACAGTCACAAGACGACTAATGGCAGTCGTAAAAGTCGTTAAAAGAAAACCTCATTATTAAAATAAAAAAATACTGATATTACTCCTTGTCTATTGATGAAAGCACTGATATCAATGATGTTGCCCACGTACTAATATTTATAAAATTCATTGATTCCGATTTCAATATACAACAACCACAGGGCTGGACATATTTCGTGCTATTGAAATATCAGTCAACGATATCGGTGGTTTTGAAAAACTTTGTGGTATTTGCACCGACGGAGCACGGATTATGCGTGGAGACATTAAGGGTCTGAAGGGACAGTTTAAGTTGAGGAAAATTGATGTCCCATTTTACCACTGTCTCATTCATCAGGAAGCATTATGCGCGAAAACCTTGCAAATGAACAAAACTATGGAGTGCGTGGTGAAAATTACAAATAAAATAAGAGGAGGTCATAACGCCTTAACCCATCAGAAGTTCCAAGTTCTTTTGTTCGAACTTCAATCCGAGTATGAAGATTTGAAAATATTCACCGAAGTTCGTTGGCTCATCAGGCGCAAGTGCCTTGAGAGGTTTTTCTACCTCACAAAGGTAGTTTCATTCTTTCTGATTGAGCAGGTTAAAAATTCGGAAGAATTGGTTCTTAAACTAGAAGGCCCCACTTTTCTCTAAATTTGAACTTTGAATTTGAATTTTCAAGTTTTACCATATGTGTGTGAAGCTGCATTTTCGCATATAAAACATATTAAAAATGTTTATAGATGTTTAGATTAAGTGACATAAGTCTTTCTGATTTATTGCGCACTTCTATAAGTATAGAAAAAGTAGACTTCAAAAAATTGATAAATGAATAAAATAAATTTAAATGGTTTCAATAATTTTTTTCAGTATTGAATTTTTTTTACTTTAATAAACCAAACAACAACAAAACAGCGAAGGCTCGATTTTCTTCGCAACGCATAGAATCATAAAAGTGTTCATTTTGCTTAGATTTATGACCTCAAAAACTCTGTTTGTTGTAGATGTTGTTGTACTGCTCCCGATTCAAAATTTCGTGCCCACCGCTGCTATAAAGATTGCCCTCCACAACCATCAGAATTGATAAAGTTTCGGTCACTTGAATCTGTTTATTTTCCTCCAATGAAACTTTCGCGCTCACTTCAAACCTGTATAACAGTCAATCGCACGAGGATGAGTAGAAAACTATTATGATGGTTGAAAACACTAGGAGGCAAAGAGAGTTGTCTGTGGCTCTGAGAAACCAGTAATTTTTCCCGCACGGGAATCGAACACGTGACCTTTCGTTTTAAGCTCAGGTGCTCTAACAACTAAGGCACAAAACGTTTTATCTTTTTGTTAACAGTGTTCTCCCGCACAGTTATATCCTTGGCCAAATTCATCGAAACGGTTAACGGCACGGAAATCCTGCGAGAGCATATTGCAAAACTCACATGCAATTCAAAGTCAAAAAGTCTGTAGGGATCCATGTGTAGGCATTGTGTGAACCTACATTTAGTTTAAAAAGTAATTTATTGAATGCGATTAAAAGAAATTTTCTTTCAACTTGATACTTCCTCTTGATAGCACATCGAATATACTTTTACTTAGTTTAACACATTTACAAAAGAAATGAACTTGCCAATGATGATTTCCGCTACTTAAACTTGCTGTTAAAATGAAAAGCAAAGTTAAAAAAAATAAATAAATAAATAAAATGTAAAACCAAGTAACGTCAAATTACTACCAACGATTATGTCATATGACAAAGGACAAATTTTTTTTTAATGTAATATTATTGCAGCTCCAATTTTATTCACGTACAATTCATGTACAACATGATGTCGACGTTTAGTCAACAACCGGGAACGGTCTGATGAAATTATCACAGCAAAAAGAGGCAGCAGCGCGTGAAAATACCATGAGTATTCGGAGATAGTTAACAAAAATTGTTAACAACATTCAAAAGTAACGCAACAGTTGTAGCGTGCAGACGTCGTCGTTGTGTCGTTGTAGAGACTTGTACTTGAAATAACTATGAGATTACTAAACATTGTCTTTGCTTTGCTCAGTACCAGCGGAATTATGTTTGCCATCAGTGAGCAGCAAGAACAGGATATTAGCAACATGGAACCGTCATCGTATGAGAATAAAGAACAAAGCGGCACAAGCATAAATCAAACAGTTCTGCATGCATCTAACAATACACAGCAGCAATATCCTAGCGCTAGCATACTATCCTTTGATTCGGTAGGCAACCACATCGCGCTGGGCTTGGACTATCTGCTGCCATTTATCGAGGTGCCAATAAAACGTAAACGAAATGCTCCACCAAAAGTAAGTCGTAGCATGTGACATTGTATAAAGGATAATGTTAATCTCAAATACACACTTACACATACAATTCAATCCAATTAGCCACTGGTCATAGTCAATTCCGCTGCGTTATTCAGTTGTACTCTTGTGGTCGCCGGTGGAGCGCTTGTCGGGCATTTTATACGCAGCATGGGTCTGGAATTTATCGAAAAAGATGAAAAAAATGAAAAAGAGAATATGGCGCGCAACTATCGTAGCCTGCCAGATGAAAATGTGCCGCAGTTTATGCGCCTCTTCGATTATTTTAAATTGATTCACAGAAACGAGAGCGGCGCTCGCATTGGTAAGTTTCTAAAGTTGAAAAATTACAATGCCTAAAATTTTGTGACATATTAATTCATGTTTCGCCAAGCATGAATGCGGCCCAAACGGCAAATGGCACATTCACATTAAAATGAATTTCTTCTAATGAATGCGATTTGAATGAATTAGTTTGAGTAATTCACATTCATTCTAATACAATCGAAGCTAGTGAATTTTTGATGCTCGAATGCTTATGAAGTTGAATGTCATGCATGATTGAAGAATTGAATAATTGAATGAATGTAATAGTTTCAAATACTGTGAATGCGCTTCATGTTATTGTGTCTCTTTCTCTCTGCATGCTTGCTGTGAAAATGTGCCCAATGAGAGTATAATGTACAAAAATGTGTAACTCAATAGTTTACTAACAAATTTGGTCTAAAAGTACAATGATCATGGCCTAAGTAAGGGATTTCAGTATTATAAAGACAACGACCCAAAGCATAAGGCAGGAATTGAACAGTCCTGGCTCAACTGAAACACCCCTCAATTAATGACACCGCTGGTACAATCGACTAACCCTAATGTTATTGAGAATATGTGGTCCACGCATGACAAGACCATCCGCATATCCAGCAAAAAGTCTCAAAATGAGGCTCTATTTGAGTCTTATTAGAAAATCACGCCAGAAATAGTAAAAAGAGAGTAAATTCACCAAACAGTTCTGAAGTAATAACGATTTACATATCAGTAATTTTTGTTTGGCCGTCATGTTGATCGACTGTGGCCCTACTCACAGCCTGTCCCATTCGGCGCAATTACAAAAATAAAGAAAATGGAAGCCGCTAAATGAAATTTACAAATTTTTTTGAATAGTAATTTGTCAGAACAGAATTTTTTACATAGTTCAAGGATGAATTAAAAAAGAAATAATGCAAAAATTTATTGTAGATAGAACAAAGAGATCGGGAAAGATATCGTCGAAGGGACGAGTTGGATGAATGGGAACATTTAGTAATATGGACTGAAGTAAGTAGGGACAATCAATCTCACGAATAAGAATTTTATGAAGAAAAACAACAAAGAGCATAGATCGGCGTGATAAGAGGGTTGGAAGATCAATTAATTTTAACCTGTCATGATTGGGTGGAACATTTATTTCGGGATCCCAATTGAGACTTCTAAGAGCAAAGAGAAGACACTGATCTTGAACTGACTCAATGCGATGCTCGTGAATAGCATAGTAAGGGTTCCAAATACAGAAGCCAAATTCTTAAATCGGACGAACAAGAGAAGTATAGAGGAATTTAGTTGTATAAGGGTTATTTAATTAATTAGACCAACGCTTAACAAAGCCAAGAACATCTTTTGCTTTATTCACTATTGAACAAATGTTATTATTAAAACATAAGTTTAGGTTCCATAAGGACACCTAGATAATTAAAGCTTAACTCTCTTCCGAGAGTAAAATTATTTAAAAGATAAATCTCTATGAATGGTTTTCTGTGAGTGCCATGAAACATCATACATTTGCATTTTGAGATGGTGAGACTTGATGGTGAAACTTGAACTATATTGGACCTAGGTGACTTGGGGAACACCAGAAGAAACAACATTAATTTTAGACAAACAATTGCTAAATAATAACCTTTGTGTTCTACCGGATAAGTATGACTCAATCGAAGTAAAAAGAGACGGAGGAAATCCTATTGCTTTTAATTTGAATAAAAGCTGCTTGTGACAAACACTATCAAAAGATTTACTGAAGTCTACATAAATGACATCAGTTTGACAACCAGACTCAAAACCATTATTTACAAAAGTGGAAAATTCTAAAAGATTAGTTGTAATAGATTTTCCTTTAACAAAACCATGTTGGAAAGAACTGACAACAGACTTTAGTGACTGTTGCAATTGGTCACAAATGATTTTTTCAAAGATCTTTGGAATATCACTCATCTTAGCAATACCTCTATAATTCGATATATCAGACTTGCTATACTTTATAGGTAAATGCATAATAAAAGACTCCTTCCAAAGAGATGGAAATTTACATAACTTTGTGAATAGATCGAAAAGAAAGATCGAAAGCGAAAACAAATGGAGCTGGAACATTTGTTTAGTATGCAACTGGGAATATTATTAGGGCCAGGTAGGAAAGAGAATTTAATGGAAAAAGAATTTAATGTTAACATTTTTTGCATGGAGATAGCAGGAGGAAGTATATATCAGGTTTTTATATTAGGTATATAATTTTATTAAAGGATTCTTATTATTATCAACTTAATGTTAGGGCTTAGTATACTAGTACAGTACTTGAGAACAGTAAATAACAAAGTATTATTGCAATCCATTACGTCTTCGTTTTCCATTTTTAATATATAGTCGTACGTACGCCCTCACTTCGTGTGCAGAAAGCTGCTGAAAGAGCTCGTCTTGCTACTATAGTAAGCAACCGACTACTGAATTTATTCAAACCTTCAACGCATTCGAATGAATGAATTAATGTTTCAGTTAACCGTGCATTTATAGTAAAATGAATTAACATTACATTCATTTATTCAAAGTGAATGTTAGAGAAGTTGAATTTATTCTGCATTGAATGAAATGCATGTTGACGTTTTAGAATGTGTTGCATTCATGTATGAAATTTAAATTAAGCGTCCGAATTAATTCATGCCGCACTCTCTTGTCTACAAGTATATCCGAAATTTTAATCTTCTAGTCTTTCTTATTGAAATAGAAAAATAAACTTATAAATAAGCGATTGGTTTATATGGAGGCTGTGCTTTATGATCTACGTAGTACACAGCTGCGAAGATGAAGTCTCTGACGTTATTAAAATTCGTTTATAAAGCTGAAAAATTTTGATGGTTCCTGAACAATGAAAAGAATGAAAATCTTATTGAAATGGCAGAGCGATACTCGACATGGTTTGTGTTATACCAATTGCTGTTAATCATTTTGATGGCCGGAAGATTTCCTGACCTATGTCCTGCGCACGGCTATGCAACTACTAAATTGCCATGGTCTATTACTGAGTTTACAAAACATTTAGACTATGGATTAAGTAAAGTAGATTCATTGAATTTGCCATACCGATTGCTTCACGGTCACAGCGACGCAGCTCCAATAGCTCCAAACTAAAAATTATTAGTGTAACCAAAAACTTTGGCACGGTAGTCAGAACATCGAAGTGATTCAGCACATCAGCTACATGGGCAAAATACTTGTAGTTAATCATGATCTGGAGCTTGTCACCTCCGAAAAGCCAGTGCAGCATAAGGAACGCCTTTAATCGTCCAAGTCTTCGAGCAAAGATTCGGTCGATTTAGCTCTACAGATGAGTTTCGACGTGGATAATAGCTTCCGGTCTGCAGTCATTCGTAAACCTATAAATGCTATTTGCTTTTTTTTATTTTATTTTTGGTAAAATTATGAAAGAAGTGCCAGTCAAAGGTCTAATATACCTAAGGAATTTAATGAATACGTGCAATCAAATTAAATACTTTCCTCTAGTATGGAAAGTAGCACAAATTATTGCTATTCCAAAACCCAATAATAATGCCACACTGTCAACTTCTTACCGACCGATAAATTTACTACCTCATCTTTCTAAAATATACAAAAGACTCATTGCAGATCGACTTATAAAAATTATTAATCGAGAAGCTGCAATACCGAGCCATCAATTCGGATTTAGAAAAAAATATTCTACAGTGCAGCAGGTCCATAGAATTAGTTACCATGGCTTATCTCTGTAGACGTTCCTAATACTTAGAATAACAAAATAATTTGATGTACTGAATGTACTTGATGACACTGGTCAGAATATACAATTAAATTTCAATATTATGTTGTAATAACTATTCAATGTCTAAATGACAGATGTAATATACAAGGGAATAATGTAAGGTCCAGAAAGTATGTCCTTATAATTTTTTTTTTTAGCTATTTTAAAATTAATATTCTATATTTAGTAGAGTACTTCTCCCGATCGATGAATCCTTATAGCATATAACTTCCATACAAACCTTTTCTTTCAAAAACGTTTTCTTCTACACTAAGCATTACGATTACTCCAGTTAGCTGATTGAATAGCCCTTTAAGTTGGCTGTCGTCCATTTACTTACTTGTACAAATGAAGATTTTGGAGAGTAATAAAAACAAATTGATTTTTCATGTAAAATACACATTAATCTGCAAAATCGTTGATAATCTTAGTTTTGGTAATTTACTTATTTTGGTATCTGCTTATTTTGATAAATCCGGAAAGACGACTCATCTCATCAAGCTGATCATGAACTGACATGCTGTAAGTTCAATAAACCTAAGAAACATACTGCTTTTATACATCTGCACAATAAATACATCTGTGTAGAAGGGTTTTCAGTTGGCATATATCGTTCTGTTGTAGATGTTCGGTTTTGTAATAATTTCGGAATTCTCTATGACTAAGCTACACTGTTTAAATATGCTGTCAATGAGATTCAAGTGTTATTATCTGTTCTAATTATTTATTGTTGAAATCCAGTGCGTAAAAGTAGTTGCTGCCATTTAAAAACAAAAACAATAATAACATATTTTCTATATACATTTTCTTTTTTCAGAAACCACTTTTCCCAGTCTCTTCGGCATCATTGAGCAAACATTTCTAGAGAACGATATCAATTTGGCAGCTTGTATTCAAAAATCTATTTGCACACTAGTATACAGCGCTGGTGAGAATGTGCGGCAGCAACGCGCTACAGATATGGAGCAACTCATAGATAGCGCTACCAATTGGTCCTGGCTCATGTCCTGGCTACAACAGAGCACACTACACGAAGCGGTCGATGCGGGTAAGCTGCCAACGCGTGTCTATTGCGATATAAAGTATCCCGAATGTAAATGGGCGGCGCCCGAGCAGCAATTGTGGGATTTAGTACGCGCAAATGTTAAATTTGCCTGAAAATTATAAACCAAAAAAAAATATACAGATTGATAAAGGAAAAACGCAATTTTTCAGCATGCAATTAAAATCAAATTATATTTATTTATTTATTTATATATTATTCATCATATACGATTATTTACCAAACAAAGAACATAGAACATCAAAGTGTTTCGCTTAAAGTAAACAAGTAATTTTTTTTTTATTTTTAAACATTGAAATTAATATTTTTTTTAAAGTTTGTATGTAGTTAGACACAGAAGAGTTTAAATCTGAAATTTTACTTAAACTAAATAATTTTTTTTTTGTAATATTTGTATTAAAATTGAAAAAATTGAAATATAAAATTTTGAATTAAATTTTAAACTAAAATAAAACCAAAAGTAGTTCGGTCAATTTAGACATTCAGAGGTATATAAATTGCCATCAAGCTGAAAGTGAGTAAAATTGTTCAAAACATAATTAAAAATAACCATTCGAAATTCCCCATCGTTCCTCCGGTACGTGGAAAAAATTGACTCGAGGTCAAAGGTTTCTCGCGATTTTCATCAAAACGGTAAGTTTTATCGTAAAATTACCTTAGACAAAAATTGTAGATCATTAAATTATCTATAGAAAAGGTATAAATAATTTGTTTCTTAAGAGCCACCGTTCCTGAGAGATATAACGATTCAAAAAGTTGTAAGCGTCATAATATACACACGTTTCAGCGTTGTTCGTGCTGAGAGTGACTGGTAGCACTCGGCTCGGCTATACTATACTGTGCGTTTGCAACAACAAATGTGTGCGTGTGTGCATAGGCTTGGGTACCACTGTTATAATTGTTTATAAATTTTTTTTTTTTATGTCTGCCGTTTGTTTGAGCGCCACTCCGTAGTGAAAACACTTGTTTATTCTAACCTAATTCGGGCTGTTTTGAGTTTTATAATAAAAATGTCAGAATATAGTTTTATTTGTACTAAACTTTTTTAACTGAAAGTGAAAATGTTACTGTTGAACTGTGTTACTGTGCAAGAAGCCAGCACATCTACAGTAAGTGCTCCTCGTACTAGATCACGTGTAAGTGAATCAGCTGCTAAACACAATTTTTTGCTGCAGGGATGTAAAAAGGGATACAGTACTAAATGTGGTTGCAAAAAAGTTGGACTGTTTTGTTCTCTGGCATGTACGAATTGTCAAGGCCAGTCGTGTTCTAATTTTGAATCACCCACAGTAGAGGATTCGTTTGCTACCAAAGAAGAGACATGCAATACATCGCTACTATCGCAATTAACTTACACCCAGGATGAAGAACAAGAATCAGATCAAGAAGAAAAACAACAGGAAGAAGTAATTGAAGTTTATGAATCGGACGAATACATTTTTCTACTGTTTTTTAATTTCCATCGCTTTTATCAATTCCAACCCTTATTAATATCTGTTATTATATGCAATAGTTTCCAATTAAACAGAATCACAACTGACCTGTGGAATAGGCCTACTGGGAAAACTACGTTAAAGCAAAAAAAACGCAAAAAAGCAAAGTACACTAGCTCAGAGGTGGCGTGGTAACGTGAGCATATTATGACGCTTACAACTTTTTGAATCGTTATATCTCAGGAACGGTGGCTCTTAGGATAACCAATTATTGAGACCTTTTTTAAAGATAATTTAATGATCTACAATTTTTTTGTCTAAGGTAATTTTACGATAATACTTACCGTTTTGATGAAAATCGCGAAAGAAATATTTTTTTTAACCTTTGACCTCGAGTCAATTTTTTTCCACGTACCGGAACGATGGGGAATTTTGAAATGTTATTATCAGTTATTATCATACCCCCATACAAACCTACTGCCCACTTTTGACTTTTTATATGAAAAACTTCTATGTTAAAGTCAATATTATGTTGAAATTCGATATGGTGCCTTTTAAGAGACAGCCGCTAAACATACATAGACAATTGGGCGTGGCCCGCCCACTTTTTTGGGTAGCCCCATACAAATCCACCGTGCAATTTTATGTTTTTTATGAAAAAAATCCTTGATGTAGTTGAATATTTGCTTGAAATTTGATTTTGTGGACTTTAATGGACAACAGCTTCATATACATATACAAATGGTCGTGGCCCGCCCACTTTTTGAGGTAGCCCCAAAACAAACCCACTGCTCACTTTTATGCATTTGAATGGAAAACGTCAATGTCAACTTGAAATTCGATATGGTGGCATCTTACACATCTACTACATCGCTACATACACATCTACTAGTGGGCGTGTATCACCCACTTTTTTGGGGTAGCCCCTATTTAAACCCCCACTTTTATGTTTTGCAATACTTTTTAAAATTTCGCGTGAATGGTATTAGAGCTTCGGTTCAACCGAAGTTAACGTTTTTTTCTTCTTTTTAATTATGTTTTGAACAATTTTACTCACTTTCAGCTTAATGGAAATTTATGTACCTTCACTCTTATATTACTGTCTAATTTGACAGAACTAAAGAAAAATAAAATTTGAAAAAAAAAATTAAATACAAGATTTTTTTTTTTATAATTTTGTTTTTTTTAATCTTATGTGTTAATTTGTAAATTGTGTGTGAAAATTTTTAACTTTATTATGTATTTTGTATACATCTTTTTTACATTTTTTTGGCTCCATAGTTTTTGCGCTTGTAAGGTATGTAATGTACGTATCTATGTTCCTTTCTACCTCGAACCGACACCAATTGGATTTTAATTTTTGAATTTTGTAACATTTTTATTTGCGAAAATCTTGCAAAAACTATGATTTTTCAAACGTTTGTAATTTGCATTTTTTTTATTACAACATGAAGTTTTTTTTTTTTAATTTTTTTGTATTTTATTGTGTTTTTTTGTTGTATTTTTTTGTTATTTTTGAAGTGTTTTTGTTGTTTTTTGTATTTTTTTTTTTTTTTTATTTAGAAAAATTAAATCTAAACTACAATTTATGTCTTCTGTTCTAGGCAGTTGAAGTGGCTACTATTATGAAAACTATTACAATTTTAATATTTTCTTTTATGAATATCTGCAAAAGGTGGAGAGAGCACAGATTTTCAAATAGCTTTCTCAAATTGCTCTGTTTATTACTCATGTCCAAATGCAAATGTGTTGTTTGTCTATGTTGAAAAAATGCAAACTAACGAAAAATATTATGCCAACTACATAAGTATGTGTGTAAAACCCTAAAAAATCTTCCGCTAGTTACTATCTATGTTTTTTTTTTGTTTGTTTTGTTTTTTAGTGTATATGTATCTCAAAATGTTCATTTCTTTCATGTGCTATTACAAACTACAACAAATTTCTGTCTGTCTCTTCATCCTAAAGTGCAACCATCTTCATATCATCATTCTCATCAAATTCATACTCATAGTGTCAGCCCATGTGACTGCCCCAGCCCAATACCTGTTCGAGCGCATTACCATCCAGACTCATATTGTAGTCACTTATGCTCATATTGTAATCATCATTGCATAGCTCCGACCAGCATGGTATGGATAACAGCGGATTGCTGCTATCCATGTATGAAATCGAGGTCTTACGACTGGAACTGCTAGTTGATGAGGCTGGCGGTGACATAGCCTCAAAGCAATCGTCGTGCTTAGTATCAATGGTGACAACATCCGCTGTAGACAAAGTTGGTGTTGCTTGTGTTGGTGTTGTTGGTATAGTAGTCGTCGTCGTCCTCGGTATATTGATCAACTCTTCCTGCGGCGGCATAACTTCACGTAGTAGCAGAACATCTTGTTTAAGTATGTGCATCGTTTCAGTTTCGCGTTTGAGTTGCTTTAGCGGCGACAACAAAATGCTTTCGCCACCGCTGATCTCATCAATGCCGCTGTCACTGGCCGAATCAGCGTCGCATGCTGTTAATCCAGGTGGATTAGAATCGTCGTTCATGGCATGGTGCTGCTGTTTTTGTTGCTCTTGTTGTGCAGCACCACTCGCAGCAAATGGCGGTGAAAGCATCTGTCCGCCGGCAAAGCCACCAATCATTGGATTATTACGCAACACCGAAGCTGTCGAGGTCGGACAGTGTAATGGATGCGCATATTTTCTGTTGACGCCCATTGATGTGGGTTTAGCAAATTGGTCCAGTGCGTTGTCATCTACTAGCATGGGTTCCGGTTCAATGTCGCTTGGCGGTGGAGTCTATATTTGTTTGAAATGTATAGAGAATAAGACAAGAGAAGAATACATTAGATTGTTGTTATTGATGCTTATAATTTTGTGTAAAGTCCAGAGATGCACGCCAGTTTTGTGATCGTACCAAGAACGAAACCAATTCGATAAATTAAAAAAAAGGATAAAAAACTATAGTCCAGGTCTACGAATATATTATACGCTTTCTAGTACCCCCACAGTGCTATTTTACTAAATTATAAAACTCCATCCATCACGTCAGGATTTTGAGATATTTGAGGTTATGTACCCGAAAAAACGGCGTTTTTTCCTACTTTTGAGTTTATGTACAGGGTGCAAAAAATGTTTGGGGTCTGTGTCTCCAGTTACATCATTTAGTATCACTCTTACCCTTTAATTTATGAGTTCACGAGATCAATTACGATTTTTTTGTCGCAAAGTTATCTCAAAATCCGGACGTGTTTGGCCAATTTTGACCCCAGATTCGGATTCTAAGCAGTAGATTACTTCGGAAATGACCCTCAGCTTTCCAACAACTAGCATAACCCCGGTATTCATAGACCTGAGTTATCAATCCACCAGACTTAGAAGAACTTCGTAGTTTAGGCTAAAACATTTATTTGTGTGCTACAAAAAGTTGTTGTTTTTATTCTCTCTTCGTATTGATCTGGATTAAATTCATATATCTCTATATAAATAGACAAGCGTTAATCATTTACACCCTTTCTAACCCTCTTAAGCACAACATATTCGCTTGATTTTATTTATTTATTTTTTTTTTTAAGTATGTGAAGAGGAGTACGGACAAATGTAATTTTTTTTCTAGAGTATTGCGTCTAAGGTAAGTAGAAACCAAGCCGGCCTCTCAGAAAGCTCTCCCTCTCTCTCTCTCTCTTCCAGCTCTCTCAACTTGCTATAGCTGCTACCATGATGAATTTATACTAAAGGTGGCATATTCCCCTCAGCTGCGCTCTTTTTTCTTTTTTATTTATATTTTGTCTTACTCTTTTTCATTTGTTGCATACTGGGAATATCGTTTTTTCTTTCACGCTCAAAGCATTTAAGAAAGTCACCACAGCGGAATACTTCACCTTATAGATAAATGTACCTTGGCTGCTACCTTTTTTGTTTCTTTCGGTTCCTTTGGTTTCAGTTGGAAGAATAGGGAAATAAATATTTTTTGTCGTGCTGTAAAGGGCGATTCACATTGTAGAGCATGTCGATCGAGCAGCTCTACGTTAAGCGCCAAAGCAGCCAAGTGTTCGTTTGTATGTGTCTGAAAACACAAAGGTATTCGTGCCCATGTGGCTATGGCTGAATAGCGTTGATTTAGATGGGAAAGCATTTTCTGGACAATCCTTTATTATGGATATCATGTACGTCGAAAGTATGAAGATTTTGGTTAAAAAGATGGTTTCAGTGCACTTTTCCCAATTATCATCCAATAAAGTAAATTACTAACCGATTTTAAACTTTTCAACGATTTTAGAGAAAAGAAGTATAATTCCTTCATTATCGTTTGTAAATATGTTTTGGTGTTGCAATGAAACTAAGTAGGGTTTTAAAAGAAATACTTTGAAATTATTACTTTTTGTCGTAATATTTAGAAAGAACATTCGATTCTGAATTCTGAAGCTAGTTGCTGTAGAAAAATTTGCGTAAAATGCGAAAAATGCGTAAAAATGTAAAAGAAAGTAGTAATTTCAAACTATTTATTTCAAAAACTCTATTCTTATTATTTCCAAAACCGTTGAGAAGTTTAAAATGGGTTGAAAGTTTACTGAGGTAGTGCGTTAAGTGCTCCAAAAATATTTAGAAATTTTTTAAAAATACAGAAACATTGTACTCGACTAGACCGAGCAATATGGTTAAAAATTCTATAACTCCATAATCCACTTCTACATGAGGTAGACAAGAGTAAATCTTCTACTTACACGAATACAATCGTTGTATACATTGCAAGGCTTAAATAGACACATCCCGATATAATGGAGACCCACCAAACTTGAATATTTTGACTCTCCATTTCAATTCCACTACAACGAATTATTTAAAATCATTGAATTTGAGGGGTGGGGAGGGGTGATTGGTTGGGTAATTAATGGCATTCAAAATTTTTATTAACTATAGATTTTATAGTTTTCGAGATCGCACAAACAGACGGTGGAATAGCCAAAGCTCGTATTTTTGAGCTAATAAAGAATATAAATAAAATATGCTGGCTCCGACATCTTCTTTGCTATGCTAAATATACACTGCAAGTTCAACAAAATCCTTTATATATATATATATGAGTTTATACATGATGAGTACAGGCTAAAAAAACAAGATAATAAATAATATATAAACAGTAAAATAGTACAGTCCAAACATCGGTGAAACCATTGGATGAACTTTATACTTTATGCTTTAGTTATTTTATACTTTATGCTTTAGTTATTTTATAGTTTTTCTACTCGAACTGGTTCGGTTTATCGTTCGCTTTAAAAACTAGTTTGCATCTCTGGTAAAAACAATATAAGTAGATAAATTAGGTATCAATGAAAGTTATCAATGAAAGTTAGAAGTTACCAGCTCAGGTCTGTACAGCAAAGAACATTAGGACAATTTAGGTAAAACATGATACTGTAAACAAAAGTTGCTTATAATTGATATATATAAAATACAGTTTACATTGTAATTGGATCGATTTTAATTAGATAGCTATGCTATGTAAATAATAAATACTCTAAAAGTATTCAATATACATACTTAATAATAAGCTTAAATCTTATGCTACTTTCTTATATTCTTACAATACACAATTTATATTTCATATGCTACAAGTTTCCGTTTATGTATGGAACTTTAAACTCAAATTCAATACTTGTAAACAATTATAAAACCACAAAAGCCATAATTATGTATGTATGTAAATACATATTTATATGCAATATAAACGCTCAAGCGTATAAGCCACAAGCAATTTTATTAAATTTATGCACAAGAAAATCCAGCGAAAACGAGATAAAGGTTCTGAAAAGCCAAGAATATGTGGGTTGGCTAGAAAACGGAGCTACGCACACCAAAAGTATTTAAAGTCAAAATTATTAACAACGCATAAGCAAGCTGCTTAAAGCCACTTGAGACAAAGCCGTTTGCTCTTAACTTAGATCTAAATAAAAATTGTTGACGAAAATATACTACAGCGGGGCACACACTATGCAATAAATCATATTTTAATGGTTTATGCAGGGTGTCTTTTTAGAGGTTGCGTTTTTCGACAGCAATGAAACTGTCATAAATTGTTCAGTTCTGTCGACGGTATTGACATTTGTGCACAGTTTGTTTTGCCACATTTTATCATGAATACTTGACTAACGCCAGAACAACGTCTGCACGACGTACATTTTACGTTCGACATACACGGTTTGATCTAAAAATAACCGAAATTTTAATTTAAATCATAGAACACGTAGCGCCATCCATTAAACACTTTTTCTCCTTCCGAAAGCAGCTAAGTTCATGCGAATCGTTTGACAGGCTACAAAATGACACACGTTTTAATAACAGCAGTTTTTGTAGTTATGTCGTAAAAACAAAAGAGCAAATATTAAAATTTGTTTTAAACTCGGTAAAAAATTTGGTGAGACTTACTAATTGTTAAAAAAAGTTTATGATGATGATTGTAAGAGTCTAACTCAAGTTTACACGTGGTTTACACAATTTAAAAACGGTCCTGATGATTTAAATAATGATCCCAGACTTGTACGTCCCGAAACATCTAATCGTGCTGCGTTAGTGGAAAAAGTAAGTGAAATAATCGCTATCGATGCTAATTTCACTGCGAGAATGATGACAGAAGAATAAAATTCATTTTACTGTTCAATCTACAAAATATAAACTGAATATTTGGGTAAAAGAGAGGTGTGTGAACGATTTGTTCCAAATCAATGATAATCAAAAAGTCGCTCGTGTAGTCAATGAATTTTTGACGAAAAAAAAAACAGAATTGTCTCATCGAGCACCCTCCGCATTTGCCTAATCTAGATTCATCGTTTCTCTTTCCAAAAATGAAAACTGCAATGAAAGGAACTTTTTACGGCTATCGCTTTCAGAAGAATTTCACGATTTAAACTTATCAGATCTTGAGAATATGAATTTCATAGTGCCAATTCGACGTGAATACAAATCGCGAAAATCTTCTGAATTTCGCATCTTTAACGGATTTGAAAACCAGA
Source organism: Leucophenga montana (assembly GCA_035044765.1). Lineage (NCBI taxonomy): Eukaryota > Metazoa > Arthropoda > Insecta > Diptera > Drosophilidae > Leucophenga > Leucophenga montana. The sequence goes on along the minus strand of JAWNNQ010001877.1, from coordinate 1,944,659 downwards.
ACACAGTGGACTAATGTCATAAAATTATTTTTCTAAGAAAGTCAATTGTCAGTTTTAAATTATTTAATCTCAGTATTTTAATGCAATTCAAGGTTCAACACATCTAAAAAAAAAAATAATAATAAAAAAACACCCTATACATACAATTTCATAGAAATTCTGTAATGTAAAGTGCACAAAAGCGTAGTGAGTGAACATTGTCATACGCTGGCTTATGTTGACTTATATATTCCGACGCCGGATCTAGCGAAATCTGAACAGGAAGTTACAAAAATATCTCAATTTCAATGTCAAGAGACATAATTAAAATAATAATGGCTGATGTCGATGTTCATATGGAGATTGTTCCAAAATGTAGGCGGATCAGCTGCGAATTTATTAAAGCATTGCATATTTTCAAGCGCTTTACGAGTTTATTGAACTCTTGGGTTATATGAGCTCCTTATTGTGTTAATTGCACAGTATGGTGCTTCAGAATATAAGTGAAAGTGTAAGTTGATCGATGGACTGCCAATAGCTGCGCAGCTTATGAAACAAAGCCATCATAACTGGGAGCAATGCACTTTTTGCAGTTTGTAATTGAAACGAAAGTGACATGACTAAGTTTAAATGCCTGAGAGTATGGAGCATGCCAGCATATTGAAAGTAAAAGCTTTTGTTTTAGTATATACTATAGTGACAAATAGATACTTTTCTAGAGAAAAAGAACTACTTTATATTGAAAATGTTTGTATAAAAATGTGAATTAAATGAAACACGTGGTACGAAACTAACAAGAAAATTTAAGAAAATTCTAAAGTAATTTAACGATGCAAGTATGCTGTATTTGTAGAAGATTTCGATACACTTTACATTGTAACAAGTTAAAAACGTGAAGTTTGTTAAAACCCGACCACCAATACCCTTTACTTAATATACTATATGATTTATAAGAATTTTCCAAATCGAAAGGCGATCAGATAAAAAAATTTACTCCCATATAACTTTATAAAGAAGTGTAGAGAAAACAAACCGAGTTTAAAGACGCTTGCGTGATAAACCACATAACCTTTGATGCTTCTTCTCTCAGCTTAGCGGAAGAATTTAAGAAAAGTAAACTAATCTCTACAAATCAGTTCCTTAGCATTAGTCGTTTTTCTATATATAAGAAGATAGATGAGCATGTTCGAGTTCAATTATTGAAAATATCGAAAGTCGTCAATCTGCAAATTAAACGCTGTATCTGCATAGGGTATGTACTATAATTATATGCTACAGTGACCAAATGTACACTTATAAAAATATTGCATACTATAAACAAGTACTTTGGGTTTTATATTTTTCACCATCCGTTCTTAAAATCTCAGTCTTAAAATTCGAACGAGCCGAAAACTCTCAAAACAAATCTTAAATTGAGAATTTAATCTTGTTTTGAGAGTTTTTAAATTGAGAATTTAATCTAAAAATCTTCATTTAAGAAAACAAATTGCTTACATTAACATTTTATAATCCTAAAATAAGAATGAAAATGGTCTTAAAAATTCGAATTTTTTACATTTTGCGGTGTTAAATTAAGACCATTATTCTTGTCTCGAGATTCACTACTTTCTATGCTACTTCTTTCTTTATCATACTTCTTGATTTCAAGACAATTTTCTTGATTTTATAGGGGTTTTTATGAGTGTAGACAATTATTGGCTATGTTATTGAAATACATAGCTCTCCAGCTTGTTTAATAAAGAAGTATCCTCAATTAGAATACCTATATGGGCTATAGGTTTGCATGAGGCAACGGCTATAACGATCTAATGAGTGCCAATGTTGAACTTTTTGATGTGGGAAGATATAAGAAACATCTCTGTATCAAATTAACAGTCCAAAAAAAATTCTATACAAAAATTCAAAATATTCAAATATTATTGAATTTATTTCTTCAATTAAACTTATAGACAATATGTGTTTTATTTTGTGTAAATCGTTGTTTATACACGTAAGCTTTTGTGCTTGTTTTTGTTTTGTCTTTCAAGTCTTTCGCTGAAGTTTTAAGTGTTTCTCCCTCTTTGTCCCTCGAAAATTTTGTTTGCATGTTATTTGTTAACTAGTTAAGATTATAAAAATGTTCAGTTCAGCGGCTGAAACTTGCTGATGCTCATGTAGCATTCCATAAACTAACCCAAGGTCATTATTTTAGAAAAAGTTTATATTAGTTGCTTCGTATTTTTTTGTTCTATGTTTTGTTTCTTTTTGGGTTTTTCTGTTTTCTTAATTCATTATTTTTCCGAATCGGTAGGTTATATGACGGCTATATGATATAGTGGTCCCCATGAAATTTGGTCAGCACATGTAGAGGCTCCTAAGACTGACACGTACACTATTTGGCTAAATTCGGATAAAAAACAATAAAGTTCTGGTGTACTAAGAGTTCATTCCGAATTGGTCGGCTATATGGGAGCTATGTGATATAGTGGTCCGATCTTGACAATTTTGACACATTGTCATCTAACTACAGATAGAAGCATATGACAAGAGTTTCAGAAGGGGAAAGTTCTTTGGCCATTCTCTCGGGAGCGGTCATACTACGATTCTTTTGGAAACGGCACAAGTGGCTCACAAATTTACATTAGCACACGGAATCTCCGTGGTGAGAAAATTGTGCGAGGCAACCACTTCCCCTAATTAGAGGTTCGTGCGCTGGGTTTGGTTCCCGACACCTCAAAACAACATTTACCAGTGAAGACACAAAGAAAGCCTCGGATAAGATGGCAAGATCAGTACTATGATGACCTGAAGAAGCTCCGAATTGGCAGCGACTGGCACCCGCGCGCTATAAACTAAACCGAATGGTGCATTTTCCTACGTGCGACCTTGATCGTTAGATGGTTGTAGAGCCACCTAAGTAAGAAAGTACCTATAAATATTGTTCTAAAATCGCCAAAGGTTTTGTATTGCAAATTCGTTACATTAGTTGAAACTTGGTATGGAGACTTTAATGGAAATACGAGTTTGCTCTATTGTTACTCTAAATGCCATTACACACAATCTCACTGCTCTTCAAACTTTTTAATGCCTACATCAGCATTGGGCAGACCAAAACTCGTGAGTAAAAACAGTTAGATGATACGCTCTCGCCAGTCGTATGTTGCGAAAGAGACAAAAACATTATTTTTAAGTCATAAAAATATTATACAGGGTGTCTCAAAAGAAAGTTCACATTTGATTTGCTAATTGCGTGAATGTGACTATTCCGAGGGACGCGGGGGTATGTCAATCGGTAGCCTAGCTTTTGGGAATATAGTCGCTATGGAGCGTTTCTCGGGAGCGGACCGTGCGTTGTGCGTACGTGAGTTTTACAAAAACGGTAATTCAGCGACTGTAGTGCGTAGAAAATTCTGCAGTATTCGACATGTTCGTCATTTAAATGAAGCGCCAAGCCCTCGACTCATTGGAAAATGGGTCGAGAAGTTTGAAGAGACCGGTTCAACGCTGGAAAAATCAAAATTAAGGCGTCGTAGACAGTGTTACTCAGTCTGTTCCTCACAATTCGAACCTTTCGATTCGGAAGCGTGCTATTGCTTTAAACGTGCATAGATCATCATTGTTTCGCATTTTTAGTAATTTCAAACACGTCGTCTCTACCACGAGTTCGTGACATTTTTCCTGGCAAATTAATATCCAGGAGAGATGACATAAACTGGCCTTCATGAAGTCCCAATTTAACCCCTATGAACTTTTTCTGGTGGGGTTACATCAAATCTAAAGTCTACGGCAACAAATCGACTACCCTGGCACAATTAAAAGGAAATATCCGTCATGAAATGGCAGCCATCACGGAGAATACCTGCCGAGCTGTCATAGGAAATTTTAGTGCTTGATTAACTGAATGCCGCAACGGTTTACATTTGGACAATATCAATTTTAAGAAATAAATTCCCAAAGTGTGTATTTTAATATGTAATAAACATTTTTTCAACAAACTACTTTCTTTTTTTTATCGATTTTTTAAATGTGAACTTTCTCTTGAGACACCCTGTAGTTCACGTTTCATTAAAGTTAAAATTTTCTATTATTAATATTATAGTTAGCTGACTTCAGTCCGATGAAATTGTGTACTGTATCCACAGGAATTTATTAGCTTCGTTTTTGGAACTTCACACCTAAGGATACACTTTCAGGAGAAAACGATGGAGCGAAGAAATTCAAATTTTAGGTGAGCGTTTTCTATAAATGCATACATACTACATATTCATTATATTATCTGATAATCTAGCAACTTCAGCAAACAGCTCCTATTGAGCCTGTGTTTCAGATATTAGTCTTTCTATGATCAACGCGAGTTAGTGACTTTTATAAATTACTTTTGATATTTTCTATTTTCCATTTTTACAAAATATTTTGACTTAAAACAAATTGATATTGAAGCAAGAAGATCCTGAAAATTTGTTTTTTTTTCTCCTTTGCAAATTCAGCAAAAATACGCAAATGCGCGTGTAACATAAACAAGCTTCCGGGCATATCAACGATGGAGACACATTAACAGCTCCACGCGAAACTAAAAGTGAGACAAGGAAAATCTGCTAGGTAGGAGTACAGAGACTGCGCAGGAAGACTTCTACATACAATGTGCCTACAAAACTTTTTTTTTGTTTCCAGCAAAAAAAAAAAGAATATAAATAGGAAAGATAATGGAGCAAAAAAAAAACAAAACGCGCTTTGTAGGTAAATTGTGAAAAATTTCACTGGCGCATAGTATACTTCATGTTGGAAAAGCAAAATTTCTTCTTTATATATGAGGTACGTGTGTGAATTTGCCATGACAGTAAAGTAAAGTTTCGTAATAGGGTTTATTGTTTGATATATTGTTAGCATTATGCAGCTACATTTGTAAAAGCAACACAATAATAAGCGCAAATAGAATATACTATATAGGTAAATATATATTGCTAAAAAATTAGCTAGTGACAAAAAAATATATTGTATCTGAAGCATACACAAAGGCGATAAAGCTATTTGTTGTACTGATCATAATCAAAAACTAAGCATATCGCAGATTCATTGTCAAGGGCTATATTGATTGTTATTATGTCACAAAAGCGGTTCGAATTGAATACTTAAGAAGCGCTTTGAAGTTTTATTAAAATTTTTCCAAAATTTTTTTACTTTTTGCGAGATTATTCAAGCGGCAAATTGCTTTAAAAGCCATTTCCAAGAAATTAATGCTTACTTTTTGAGGAGCTCCCCGCGACGTTGTACGTGGCCCTCCTCTTTTCCCTGCCACTCCTACCACATCAAAAAATGGAAGGAAAATCTAAAAAATCCAAAAAATTTTCTGTTTATCCAATCGAAACGAAACTTCACAGGATCACCCACGGGACTATTTTGAATATTGCCACAAAATTTGATCAAAATCGATTGAGCGGTTTCGGAGTCTATAGGGAAACTACATACATACTATACATATACATACATACTATACAAGATACAAAAGTATACTCGTATATCTATGGGTGTCTCATGATTTACTCCGGATTTGATTTTGAAATAAAAAACTGTTGTTTTTTGAAAATTTGTGAAACTTTTAATGAAACATAAAGTAGACATCATGGAGTTATTTATGGAATAACACATCGGGTAAATCGCCGCCTCGGCTTTGCTGGCATATACGCGCTCTTTTCGTAAAATTTTTCATAACCGTTTTGCATAAATGTTGCAGTATTTCATTGATGCAGCGTGTAATTTCTTCTTTCAATGCTTGACGTGTCGTGGGCTTATTCACATAAACCTGTGACTTCAAAAAGCCCCAAAGAAAAAAGTCTAGAGGCGTCAGATCACATGAATTGGCCGCTTATCTGGTAACCAAAACGCGAGAGGACACGACCGTGTAATGACTGATGCAGTAATTTAACTGTTTCTCATGCTGTATGGCATGTGGCACCGTCTTGTTGAAACCACATGTCCTCCACATCAATATCTTCAAGTTTCGGCAAAAGAAAAACTGGTTAACATTTCACGATACAGAACACCATTCACGGTTTGTGTTTGACCTGCCTCATTTTCGAAGAAAAATGGACCGCCCAAAATCCACACCAAACAGTGACACGATGCATTTGTTTCTGTTAAATCACACATGTATTTTCTGAGCCCCAAATGCGACAATTTTGCCTGTTAACGAAGCCATTGAGATGAAAATGAGCCTCGTCACTAAAGATGATTTTGTCTTCAAAATCGGCATTTTCTTATTGTTGTTTTTTAACAATGCCCGATGAGCTATTTACCCGATGTGTTATTCCATACATAACCTCATGATGTTTCAATAAACGTTTCATAAATTTAAAAAAAAACCACGTTCTTGATCAGAACGAAGAGATGAGTCAATCTAGCTGCATATGTCCGTCTATTCACTAGATAGTAGATGCGGATATCTTTTGTCGTTTTTATATATATTTTTTACATATCCAGCTGAAATTTGGCACCTAGACTTATTTGTGTATCAAATTTATAGAGTATTTAGTATACAAATTTTACAGTTATGAGCTTTTTTTATTTTACTTTGTCTAAGCCAAAAAAAAAATGTGTTTTTAGGGCGATCACCAGAATAGACACAGAGGATGTAATTTTAGTATTTATTATGGGGCGTACCCCTGTCGACCGCAGGCCCCATACAAACCCACCAATTACGTTTAGATATTTGAGTTTACAAATGCATTTTTATCTTTACTTGCGATATCTGCTTCAAAATTTGAAATTTTGTGTGCCTGAATTAAAGGAAATTAAATTCCACACCAAAGTTCCCGTTTTTTTCTTAGCTATGTAATGACTGGATACAATTAAAGTACGTAATGAAAGGATAGATTTAAATAAACAATACTACTTCGATGAGGACGATGACTAGTAGGCTGTATTTTTGTATGTATGTAATAGGCAGGAAAAGGCATGGCAGACTACATAAAGTATATACTTTCTTGAACAGAAACTGAGTTGAAATAACAATTTTCGGAGATCTTTTTATCTATAGATTTAGACAGACTAAATATATAGATAAAAAAATCTCGAGTCTATAAAACGTAAATACACCAAACTGTGTAAGTAGACTCAGCATATACACACACGAAATTTTGTAGATTCCACGCATATCGCACCCACTATTTATTTTTTCTTATTTATAAACACATTTTCAAGTGTATCGTTTTGAAATTTTATACTATACTTAAAATGTTTCTTGCCTAATAAATTTATATATACAATGTACGTGTATACATTTTCACCATGAATATTATTTCACCATGGTGTAGTAACTACATTTTCACCATGAATATAATTTCACCATGGTGTAGTAACAACACAAGTCGTATTATCGTGCTCACTTGTTCCGTCAGTATCCACTCACTTATCTTACTTGTTTTTCTTTTTAAGTAAAAGGAACAAACAATTTTTTGTGATTGTGTGATATATATATATAGGCGAACAACGCCGAATATTTTCACTGCGAGTTTGGTTTCATAACATTTACAAACAGTCATAGTTCACACACACACACACACACACACACACACACACACACACACACAAAACGCCTTGTAAATGGTTCAATGACATTTCGTGCCAAATTAAATAAAATGTTTCACGCTTTAAAGGCTTCAAAAAACTGAAAACATATAAGAAAGAAATGCATATATAGACTAAACATTAGAAAGAAAACTGCTCCCAAGACACGCAACGATAAAACCAAGAGCCAAGTTAAACATAAAAACGAAAGTAATTAAAGTAAAACTTTCTACGTTTGCGAAAAATTCGAATTGGATAATGCGGCACGTTTGCACTGATGGCCTATGCTGAAAGGAATTAGGAATTTTCTGCAGAGCTTGGAACTTTTCTTTTATACTATTGTATGTTTCTTTTTCGTGAAAAAAAAGAAAAGCACAGCCGTTGCCATACTTTTAAGCAGCAACTACTTAATAAAAATTTGCTGTCACCATAATAATTGCCAAGGCAAGCAAAAGGATAATGCTAACAGTATTGCACAACGCAATTATATAAGTAAGCAACAAAAAAGTATGCTATAATAATTGCTACAAAACAAAATGCGTAAGGATGACGAGAAAAATGGCGTCTAAATTTTTACTTTCGACGATTACTTTACGGTTTAGGGCAGAGATGGGCACAAGAAGAGCAAACAAAGTTCAAGTGTAAGCGTACAAACTCTTGAGCGGACTTCGGCAAGTGTCAATTCGTGCACATATGACTACCCGAAGCGTGTTTTGCCACAGCGGGCACCAGCGCCCAACTCTGGTTTAATGTATGAGTAAACAAAAGAGAAAGCTGTACACAGAGTGAGACAACAAGAAAGTGTAAAAGCGATTGTGGGCAGATATGAGTGTTGTGATTGAGTCTGAGGTTGGCGTCAACATGTTATAAAACATTTCAACGCCTGCGGCATTTGACTTTTGAGTTGAAGTAGTAGCTTGACAACATCCATCTCAATATGTGCACAGTGTGCTGAGTATACATAAAAAAGATATTAAAAATGTTTTCAAATAATTTTTACCACCACTGATTTTACCTTGTCTTATGCCGGCATGATAGACGACAAAACAACGCAATATTAGCGATATTTTCATTTTCGTAAAAGGCTTGCCGTGTCTCACACTGCCGCTGGGCACAAAACAAAAATAAAAATAAAAGAGAAAAAACAACAGAAACTCGACAGCAAATTATATTACTACAATGTGGCTTCAAACTAGAAAATATTCACTTTATATTTTACAGGAAAGTGAGAAAATCAATAGTAGAATAATATAAAAAAAATAACAAAAAGGAAGCCAATGGCATTTAACAAGCGACCGAGAGAATATAAAAGGACAATTGCAAAAAGGGAAAATTTTTTTTATATGCCCACACACAAATGTATCTCTCTCTACATGTACATATGCTCTAATCCAATTGTCAAATTTCGTATTGAAACAACAAAATAACAAGCATTGAATAAATATATATATATATATATATATATATATATATATATATATATATATATATATATTTCTAAAGTAGGCAGGCACGTCGTTTAAGTCAGGGACAGCAGCAGCATAATCGTATGTACGTCGGAGTTGTAGATTTATTTGTGCATGACATAAAGTATACACACACACACACACACACACACATGTGATGTATCTATTTATAAGGAGTGAGGCACACGCGTTTCAATTGTGCTGGATTTACAGCGCTGATTATGCATAATTTAATTTCGCATATAGCATATATAGAAAGCACTAACGACGCAGACTTTCAATTTTCAATTGTCTTAAATTACAGATACGCCGTGTAGTCGTCAGGCAGCATTACTTTGACAACGAAAATTGCTTAAAGCTTTATTTTTTCTTTGTTTTTAAACACTTGTCGTATAATAATACTTTCAAATTCAGTAAATGCTTACTTGAGTGACACATTTTGTTAGCACTTAAAGTATAAATTGATTTGCAGAAGTGTGAGTAAGCGCCATAAGCGATATTCTTCTGTATTAGATACTATGCACATTTTCAACCTTGGGTTTATGTATGGAAAATTCTTTCAAAATCTTAACTACGCCCTCTATTCCATGTCACTGTTTTGTGTGTTTTGTGGATTTTGTAATTTTTTTTTGTTTTTTGGTTTGGTTTTTGGTTTCATGTTTCCAACGAAATTTAATGTCCTAAACTATTGATGTAAATGTAAAATAAAGCAGACATACGAGTGTTACAACGTTTTCAAACCGCAGTGAGGTTGCAGTTTTGCCTCGTTCTGGTCGTCCATCCACGAAAAGGTCGACTGACGAACACAACAAAACTGAAAGCATTTTGATAGAAAATCGTGTTGAAGTGCGACTTGTGCCGAGATACTGAATTTCTTGCCAAAATTCTACTGTTCGCGACTATTTCACCAAAAACAACGCTAATGTCATTCTGCAAGCTTCAAATTCAGCTGGCATGTACCCATATGACTTTTTCCAGTTCGCACGATTAAAGTTACTACTGGAAAGCGTTTTGAGATGATTTGAAACGATGAGAGATAATTCGCAGAAGGAGCTGAAGGCGATTCCAAAACCGGGCTATGAAAAGTCTTTCGAACATTGAATGAAACGTTGGAAAATCTGTATTGTATCCAATGGAGATTAATTTGAAGAAGCCAAAATATCAACAACACAAAATAAATCCGGTTACACTTCGTTCAGAAGATAGTTCATTATGCTTCTGACCTCTATCTGCAATAGCCTGAAGCATCGATCAATTTCCATCTCTGGAACGTAAACAAACTCAATACTCACCAACTCAATATTCTAGTTTCGAGCCGTTATTATTCAATATATATGTCATATTTTATATTATATTTTATATTTGCGGGATGGTTTAGTTTTCTACTTAAATTGAAAGAAAGGTGCAGCTAAAGCTTTTCGAATGTGTGTGGAAGTTTCTGTTGACAATAATAAATCATGTAGGGAATGGTTTCGACGTATCAAGAATGATGATTTCAGCATTGAAGACAAGCCTCGCTCTGAACAACCAAAAAAATTTGAACATAACGAATCGGAGGCATTACTAGATGAAGATCCGAGTCAAACGCAAGTGGAGCTTGCAGAAGCATTGGGAGTGACTTAACAAGCAGTTTTTGTACGATTGAAATCCATGGGAATTATTCAAAAGCAAGGCAATTAAGTGCCTTATGAACTGAAACTGAGAGACGTTGAAACGCGATTTTTCAATTGCGAGCAGCTGCTGCATAGGGAACAACAAAGGGGTTTTCTACATTGATTTGTTACTTGGAATGAGAAATTGATATTCTACGATAACCCCAAGAAGAAAAAATACTACGCTATGTTTGGTCAATCGTTGCCATCGTCCTTAACATCAACACGACAGCCGAATATTCATGTTTCGAAGGACATGTTGTGTAACTGGTGGGACTAAAAGAGGGTTGTGTATGGAATCGCTGCTACAACCTGGCGATTCCATCACGGGATTCGATTGAACATTACAAGAAAAACGGTCGGAATTTGAGTAAAGACATGACAAAGTTATTCTTCTGCATGACAACGCTCGGCCTCATGTCGCAAAAGTCGTGAAAAAATATTTAGAAACGCTCAAGTGGGATATTTTTCCGCACCCGCCGTATTCTCTGGACATTACGCCTGCTGATTGCTGGTTGTTCAGACGGATGCAGCGTGTTTTGACAGGTCAACGGTTTACTTTTTTCGCAGAGATCGAAAAATGGATGCTAAATTGGATCGCCTCTAATAGCGAGACATGTTTTTGAGATGGAATTCGAATATCGCCTGAGAGCTGGGAAAGAGTAATTGCCAGCGATGGAAAATACTGTGATTAATCTTTTCATTCATATTGTTCTGAAATAAAAGGAATTTTTAACCACATAAAAGCCGACTAAAACTAAAAAACTAACTTTTACTTCCATTTTCTAGAATTTTCTGTCATCTGTTGGTGACCCTGCCATTATAGGCATGAAGTTCTGACAAACAATATACTATAATAGTAGTTCCTTTTCTACTACATGAAATATAGACGAAGAGGTGTAGTATTCAGAGGTGTAGTATTCAGTGCTTCTGTTAGCGTGGTGTGTAGAGTTCCACTGATGCATAGTTCAGCACTTTTACCACTGCGGCATGTAACTAATAGATAATAACTGTAGAGAAAACCCATCTTCAATCTTCTGTAGTTTTTCTAATTCATTCTACAAAGTTTTCGTTATACACTTATACCTATCTTCCTATTTAATATTAGACACAGGAATTTGGGGTTGCCTCCAAATCTCAAAGACGATTAATCAATTATAGGAGGTATTAGGTCGCGAACCTTCTACCTCTCTTTTTTGGTTGATTATCCGATTTGAGATGCTGGAGGGATATTGTTTTAGTCTTTATGCCTCGCTTCTCTACTTATAAAGGGTACTAAGAGTAATCTATTAAAAAATTAATATTTGTATCCAATCACGACTTTTTGAAAAACTTTTAATGCCGTTCACCTCTAGTTTCGATGCACTAAACTAAACTTTTACCAAGATATTTATGTATTCGAGTATTTTGTTTGTAAAAGTGCCTTCTGACTTAATATGGATTAAGTCAAATCAATATTTTATAAAATTATACATTTTTTATACTTATTCAAATACAAAGTTGTGCAGTTAACTCGAAGAGCATCGAAAGTATGTTGTACTTAGAAAGTTACATATCAATTCAATAGAGCAAAACACGCAAAGAGATATCATCATTAAATTTCTATTATAACTTTTGCCATCATATCACATAAATAATAAATTGCAGCCAAAATTGTTTCGAACTAGATTTGATATGCTGACAAAGTTAGGCCGCATGTTTCTGCTGTTTATTAGACAGCAAACAATCAATGATAAAAGATAATGAAATGCTTCTGAATTATGATAACGAAGAGACGCAGTAGAATATTTGAGCAACAGAACATATTGTACATAAATCATAGAAATTTCTATAAAGAATATATGTGCCACATTCGTTTTTTTATCCAGCATAATCAATAGAATACATTTTTTATAGCGAACTTCATGGCATATGAAAAGGACTATTTATTTAGAGTAATATTTCTGCTAATAGCGATAAAAAATTTGAAAATGTGCTATCAATGACTTACACTAGTACAACTCTAAAGAAAGTAGCATCGAAAGTTATTTTGATAATCGTTCTTCAATTCGTGAAATATAGGTATAGAAGATTGCGAGATTTGTATGATTCTCTTAGTCGACCAACAGAAGAAACTGAAGACTCGGAATTGAGAATTTGTTATCGATTGTAATAGTTTTTCATTTGTCCACCTAACATGTGAAATATTTTGGCAATAGGTCTCGATATAAAATCCATCTGTTGCACAAACTAAAGCCAATAGCGGCAAGCATTAGACTTTTACCAGCGGCAGAAGCTTTCGTATTGTGGTCTTGAGCAGCTTGAAGCCGAGCCTTACTATTTTTTGTTTCCTTCGAAAAATCGTGTTTAGTGAAGAGGCTCAATTTTTGTTCAATGAGGATAATACACAAGATTTGCATTATACTCAATTACACCCAAAAACGTCGTGGTTTTCTATTTGATGAGTTCATTGGATGTTTATTTATACTTAGAGTTCATGTAGCAGCTAAATTGTGAAATGTATGCTTTTAGTGGCATGAAGTCATTTTTGTAAACATAGCCATAAGATGTTAAGGTAACAGCTGTTAGACACAGCTGTGGTGAACGAAAAGTATATGGGGTTGCATGACATACATTTTTTTGTGGTTTTTTTCAAGTGTTTAAAATTTCAAAAGATAAATCATTTGCTGAAGAAATTCTATTGGAATCTTATGTCTGAGTTACTATGTTTTGGTAAATGTGTTGTGTGAAAAATTAATTAGGAAAGATTTTATTCTCTCAAAAATTATTCTAAGAAGTCTCATCTTTGATCATGATACTATTGGCACTTCAAATCCAGCAGGACGTTCAGCATAATTATATATGTTTAGGAAGGTTAGAAGTAGGAGAAAACAATGTGTATCGAAATCCAGGTCCAGGCAACTGTTCATAAAGGAGGAGATGTTCATCGTGCAGCATTGTTAAAATTACTCTCTATAAGTTTGGATAATGGGAAGACTATAAAAAAAAAAGTTTGCCAATTGTGCTCTGCTCTGGGAACGAGTTATTGGCGTTGATATTGAATTAGTATTTTACAAAAGAACAATAGAGTACCATAAAAGAGTATATTTAAAGGCAAATTATAGAAAACATCGTGCTTCCAGTTGACTATTTTTGAGAGAAGATACTGTTGAATCTCGCAATTAGCAATCTCGAATTTGAAAACGATGAAATGAGGAGTAACATAAGTAGAGTGCAATAAGTAAACCGAAAAACTAAATGCCAGCCCTGAACGACCTAACACGTCAACAACCAATGGAAACGTTGAAGCAGCGAAGAAAATTGTTATGAAAAATCGTCGAATTAGTATTAGAGAAGTCGCTGAGGATGTCGGTATATTTTGTCGTATGTTTTAGGCATAAAACGATAGCCGTGAAGTTTATTTCTAAATTGTGAAATTTTGACCTTGTATGTTCGTGATTTGTTTTTTTTTTCCAAAACAATAACGTAATCATGCCTCAGCCACCGTATTCACTGAATTTTTTTGCAAAAACTGAAAAGACCCATGAAAGGACGAAGTTTTGCCACGATTGAAGAGATAAAGTTCGCAACGCTGGAAGAGCTCAGGGCCATACCAAAAAAAGCGTATATCAGCACAATATATCTTTGAAGGAAACAAAGTAAATATTGATGAATGCATTGCAATGTTTCTCTAGAAAAAATAAAAAGTAACTTTTTTTTGCACACAACTTCTATGTTGATAAGTTGCCATTTCTTCATGGTTTTAACAGCTAAAACTCAGTGTATTATTTGGTGGGACATAGAACCACCAAATGCTCGAAAGAGTGAATCAAAATTGAACCGAAAGGAAGCACTTCAACCAAAACAGTCGAAAAAGTCACTTTGAAAAAAGATTAATTATTCAAATTTAATTTATGTCGTAATAATATTTAAAAAGAAAGATCTACAAGTACATAGTATATAAGTATAAATAGGTAAGCGCAAATCAGGCACATCCATTTTAATCCTCTTAAATACAACATATTTGCTTGAATTTCTTTTTTGTTGGGAATAATGTGCAGATGAGCATGGACGAATGTAATTTTTTTCTCTAAAGTATTACGTCTAAGGTAAGTAAAAACCAGGTAACGCAATTGGCCCATTACAAAGACTCTCTCTCTCTCTCTCTCTCTCACTGTCTCTCAGCTCTCTCAATTTGCTATATCTGCTACATTTTTTGTTTCTTTCAGTTCCTTTGGTTTCAGTTGGAAAAATAGAGAAAAAACTATTCTCCAACTCTGTTGTGTTTTCAGATTGTAGAGCATGTCGATCGAGCAGCTCGACGTTAGACTCGAAACTGTTGTGCGCGCATTTGCCAACATGTTGGCGAGCATCAGTTGAGCGTGTTTTTGTATGGTTTTTTTGTTGGTAAAATTTTAATAGAAGAGCTAATCAGTATTCAAAATCTAAATAGTTTGCCAAAGAAAACACACTTTTTGTTCTATAGCATATGCTTTTAAAGTAATTTACTTTTGAATCTTTTTTTTTTTTTTGGTTTATTTTACTTCGTTTGTTTATTAGTTATTTTGACTAAAGTATTTTAAAATCTGTATTAAAATATTTAATCAATCGTTTAGTATTGTTATAGTTTACGTTTATACATAATATTGTATATTATTTATAATATCTTGTATATATATATTTATATGTGTATATAATGTATATAATATTGCATACTTGGGCTATATTACAGACTAATGCTTTCTTTATATTTTCAATCTTCTCTTGATTTGTTTTTTTTTTTTTTTTTGTTATATGCAAAATTGCGCTTTCTTTTTGTTTCTCGTAGAAAGATAGACTGATATAGAAGGGAGGCAGGTGGTAGGAGGTAGGTAATTAGGATTGGAGAGCAATTGATTTTTGTATTGGTAGTAGGAAAGCATATTTTTGTCTTACTACAATTTAAGGCTAGTTTATTAATTTTAATTTACTCTTAATTTATGCTAAACATTGTAATAAAAAATTTTCTTAGTTAAGAGGTATTTAGTATGTATGTATTTATTTAGTTAATGCTTTTGTTATTGTTATTAAATTTGTATTTCAATTTCAGACTAGCGATATATGTAGGTATGTATCTACTACTATGTGTGTGTATGTATCTTTATTTGTAACATGCTGTCTCACAAAAAAAAACTGCACAAAAAGTTAAATTTCTTTTGTACCTTCATAAAAAATAAATATATCAATTTAATATTAACAAATTAACTATGCCAAAGAGAAGAGCATTTTTGCAGCAAATTGAAATATTGCCGCATTAAGAATGCCTTGTCATTATTCATGCTTGCTGACAGTTTGACAAATGAAGCTGAAGTTCTTGGAGGCGTGAGTAAACCACTTTGCTGGACAGTAGATACACAAGTGCTGAGCAAAGCAGGCAAAGGTTAAAGTTTATGTCAATGTTGGCTGACTTCGCTTGGTGGTTTCTGGTTTATTTATTTATTTTATTTTGGTTTTTCAGGTCTAATTTGCGCTTTTTGTGACATTTGTGATTTTGGTTTATTTGTCTTTGGTACGCAATGACAACTTGTTGCATGTGACAAGCTAAAAATTAGCATTTTGTGGTATGCTATACTCAGCTAAGATTCATATTTTTATGAATACAAAAAAAAAAAGAATACGAAACTAGTCACAGTTTCTTGTTCTAGCAGTCTCAATTTTGCATGATGTAGAAGAGCAGTGTACAATTAATCATACAGCTTGCATGTGCGACATTTTTGTATTACGTTTATTAAATTTAATGAAGACTTTAAGATTGAAAATGAGATAAAGAAAAAGATATATGGGCCTTAATGAGTTAGTTGAGACTGCTATTTAGACCATTGGTGTTCAACGTTGAACAACAGCAATTCAGTTTAGTTATGTTTCATTGGCTTAAACTAGATTATGTTAAATAGATACTAAAGCCTTGCAAAAGTGCGTTCGATTAAACATACCAGACGTTTATAGCGTTGCATGTTTTCGTTTGACCAAACAAACCAAAGCAACAACTGTGCGTATAGAAGATTGCAAGTTGTAATGAGAACAAATGAGAGCAAACGAGCTATATGCTTCAGTAAACACTTTCGCATAGCTCCCTTGTTGGTCTTGATGCTTTTCATATTCCAAAAATATGTATGTTGAGTTTGATGGTTTGTGCTCTAGTATACATATATAGAAGTGACGCAGTCAAATGCACATATGTTAGTAGGTAAAAAATACACATATACGTTTAAATGCTCATATGTAAGTAGATAAAAAAATCGTAGTGTGCAAACGGAACGGCGACTAAAGCGAGAAAGAGACGAACAATTCAAGTAATATTTTGCTTAGTTGTCTCATTTTTTTTATACGCTTTGTCTGCTGCTTTCATCGAACAAAGTTCGCAACAACTTACGACTTGTTTGCAATACTTTTTAATGAAGCATGTGAAATGAAGGCGAGTGTCTTTGCGTAATGGTCTAATAGCTAAGTATTTATGCAGGACTATGAATTAAGGGCACAAAAAAAATCTGGTATTCTCTAATAAATTCCTGTTTTCGATACAAACAAAAGCTATTCTAACTTAATAACAAATTGAGAGTCAATAGACTTCACGCAGTACTGGATAATAACATCGCAAAGCAGAGAGCTTCCTTACATTCAACAACAGCATTTAGCAAGAAGTCAATTGTAAAGTTTTTAAGCATATACACAAAGACAAAACCCAAAACATCAACTCGTTGTATTGTGAAAGATATTATATCTTGACAGTTATGATAGAGAGCCCATGTCAGTTTGACTGATTTAAGGTGTAATACATTTGAATATCGTTATAAAAATCGACGTCGCATTTGATGCCAAAAGTGAACATACCTAGCAGCGCGAGGTTCCACATTTGGCATGTCGACTGGCGAGTTGTGAATGCCAATAATAATGCAAATTATGCGCGCACTCAGTCTGCATGGAATTTCGAAAATATGTAAGGTTAAGAACAGCAAATACGAGATCTACGCTTGCCGAAGTCTGCTTATGAGAAGCAAACATTCGAATTAGTGGCTGCTCAGCTGTGAAAGTAGCAAAACCACTTCGCTTTACACGCTGAACAATCTCAAAGGCTCGCTTCGTAGAGCAAAGCACGCACATATGTACATTCTCACTTTGGTTGTCCCAGAGACCATTTATTGAGTCTTTAATTTTATTGTGAAGTACAACTCGAGATTATATGGCTTGTAATGTGCATGTATATATGTGGCGGAATAGTAATCGTTAGCAGGCCATGACTAAGATGATTTCTTAGAAAAACTTCTGCTGTCCGTGGTATGTCAAATATTATAGAAAGGATTTTAGTAATCTCGTTCAACTTTATCATAAAGTTATATATACTTTTGCTTTAAGTAATATCTATTGTACTCTCAATGCTTGCAGAACACTTGCCAAGCAAATGTTCATTTATCAAAATCAATGTCAAAATCAATTGTTACACTGCGCTTCATCAATATCATAAGCTTATTCGCATGATATCCCCAACCAAAATCCATACACATTCAGCTAGACATGACAAGTTATGATGCTGTGCCGTGCTGAGTCAGCAGCAATAAGTTGTACAAAATAACTTCAAATTGGCAGTTTATTTGCAGCATTGCGTTACATGATTGAAATACGGATATGTTAGCCAAACGTTTCACTTGAAAACGTATTATCAAATTTTACTATATCATGTATTTGTAATTTATCTAAAATTTTGTAGTCGTAAGCTTCTCAAAGAAATATGTCTATATAACTTTTTTCTTTTTGTTTTATTGTTTAAAAATTTTCTAAAGATTTTTGCTATTATTTAACTTTGTTTTTATTTTGTTTTGTTTTTAATATTTTTCTGCTAGATTTCGATTTGTTCTGAGGTATTTCTGTAACTTTTTTTGTATGTGCGATCTTTTTTATACCATTCACACATAGTTTGTCTGAAAGAGGCAATCGTAGATCCCATAAAGTATATATATTTTTGATCAGCTCGACGAGACGAGTGTATCTAGCCCTGTTCGTCTGTCTGTCCGGCTGTCTGCTATTCTGTCTGTCCATCTGTTTGTCCGCCCGTCTGTATGGTTGTCTGTCTAACCGTCCGTCTGTCTGTCCGTTGTTTCACATTTTTTGGGACCAATTTGTATGCTATTCAGTTGAAATTTGGCACATACACTTCTTTTTATTGTAGTTTAATAGAGCATCAAGATTGACCTACCCCGCTCCCATACAAACCCACCGACCACTTTTGACTTTTTGTATGAAAAACTTATTTATTGTAGTCAATGTCAACTTAATAATTGATATGGTAGCTTCTAGTGGATGGACGCATCATATATACATTAATGGGTGGCACCCGCCCACTTTTTGGAGTAGCCCCCATACAAACCAACTGCCCACTTTTGTGTTTTTGTATGAAAAACTTCTTTCTTAAAGTCAATATTAAGTTGAAATGCAATGTGGTGTCTTTTAATGACCAGCCACTTAACATACATAGACTAACGGGCGTGGCCCGCCCACTTTTTGGGATAGCCCCCATACAAACCTACTGCCTACTTTTTCTACAGCTAAATCAATATTAGGTTGAAATGCAACGTGGTGCCTTTTAATGCTTGGTCGCTTAACACACTTAGACTAACGGGCGTGGCCCGCCCACTTTTTGGGGTAGCCCCCATACAAACCCACGTGCAATTTTGTGTTTTTTTATGAAAAAAATTGTTCATTTAAATCAATAAAATTTTGACTTGGAGGATTATAGTGAACAACCGCTTTATATGCATATACAAATGGGCATGTCCCGCCCACTTTTTAAGGTAGTCCCATATAATACACGTACACGTAACTATCAACTTGAAATTCGTTATGGCGGCATCTTACACATCTATTACATCGCTTCATATATGTACATCTTCTAGTGAGCTTGTACCGCCCACTTCTTGATGTAATTCCTATTTAAACCCCCCACGTTCACGTCTTTCAATGCAATTTAAAATATCGTGTGAATGGTATTAGAGTTTCGGTTCAACCGAAGTTAACGTTTTTTTTTTTTTTGTCTTTTGATAATTTTGTATGTAAAAACTTTTTTCGACAAGTTTACTTCTGTTGCATTTATGTGTTGTAAATAAGTATGCTATAAAAAATTACACACAACATTTATTTACGTTTGAACTAGAAAATTATGTGTAACTCTAAATATATAAAATTTATTTATTGTATTGTATATGTGTGGATAGTAGGTAGGTATGCATTTACTATTATGACTGACTTTACTTTTACGCTATATTAAATTTATATATATATATGTATATCTATGTATGTATACGAGTATATAGATATAAATGTGTTACACATAGAGATACAAGTTGAGGACGATGACGACGACGAGTTTATAGACTAAAAATAAGTACGAGAGGTAGCAAAAAGTTCACTTTACGACAATTACTAAGTGGATTTACCTATTAGATATATATGTATGTATATATATATACGAGGTATATATGTATGTACCGTATGCAGTTGTACTATACACGCACACACAAGTACATAATGTACACTTATGCATGTATTGAGGTATATGTGGTATAATGTACTTCCGTTGTAGTTCTTTAATTTGTTCTTGAATTTATTACTTCATTACTTCGATTTAACATTAACTTAGAATACGAATTCGCTTTAAAGTTATACTATATGCAATTCGACATAAATATGATTTAATTTGTTTACTTTATTTATTTATTTTCTTTAAAGCCACATCGATAATTTTTTTTTTTTTACTGAAAACTAATTTTCAAATATTGTTAGCACATATGCGCTGACTTAAATTAAACTATGTATTATTTGATTTACACACAAAAATCTTTTCAAGTTACTCATGGTGTCTTTTAATTGTTTATATTTTTTTTTTTATTATTATTTCATATTAATAAACTTATGTACATAGTATTAATAAACTTTTTTAAGAGTTTTTGAGGCTCGCAGTCTTGTTTTGGGGCTGTAATTATTATTTTATTTAATTTTATCAGAACTTTTTGTTCTGTTGTAACTTTTGCTTTATAAACTCTGATTATCTGCGAAGAATACTATACGTTGTGTTGCTTTAAATTTAGACGCATATTTTACTTGTCTATATATATATCATATATATATATATATATAAAAACTAATGCTAGATCTAAATAGGATTGGATTGCTTTTCAAATTTTAGCTAAATATATTTTTAAATTTATTTTTGTAAGTTTGGCGCCTAAAACTATGCAGCACATATTTGTTATTTTGTTTGAACGTTGTTTAGTTAGCTTGGTCACGGAGGTAGTTTGTAAAGTTTTATGCTTTAATGATGTGTTTTGGTTTTACATATATATATGTATATATATTTATTTTCTTGTTATATGCTTTGAGGTAGTATTGGTGCTTGAATTGATATCAAGTTATTTGGCTTGTCGGCGCCAAATGTATATATATAAAAAAAAAATACAAATGAAGCTTCAATTTAGCGCCTAAACCAATTGTAGACATTTATTTTATTTTACTTCTAGGCTCTGTGTACAAATCAAAGCAGCGTGAGTGTAGAAAACAAGTATTTGCTATAAAATTAAATGTAAATATAAATTACACGCAATTTGTTTGCACAATTTCTGTACAAATTTATTTGGAATTTAAGCTAAAAATTAAATGTGCAATTTTTAAATGCAATTTAAAAAAAGAAAACCAAAATTTGAAAGACAAAACCTACTGCCTACAACATTGTACGGCATAAATTAAGCCAAACAAATATGCTGCAACATAACACCGTGTGACAGTCGTGGGAGAACAGAGCAGAGCATTTTTAGACGAAATGCGTCTATCATTAATTCAAAGAAAAAAACCCCATACATACAGTGAAGCATCCAACACATTCAAACAAACGCAAAGAAAATCGAGTAGGAAGTTTTTTTTAACAAAGAAAATTGTATGCCACATTATATGTAGAAGAAAAATAATAGAAGGTTGGTGCAAAAATACTTGGAAAATCTAGAAAATAAATTCTGTGAAGTTTTTGAAAATAGTTTCTTCATTGATGCACAGTTTCAAAGCGGAGTCTGAGTTTAAACATTAAAAAAAAAAAAAAGAAAACGCAACTTAAAAACACTTTTCTGTGTTCTTGTGTTAACTTGTAACATAGTGGGTATTTGTAATGAGCAAATAAATAACTTCTCGAATTAAGTTATACAGTTTTTGAAAGAAGTTAGCCTGTAGATACGAAACTAGTTTCATTTTCCTTAAAGCTTATTCAAATCGGAGATCGGAGAAAATATAAGAAGAAAAACTTAACAATGAATATGTTTAGCGACCTTATTTATGAAGATACTTGTATGAGTTTTTGTTGGCTGGCTCGAGGTCAATATATTAAGAAAAAAAACAATAACAACAATAATTTATTAGCAAAGATTTTATTTGCAGGTGAGACACGTGTTTCGAACTTCGCAACAAGTTCATCATAAGTCACCGAAAGTATAATGGAATATTTTGCTACTCATAACACAAAATTTAGGAAATATGCCATGATTAACGTGCATACCATTTCAAAAATTTTGACGTAGTTGTTGTTAATGTTCTGAACAAGCAACAAACACTTACAGCTTATAGAGTCACTGATAAAGGAGTAAGCCTATGAGGCTTGGAGTTTATTTTTGGCTATTCGCGATGTTTTCACACTAATGGTTCAAAGTCCGCACAATTTTCTCAATGTATTGACTTTGAGCTAGCCAGAAAAACTCATAAGAACTTTCAAAATTATTAACTGTGTTTGCATTAGTTAAATATTACTTGAACTGTTTGTAAGGAGAATATAAAAAAATTACTAGAATAGTATAAATTTTATGCCAGCAGATGTATTGAAATTTTAATTGACAAAACTATATTCCAAGCACACTCTCTCTAAAATTTATTATTCACCATACACTATAACTCTCGAAAATCGATGTGCATGTAATTGATTTGAGCAAGAAGAGTCAAGGGATTAAAACCTGTTTGAATCAAGAGATAAAAAATATTTAAACACATTTTTTTTCCAACAAAAATATTTTAGTCTAAAAACATTTATTCGCCACAAAATGTTTTTTCACCACAAAATTTATTTTTCACCACAAAATTTATTTTTCACCACAAAATTTATTTTTCTCAACAAACTATTTAAAATGTTAAATTGATTTAAACTGACGGCGAATAAAGTTTTTTCTTCAACAAAATGTGTTTCACAACATAGTCTAATACTCGGATGTTCTATTTACGGAAAATAAGCTGTTTGACAGATAAAAAAAAAACAAACCAAACAAAATTGAACTTATATTAAAACTTAAAAATTTAATAACACTTCTTACTTCAGAACAAGTTTACCCAACCTAGTTCCAACAGACATACTAACAAACAGTGAAACATTAAAAAGAGAAACAGCAAGAAAGCAGAAAAATTGTCTATAAAAGTCAAGAGAATGCGTTGATGTAAATGGAGAAGAAGAAAAAAAGAGCACACACACAAAATAGCAGATGCTTAATCAACATTGTTGAAAATGAGCGAAGCGTGTAGCACGCACACATAAAAGAAAACCATAAAAATAAAAACATAGAGCCACACACACACAACAGATACAATGAGATGAGAAAAACATAAGTAAGGAAAAAGAAAAAGATACAAGTGAGCGTGAAAAGTAGCTACAAGTTAAGTATTCGAGAAAGTATTGCAAACACAAAACTATACAGCTGACTAAAGTTGATCGCAAAAGGATATGCGAAAAAAAAGTGCAGAAATAGAATACGAAATAAGTACAAAATCAATATGTATATACATAGTAATAGGCGTACAAAATATAGTATAAACAAATATACAGACAAACTGATAGAAAGGCCTTATGAACACACGCAGCATTGTAGTATCAAAGCATATACGCCTTAAAGTAGGCAATGTGTGTGTGTGTGTGTGTGTGTGTGTGTGTGTGTGTGTGTGTGTGTGTGTGTGTGTGTGTGTGTGTGTGTGTGTGTGTGTGTGTGTGTGTGTGTGTGTGTGTCTGTGTGTGTGTGTGTGTGTAGAATTTGTTCAAAAACTCAATGACACATAAAAATGTGTGCTATAGTAATGTCAAACGAAACATGAACAAAGCATATTAAAATATTATCTATATATGTATTCTTGTATGGATATGTTGCATACTTCTGGGCTTCCAAGCTTTAATTCATTTAAAATTCAATGAAAATTTAAAAGAACTCTGCGACTATGTGATTTTTTTACTTTGAAGTAGACGGTATAGATGTCTATATGCAAGTGGAGAGAGTATAAAGTACGTTTAAATGTTATGGAAGACAGGTTGCAAGCAATAAAAAAAGAAACACCCCAGATTTCTATGATCATTAAAGCACACAGATATGTTTAAATATGTTTTTTAAGTAAAAAATGAAGCTTCAATGTGCTTCATATGCAATATCACGTGACATATGCGTCGGATATATTATAGTTGCATATAGACGAATTGAGATTTGAATGGTCCACAATCGTACTGACGACTGAATTTCTAACGGTCTAGACATAACACATTATTATAGTAACAAAATTTCAGTTACATCATTCTATGGTTAAATCTAATCAGTTATTTTCTGGTCAAACTTAGATACCAAATCAAACCCATAACAGTCTCAACAACGCTAATTTGTACTACCAATGAAACTCTTAGGGAATCCGAAAAATCGGGCGACCACGATACATATTAATTCGCACAGTTTATGCTTAAAACATTTACAAAGCTAAATTTACATAGCTAATTTTATGTGTAAGACTTTAGATAATGTGTTGATATACTCGTATATGCTATAAAACATGTTGAAATATATTTCTCAATTTTTTCCTTTGATTTCTCGGTAAATTTTTATTGGAATAGTTGTCTAAACAGATTAGTTAACGTTAATGTGGCATACCCATTTTAAGAAATTGACTACATGTAAAAAATTGACAAAAAATTCACATGAATTCTTTAAAACTAAGCGCTAGAAATAGATGCAAGAAACATTTTGCCTTATACGAGTATTGAGTTACTATCTTCAATAACTAAATTTTTTTCTTAAAAAGTAAGTAATCAAAGTTTCTCAACGATAATTTCAAAGTTATGTACTACAAGAATTGATTTAATAATAATGTTCACAGATGCTGGAAACCAAGAATCTACTGATTCTCAACGAAAACTGGGCTTTGCCCCGTAACCGACTCAGCGGCTTACCACCACGACACCACGGCAACGAGGTATAAGACATTTTTTGAAGAAATTTCATATATTTGCATCATAGGAATATCGAATTTCTTTGAAATGTTACAGTGCGAAATTCTAAGGTGTGCTAAAGAATCTATTCATATAAAGATACACGTTCTAACAGAATTTTACTCGAAAATAAATTGGTAGAACCAAAGCTATAATAGCTTTCAAATGCTCAAAAATATTTCATTCATTGTTTTAAGCAGTCAGCTCAACAAATATAACAGTTTTACTAACTAAATTCACAAAGTGGATGGTGGTTTAGCTGACCTATTAAAATCCACAAGAATCCAACATATCTACAATAGTTTGAAGTTGATATTGGTTGAAATAAAATTTCAAAATATTTCATTCAGTGTTTTAAGTAGTCAGCTCAACAAATATAACAGTTTTACTAACTAAATTCACAAAGTGGATGGTGATTTAGATGACGTATTAAAGTACTCAAGAAATTACCATATCTACAATAGTTTAAAGTTGATATTGTTTGAAATAAAATTGTTTGCTATAGTATAGTTGACGTGCGGCGTCGATTTATCCAAATGTAAAACATAGGTCCATACAAGACTTCATCGTGTATTTTAAATATTAAAAATTTTTAATACAACCCTCCAAAAAGTGTGCTTTGGTTTCCGGACTATCCGTAAAAGAGTGCGTACCATTCCAACTTGGAGATTCTGAACGAATATCAGTGTCAGAGTCTCCATACGCGCACACAGGCACATTGTCGGACAGACGGACACGACTAGTTCGACTCAACTCTTTGAGCTTATCAAGAATATACATATTGTAAGTATATATTGTATATACTCGTACTTTATATAGTCTCTTTCGGGTGTTAATATAATATGTATGAAAAGTACAATATAAAAATTGAAGAAACTAAGAATACATTGCTCTTAAAGCTTTTAAAATCTTCTGCAATGCGTAACAAACTTTGCTGTCCAAAGGGTACAAAAAGTACGCCCCAAAATCCCAAACAAATCACCTAATAAAACCGCCTACATTAAATATGCGACGCGTGTAAAATTTTCGATTTTTTCTTATTTTCTTATTTATGATCTGCAGCGCAAGCTTCCATTATACGCTATGAAAGTAAAAGTGTTGTGTGCGTATGTCAATTTTATAGCAAATAATCACGCAACAAACTTAATTAAAGCGTAAATTTTCTTCTAGATATGAGTATAATTGGAAAATGCCAGAGATATTTATTATAGGTATGCATATTATACTACAAGTATATAGAACAGTCAACGATTGAGTCATATAGTACATATATATTTAGCCAATCGAAGAGGAACAGCAATGTAGGTCAGTACTTCAAGACGTAAGAGCATATAATATAATACATATGTAGTACTATATAAAAAGTATGTAATCATAAAATAAAATCAATATAGTTCAAAAGGTCATCAAAATATATAATGTGTGTGGTGTGTTTGAGTGTAAAATATAACTAGTTGAAAAAAAAAATTAAATATATATATTGACTTTTGTGGTTTTAAAGCGAGCATATAGAAAATATAAATCAAAACAAAATTTTAGCGTAACCGCAAGACTTTTTTTTTTGTTTTAGAAAACTTTTTTTTTCATATATTGTATATATTTTTAAATCTTCTTACAATTTATTTTAGGCATTAATTTTATGCATAATTCATTAAGAAATAATTTTATTCAACTAAAATTATTAATGGCGTGCGTTAAAACGAAAAATTACACGTTCGAATTGCAACAAGCAAAAAGTTTGATCTAAAAATAACCGAACTTTTTATTTAAATCATAGAACACGTGGCGCCATCTACTAAATGTGGGCATTTTTAGAAAGGTACATTTTTCTTCTTTGCGATCATAGCTGGCGATGAAACATGGTGTTCTGCATATGATCCTGAAACTAAGCGACAATCTGCCAAATGGAAGTCAAAAGACGAACCAAAACCTAAAAAAATTCGTTCCCACAATCTCAAGAATCAAAACAATGATGATAACTTAATACAAGGTGTCTCAAAAGTACGTAAACTTTAGATTTGACGTAACCCCACAGGAAAAAGTCCATAGGGGTTAAATCGGGACTTCGTGGAGGCCAATTTATGTCACCTCTCCTGGAGATCAATTTGCCAGGAAAAATTTCATGGACGTGTGTGAAGGGGTGCAGCTTTAAATCTTTGTGCAAAATGCGGAACAATGATGATCTATGCACGTTTAAAGCAACAGCACGCTTCTGAATCGAAAGGTCCGGGTTGTCACGAACAGACTGAGTAACACTGTCTACGTTTTCGAACGTTCTCGAAGACCTTGGACGCCCGGATTTTGATTTTTCTAGCGTTGAACCGGTCTCCTCAAACTTCTCGACCCATTTTCCAATGAGTCGAGGGCTTGGCGCTTCATTTAAATGACGAACATGTCGAATACTGCAGAATTCTCTACGCGCTATAGTCGCTGAATTACCGTTTTTGTAAAACTCATGTACGCACAACGCACGGTCCGCTCCCGAGAAACGCTCCATAGCGACTAAATTTCCAAAAGCTAGGCTACCGATTGACATACCCCCAGCGCCCCACGGATTAGTTGCATTCACGCAATCAGCAAATCAAATGTGAACTTTCTTTTGAGACAACCAGTATGATTCCAACGGTATTGTTCTCAAGGAATTTCTTCCAGAAGCTCAAACTGTAAATGGAGTATATTATTTACAAGTTTTACATCGTTTGTGGTCGAGAGTTGTATGTGTTAGGCTCGAATATTCCAAAGGAAAGCAGTTCTTTTTAGTTCAGTTATTTTTAGATCATACCGTGTATACAACTAAAAAAAAAAAATGAAATTAAAATAATTAAAATTAATAGTGGTGTTCGTTTATTTTTATTTGTTTAGTAACTAAGTATTACTAATTTAAAGCTTCATTTGTTCGTAACCCATTCAATTGCAAACTATTTTCGTTTTTATTTTATAATTTTTCGACGTTTCATTTTAACTATTTTATGTGTTTGCGCCATTTTATACAAAAAAATCTCTTTAACTTTTTATTTGCTTCGCTATACTTTTTAACTATATAAAAATTTGCTTTAAATGTTTCATGTTTCGTATCATTTTTTTTTTTTGCTAAATTTAATGCTATATGTATGATGTACTTATTTACTTGTTTATGTATATTAATTTTGCTATCTTATAATGTGCTTTCAAATTTATTACATGTTCTTTACTTCTTGTTCTTTTTGTACCATTAGCGCTCGAATTTGTTTGTAACTTTTTGTTTTTCCAAAATCATAAATTCAATTTCGTTTCGAAAATGTTTACAATGTTAAATAGAAAATCAAAATATTTATACGCTTGCTTGAAAAAGTCTGCGTACAACACAAAAAAAAAAATTTTTTAAATTTTAACTTTAATTGTAAATAGCTCAGCTAATATTTTATGTATTGCATCAAATTTTGTTTTATTATATAGATTTAATAATTTCTCTTGGCTATGTATATATAATAATATTTTTGCTGCATTTTAATGCTTAAAATTATAGTTTTGACTCATGACAATTTATGATACGACGACATGTCAGAAAAGCACCACCGCAAAAGTCTGCGTACAGCTGCATGCCAGACGCATGGATTGAACAAATATGCGATTAACGTAATCTAAAAATATATTTAGAAATCCTTATCGCACTTTGGAGTTTTAATTCATTCTTTTTCAATCAACTGTAGGAATAAAAATTTGGGCGTAAAATTATTGTAAAGCTATATCTTGAGGGAAATATCAGAGAAAAATTGGTGGGCAGAGCTCGTATATCAATACAAATACTAGTAACTAACTACACTTCAAAGGGTTCTAAACCCGATCAATTCGTCCATCTCTCTTAAGAAAACGAGCGAAAAAAGTGCAAAAGAATCCAATGTTGACTGCACACCAACTGAAACTCGAAGTATAAGAAAGGTATTAAAAAACAATTTCCGATGATACGAGTGCTGAAATTTAAAAAAAAAAAGACGCTGGGTATGATGGTCGAGTTGCCCATAAGAAGCACCATATCGCAGCTATAAATAAGCAGAAGCGCATGGAGTTTACAAATAAGTACGTTTCCAAGCCCCAGAGTTTTGGAACAAGGTGATTTTTTCAGATGAGAGCAAATTTTGTATTTTCGGGATAAAAGGAAAAAAAAGCTGATATGACGAAAGTGCACTACGGTCTTTGAAAAGCCAAATTTTTGTCAACATGTAAAACATGTTGGGAGAGAAGTAGTGGTTTCGGGGTGCGAAACTAACATTTATTGAATCAATAATGGATCAAACTAGTTATATGCAAGTTTTGAAGCATAATTTGCTGCAAAGTTAGCAGAAGTTGTGGCTGCAAGAAGTGTTTTGGTTTCAGTAAGACAACGACTCCAAGCACAATGCGCATAAAATAAAGCTTTGGCTGTTTTATAATATAACAAGAAAAAACGCTAACTTCGGTTGAACCGAAGCTCTAATACCATTCACACGAAACTTTAAATAGTATTGTAATACATAAAAGAGGGGGTTTAAATAGGGGCTACCCCAAAAAGTGGGTGGTACACGCTCACTAGATGTGTGTGAAGCGATGTAGTAGATGTGTAAGATGCCGAAATATCGAATTTCAAGGTGATATTGACGTTTTCCATACAAATGCATAAAAGTGAACTGTGGGTTTGTATGGGACTACCTCAAAAAGTGGGCGGGACACGCCCCTTTGTATATGTATATGAAGCGGTTGTCCATTAAAATCCACAAAATCAAATTGCAAGCTAATATTGGTCTAAATGAAGGATCTTTTTCACAGAAACGCAAAATTGCACGGTGGGTTTGCATGGAGGCTACCTCAAAAAGTGGGCGGGCCACGCCCAATTGTCTATGTATGTTTAGCGGCTGTCTCTTAAAAAGCATTTCAACCTAATATTGACTTTAATAAAAAAGTTTTTCTTACAAAAAGTCAAAAGTGGACCATAGGTTTGTATGGGAGCTACCCCAAATAGTGGGCGGGCCACGCCCGTTAGTCTATGTATGTTAAGCGGCTGACCATAAAAAGGCACCACATTGCATTTCAACCTAATATAGAAGAAATATAATACAAAGTCAAAAGTGGGCAGTAGGTTTGTATGGGAGCTACCCCAAATAGTGGGCGTGGCAGGTCAATCTTGATACTCTATTAAACTACAATAAAAAAAAGTATATGTGCAAAATTTCAACTGTATAGCATAAAAATTGGACCCCAAAATATGGGCAACAACATACAGACGGACAGACAGACAGAGAGACGGACATGGCTAGATCGATTCGTCTAGTCGAGCTGAACAAGAATATATATACTTTATGGGGTCTACGATGGCTCCTTTAATGCGTTACAAACTTTCAGACAAACTGATAATACCATTTCACACTATGGTATAAAATGGTATAAAAAAAATCAGTTGAGAACACCTACCCAATGTCCTGAAACCTGATTCGCATAGAGCATTCATTCGAACTCATTCCACACCAGTATCTCCAAAAATATGAGAAAAAAGACATAATATGGGAGAAATGTTAAAAAATTACAGCTGATGATACATTAAAAAAAACTTGTGGAATCCATGCCAACACGTCTAACGAAGGGGCTGGCGAGAAAGTGTTATACTACTATATATTAATACAGCATTTTCTTCGAAAAAAGTAGCTTGTACGTAGACTTTTGCGGTAGTACTTTTCTGACAAATTGTAGCACAAAATGATTTAAAACTTTAATTTTAAGTAATAAAATATTAAAATGCAGCAAAAATATTATTATTATTAGGTAAGAGAAATTATTAAATCTATATAATAAGATAAAGTTTTATGCAATACATAAAACATTAGCTGAGATACTATTTGCAATTAAAGTTAAAATTTCAAGTTTTTTTTTTTTTGTTGTACGTAGACTTTTTCGGTCAAGCGTATGTATTTATATATATACATTGCACACGACTAGTTTATTAATATATATCATTTAAAATTTTATATTTTAACTTTTTACATTTAATAGTTTCTTTCACATACTACTAGTACACAATATTTTGAAAAACAAAAAGACAAATGAATTCGAAATAAATTTTATTTATTTTTATTTATATTTTTTTGTAAATTATTCGATAGCATTTGATGTTCAACACATTTTAAAAACATTCCAAGGGTGCCAACACACACTTTCCAACACTGACGCTGGCGACTACAGGGTTGCAAACGTTTTCTATAACGCTTAACTATAACTGCTCATATATATTCTATTCAAACTCTTTTCAAATTCTTTTCAAATTCTTTCCAAATTTTTTAACACAAAGGGAAATCTATCACAGTAATAAAAAAATCAAATTTAATTAATGTCTCTTTCTCATTATTTAAATGTAATGTGTGATGTATTTAAATATCATTTGACTTGACGACACTTTAAACTTAATATTTTATTATTATTTTTAGCATAAAAATTATATACAACAAAAATATTTAACAATCAATTTGATTATCAATTAACTTTCTTTTCTTTTTTTTTTTTTTGTTTGTTTTTAACAATTATAATGGTCAACTTAAAAAAGCAAATAACAAAAATAAAATAGATTAGAATAGAACAAACCATTTTCAATAGTACGTCTTCTATATAGTAGCATTGTTTCTGTTTTAGTGTATTTAGTTTGTCTCTCTAAGTATTTATACATACGATAATTTAATTTCAAAGTCCATACTACTTAAAGTAGCACTAAAAACTAGCGTAATTAATAGACATTAACTAAGCTAACCTATATACTTAAAATATAGCTTGTTTCTAGTCTACATTTATTTAATAGATTTTGTTCTAATTTATTGATTTATACGACTAATCGAAACAAAATATTATTGAAAATTTACACTAAAAATAAAAGTATTTAGAGTTAAAATCGATCCATTTACAAAATCTGTAAAAACTTCTCTTTTTGTTTTTTTCCCCCGTTGTTTTTAAACATATTTTTGTTTTTATATTCTTGTTTTTTTTTACAAACTTTTCGTTTTCGTTTCATTGAAAAAAAAAAGAAAAATAATAAACGAAACGATTTTGGTTTATAGCTCATAGCCAAATGAGGTTATTAGTAGGTGTGCATGGCTAGAAATTGTTTGTTTGTTTTGTTTTTTTTTTTTTTATATAATTTTTTTACGAATTAATTATAAAATTTTTATTGAGAGGCAGGTTTTCGACTTCTGAAACGCGTTTGGTATAGTATTATAATTAAGTTGCTGTTTAGACCTTTGCTGTTAGCTTCTTGGGTCGCATTGGCACAATACAATAACCCGCACTTACATCACAACCGCTGATCAGTAGATTCTTCAGTACTGAATTCGATTGTTGTTGTTGTTGCTGCTGCTGTTGTTGTTTCTGTTGTTGTCCCAGATTGTTGGTTTGTTGTGACTTCTTTGGCGGTTCCTTTGAAATCAATTGCTGCAACAATTGTGGTGCTGCTAGCGTATTTAAATCCAATGATATAGTACCGCATTTTAAGCGTTTCGATTCGATAGCACTCTGATTGTTAAGATGTCGCTTATTACCATGTTGTTGTTGCTGTTGTTGTTGCTGTTGCGGTGCCAGTGTCTGCAATATTGTTGCTGTTGTTTTTGCATTGAGTCCAAGACGCTGCTGCAGTTGTTGCTGTTGCTGCTGCTGCTGCATTAATTGCTGTTGCTGCTGTTGCTGCGTTGTCTTCGCCTCCACCAAACGTATTGTTGCCTTTGTTGTTATCGGTGCAGCATTTGCTGCATTCAAAAGTTTTATCATTGATACTTTACTGTTGCTGCTGCCATTCAGTGCAGGCAACAAAAGCTCCTGTGTTCTTTCCTGTTGTTGTTGTTGCTGTTGCTGCTGTTGCAATATTATATTTTTATTACTCTGTATTGTTATCAATGGCACTGCATTCAGCATGATATTCTGTTGCTGCTGTTGCTGTTGTAGCATTAAAAGTTGCTTGCAATCTTCCAGCTGCTGCTGCTGCTGCTGCTGCTGTACTGGCGATGATGCGCTGACATTGGTATTTGTATCGTTCACATTTATTTGCAACAATTCATTCCAACAATCGAGATTTGATGCTGTTGTTGTTGTTGTTAAATATATAAATTGTAAATTAAAAGAGAATATAAGAATTTAGTTAATTTTATTTGAAAAGAAAAAAATGGTAAAAATGTGCATTTTTGTGGCTTGTGCGATGAAATGAGTTGGCAGCGTTAAGCCCTTGAAATATGTTTCTAATAAATTTTGGATTTTTTTGCAAAGACTTTTTTTTTTTAGCATTTTCCATAGCATATTTGTATTATACATATATATATATATATATATATATATATATATATATATATATATATATATATATATATATATATATATATATATATATATATATATATATATATATATATATATATATATATATATATATATATATATATATATATATATATATATATATATATATATCTATATATATATATATATATATTTATATGTATTTATCTGCCTTGCACGCTCCCAACGTTAAAAGTAAATATTCAAAAATATTTTTTTGGTATAAAAATAAACAATTCTTTTGCCCATGACATTGATGCTAATTTAAAACAACAATATTTTCATTTTTGCTGTTGTGAAAATGAAGTGACGTATTGTATTTTTCTTTTTTTTTAATATTGGAGAGGAAAAACGTTTTCAGCTTTAATTAATTGAGTAATCTTTCGAACCAACCACTTGAGAAGCGCAAAAGGTTATCAATATACAAGCTAAACGGTCGAAAATTGGCGTTGTACTTCATTTAGTTGACTTGCATATTTTAGGTTTAAGATCTAATTTAGCTTCTAAATTATTTAATTAAAAAAGCTGATACGAGGGGTACTAATTATATTTCGGGAA
This sequence comes from Leucophenga montana, assembly GCA_035044765.1. NCBI lineage: Eukaryota > Metazoa > Arthropoda > Insecta > Diptera > Drosophilidae > Leucophenga > Leucophenga montana. The sequence goes on along the minus strand of JAWNNQ010001877.1, from coordinate 1,910,874 downwards.
TAGCAAATAATAATAAACATTTTTAAATGAAAATGGCTTTATTGTTTTTCAAAACATTCCCCTTCATGATCAATACACTTTTGTATTCGTTCAAACCATTTGTCATAGCAATTTTTCCATTCCCCTTGAGACCCCACCAAAACATGGTTTTTGAACGGTTCAACTGTAAATCGTTGACCACGCAGTTTACCTTTGATACTTGGGAATAAGAAGAAATCATTGGGTGCCAAATCAGGACTGTACGGAGGATGAGTCATTAATTCGATGTTTTGACTGCTCAAAAATGCACTTGTTTGACGAGATGTGTGAGAGCTCGCATTGTCATGATGAAAAATGATTCGTCTTTGGTGGTTGGTTTTACGAATTTCTCCGAAGACTTCCGGCAAACAAATAGTCGTGTACCACTCTGAATTGACCGTGCTACGTTGCTCAAGCGGAACAGTGGCCACATGACCCATTCGGCCGAAGAAACAGGCGATCATTTGCTTCGATGTGCTTCTTCCACGAACAACTTTTGCTGGATTTGGCTCGTCTTGGAATACCCACACGGTCGATTGCAGTTTTGTTTCCGGCTCATACCCATATATCCATGATTCGTCACCTGTCACGATTTTATACTCGTCTTTTGAAGCACCACGGTCGAATTTTTTAATCATTTCTTTACACCAATCGACGCAAGCCTTCTTTTGAGCTATAGTCAAATTATGGGCTATCTAACGAGAGCAAATTTTTTTACAGCTAAGTGTTCATGCAAAATCGAATGTATTAAAGTGGAACTAATGTGCAAGGATGCCACTATCTCACGATATGTCGCATGACGATCTTGCATTATCAGTTCACGCACTGCATCGATGTTTTTGGGCACAACAACCGATTTTGGACGACCTTCACGGAATTCGTCGGCGACCGAACTACGACCACGATTCAATTCACTATACCAGCGATATACTGTGGTTTTTGATGGTGCTTTATCGCCATTCAAAGAACTGAATTCATTGACACATTCTTGTTGAGATAATCCACGTCGAAAGTTGTGAAAAATAATCCTACGAAAACCTTCTCTTCAATTTTCCATTTTTTGGCAAAATTGCTTTTCTTAACTCACTGTTAACAAAACAAATCGCAATTGTACATCAAAACTTTGTGAGTAAGCTTATGCCAAAAAAAAATGTCAGACTTTATTATGGTGTTGCCAGATTTTAGCTTTTGACATTAGTGTTGCCAGTTACCGAAATACAAATAGCAGCCCTCGTAGTAGTTAGCTGCAAGCTATAAACTTGAAGTGTGCGCAATGGTAAATACTAGAGCTGGAAAACTATCGATAGTCACACTATCGATAGATATCGTCACTATCGTTTTACAAAAAAAAAGTTTTATTTTTATTTGCATTGCTCTGATATTTAAGGGTGTAAATGATATAATTAACTATAAAGAGCCATAGTCGTAGTGCAATGATTGCATCTACTCGACTTGTTCTTGCTTTCTTTTCAATTTTTTCTTGCATAAAGCTGAAAAATGCTGCTCTTGTGGATAGCTTTGTACGTTGGATGTTGGAAACTCGGAGAAATTACTTCCATAACCGCATTGTTGCTGCTTCGAATACCTGCTTTATTGAATGAAGCATCCAAAAGTGTCTAGAGTTAGCCTGGCAGTTTTCGGCTCTCATAAGGAAAACGCCGATAATTTAGGCGATCAATCTGATAGTATTTACACATCTCTGAGGCATCCAAAGTTTTCATATTAGTTTCCATAGCATTTAAGATTTGATAAAAGCCGTACGAAATCATTAGCGAAATCGTGACAAAGGTACTCCCTGATATCTGAGAAGTAGAAGTAGTAAATATGTTCACCTAGGGCCGAATTCATGAGTTGCCTATAACTTTACCGCTCATATTTTTCAGGCGTTATGCTACTTTTCAAATCTAATTAAGCCTATAACCGTAACGCCGAGTTAGGCGAGCCGATAAATTTATCAGAATTCTTTGCAAAGTGACGTGCCAACTCGGTCGATAAAAAACCAAAGCCAAAGCAAAATGAAAACAAACAAAATTGATATTTTGTATTAAAATTTTAAATGCAAACGTGCACATTATATTCATAGATTGGCTCGTATTTTTCTACAGCGGCGGCGCTCACTCTGATCCATTTCTTTTTTTTCTGCTAGTTTATAATTTTACTGTGTCTACGTTTTTTCAATTGGACTGTCCACCTCTTCAAATATTCTCCAGGGCTACTCAAAATTGATTTATTATAATTGTGATGTCGTGAAGAGCACTACTCAATATTATTCCGCCTTTAGCATATCTTGCCGTTTCGTATTTTCTTTTTTATCGGTAAGTTGTGAGAACGGCCCCTAGTCTTTTAATACTTCTATATCCTCCACTGTAAGTGGCTGAGGTGCCCTTGAAGTACTGAAAAGCACACTAGAAATTGCGCCGTTTGTAAGCAATATACGTTGAATCATTTTATATGAGCTATTCCATCCATCGTGTTGTTACTTCTTGACTTAAGCTGTATGGCCTTTCAATAAATACTTTGCGCAGTTCTCAATTTTAAATCTGCGATTGGGCTTCTTTTAAATTACGTGACTACGATCATGGCAAAGCATGGTAAATGTTTTATTTTAAGTAGATCGTGTAAGCGTTGTCTGATACAACCGAAGTAACTTTGTAAAGAATGTACCACTCCGAGAGTACACCATGCAGTGAATCTGCTATATTTTGTGACGAGTGGTCAGTATCTTCTAGTAGTTTGTTAGTTAACAATACATCTGACCGTAATTTGAAGTCGCTTGTTGCATTTGCATTTTCGATAGTATCGTTGGTGAAAAAAAAAAAAACTATCAATAGTACTATCGATAGTTTTCCAGCTCTAGTAAATACAACTGATATCTGCAACGAACTAAAAGGTGCTTTCATATTTCGACACAATTAAAATTAATTTATGCTATACAAACTAGTCTCGATCAGCTGCGATACAATGATTTGCATGGTCAAGTAGCATGTTCAAGGAATATGCTTGGAAATGTAGCAGCAAGTCACACTCTCTTATATGTATTTACATGTCAGATTGCTATGCGACTATCACCTCGTGTGACCATGAAAAAATAGAAATCTTATCAGCATTGTCGCGCGACATTTTTGGAAATAGCTGCGTTTCAATTTCGTTTGAGATTTCCGAGTCATTTGTTGTTATGAATTGATGCCAAAAGTAGTAATTAGTGTATTTAAATAAGCAAAATAAAAATGAGCTGTTTTACTTCTTTCTCTGTCACAGAAACCATTTCCAACACCAAATGATACGTGCACGACTTTTTCGCATTTTCCCTTCAGCTTTTTCACGGTTTTATACATCTAGTGTTGTAAATGCGATTTTGCTTCCACTGGGTTAACACTGAAAATGCAACTGTCAAATTTCTTGCTCCTCGTTTGACAACAAAGTAATATTTTTTATGTGATACTTTGACAGTTGCATGAAATACAAGTCAGATAACATAGCACGAAAATATAAGACCGTGTGACCAGACCATTAAGCATAATGCTGTGCTTTAATCGGCTCAATATGTCTGATATGACATCATAGTTAAAATGGTATTTTTAACAAAAAAAAAAAATGTCAGAATTGTCGATCGATACTTTTAAATCTTCTGCACATATATTTTGAACTCAATATAATGCTTATGCTTTCTCGCTAATCAACTCCATTTACTTTAATTTAAACAAGGGTATTTGACTGATCTCTGATGATTTCACGCACAGTTTAGTTAACATAATCGATTACCAGCATGTTGATGCTCATTCGTATGCTTACGATCACCCTTAAAGCGCATATGCTGCTCGTTGATGCTGCTATGGAACAATCATCGCCATTAACTTATTTCATCAAGTGAAACATTTCGGTTAAAGTTTTTGCAAGTTTAGAACCGAATTTAAATGTAACATTGTTCGAAACATATTTTTATATTGATCTTCCTTATAACGCAATAGATCCGAGAGCAGCCATCAGCTTGGTGTGAATGTCAGATCGGTCGCATATACCTATCCAATGCAGACATCCTTCAATAAATGGAACCACTAAGAATTGGACAAAGTCCTATTTACTATGGAACCCACTTCAACGCACTGAACTAAACGTTGTAAATGGATTAGAATGCGCAATTCTCTAATAAATGAGTAATTAAGGCAAGAGCTAAGCAATGTTACAGCAAGTGTTTTATGGTCTTGCAGTGTACTTAGCCCCCTTCTGCACTGCACATTCTATACGCTGCAATTTTTTTGCTGATGATATTGACATCATTGGCACCAATGAACGGCGAGTAAGTAAGGCGTTCTCGGAGATTGAAAAACAGTCACGTCTCATGGGCCTAGCGGTGAAGGGGAAGAAGACGATGGTGTCCACTTGCAGATCATCAGCGCGTCTTGGACGGTCTGTGAGTATAGAGAATTTCAACTTCAATGTTGTAGAAAACTTTGTCTATCTGAGAACGGAAATTATCAGCGACAACAACGTCAGCCGAGAGATCAAACGAAGAATTATGCTTGCTAATCGGCGCTACTTTGGGCTCAGCAAGCAAATTAAAAGTAGAGCTCTCTCTCGAAGTACAAAGATAAAAATCTATGATACTGATAATCCCGGTCGTGCTGTATGACGCAGAAGCATGGACGCTGACATCAACGGATACATCGTCGTTAGGAGTGTTCAAGAGAAATATTCTTCGTAGGATTTTTGGTCCCCTTAGAGTTGGCGTCGAATTTAGGACTCATATGAGCCACGAGCTGTTGACATAGTCCAGTCCAGTCCACTGCACTGGACTGGTCACCTCATCCGGATTAACCCCGAAGCTCCAGTACTAAAGATTTACGAACGGAAACCTGCGGAAGAGGACGTCCGAGCTTAAGATGGCAAGATCAGGTCTATGATGACCTGAAGAAGCTCCGGATTGACAGCGCGCACTAAACTACGCCGTTTAGGTTTCGACCAAACCTTAGCACCGAGGATATGTAATCAACATACATACATATCTCCGATGAATTTGAGCTCCAACGTTACTACTATGAACAAAAATACTGTTCGTAAATTTTTCTGCACCAGACAGTTTTAGCGCTTCAGATCTACGATAATGAAAATAGCTGAGTTTCTCTGAACCATCTTCAATATTTCACTTATGTTTTTAGCCACAGTATGTTATACCAGTAATGCAAAGTATAGTAGAAAAAGTGATGTTGAAGTGGGGCAACCATACAAAGTGTTACTTAACATATATTTATATAAGTACATATATTGCATTGGAGAACTATTCAATTCTTTTCTACACATTGCGCTTCTAGAAAAGTATGTTTGAACAACGATGTTTGCTCTAGATTTTGGACGTTGTATAAAAATTATAGAATATTTTTGATAATTTACTTTCTTTCCATATACAATATATATTTTTTTCTTATTGTATCGACTATACGTGCCAACAATGAACGCACTTCTGCCACCCTTACATACGACCAAGATAAAATCAAAATGGTCAAAACCTCGACATCTCGACAGCAATTTTCAATAATTTCCCACAAGACAAAACTGATCTAATATAATTTTCTTACATGTCAAAGGTAACGCGTAAGAGTTACACAATGTCTAAAGTGTTACTTAGCACAAGTGAATGTATAAATATATACAGCTAATTATTTGTTTTATTGTAGTACTGCTGAAAAGAGAAGGTGCCAACAGTAGGGCAGCGCAAAACACCCTCATCAATAAGTTCTCCCGCAGCTAAAATGCCATTTTTTCTACTCTACAGCCAAAGAGAAAATTCGTGTTTAGCGCTGTCTAATAAATAATGCTAAGAAAATAATATTGAAAGCATTAAAAAGACGAGTCAAACATACAAAAGCAAAATTTTTATGCCGGTTGCTATTTCTGAATTTTGAGTAAAAAAATTTCCGTTGTGAAAAACTCAAATGAAAAATATAAAATAAAATTAAGCCTCTAAAGCAAAAAAGTGATATTGTCACGACAGATATAAATATATAAAACGCATGTGGAATTCTGTCGACTATATATATATATATATATATATATATATATATATATATATATATATATATATATATATATATATATATATATATATATATATATATATATATATATATATATATATATATATATATATATATATATATATATATATATACAGATATATGTATGTATGAACAACATAATTTGCTTGAGTGTTGAAGCTGTTGTTGTTGCAAAGTATCTCTACTATATTGAGTAGTGTGGGCGGCTCTTTTGCCATAAAACTGAATACATCCATACATACATTACATAAAAAAAAAACAAAAAAAAAATGCATGAAAAATGCTAAAATGTAACGCGACAACAACATGAAACACATTTCAACGCTTTTTGCTGTGTGTTTCTTTGCTCTGCTATAAATTTTTCTATACTTACAATCCTTGTTGTTATAGGCATGCTCAAATGCATCCTCAATAGAATCACATAAACTAGGCGCAAGCGCTGCATCAAATTTTTCCTTTTTACAATCAATATTCAAGCCAAGTTGACGTATTTGTTGTTGCTGCTGTTCGCTCAATTGCAGCTCCTGCTGCAATTGTTGCAAGCGAAAATCATCAGCACCACTGCCACCACTAACACTGCTACCACAATGAGTTGTCGACTGCTGTTGTTGCTGTTCATTACCACCACTGAGACGTTCCTGCAGTTGTATATTATCATTGCCTAAGATTGATAGTGTACCATTGCCGCTGCCACACAGCAATGCTGCCAGTTCACTTGAGTCAGTAGTGAAAACATTGGTTTGTTGTTGTTGTTGCTGTTGTTGTTGTTGCTGCTGCTGATGTAGGTGCTGCTGTATGGGTGATGGCGACAATGATGATACTGTCGATGCTGGTGATGAACAAAGTGAATTGGAAAAATGTTGTTGTTGTTGTTGTTGTTGCTGCTGCTGCTGCTGCTGTTGTTGATTTAAACTCTGCTGTAGATAACTATTGCCGAATGTTATTACACGATTATTGTCGCATGTTTGCTGCTGCTGTTGCATTTGCATTAACTGCATGGCATCGAATTCCTTGTGTATCTGTAGCTCTTCAGTTGGAAAAGCATTACCACCACACCACATTAAATCATCGGTCAAGAGTGGCAGATCATCGCCCTCATTCATTGGTATATAGGGTGCACGCATTGTTAAATCAATGTCATCGTCGACACTCATAGTCATAAATGCAAAGTCATCCTCTTGACTTAAAGAATTGGGACTGCATAATGACGGCAGACTGCTTGCCTCGGGACTCTGTAAATAAAAGATTGCAGAGAAAAATTTCGTTTAATGATGACAGTGCTTTAAAAAAAACTACTTGTATCTGTACATACCTTTGATGTCACACTGGGTGAGAGTAAATGCTGAGAGCAATTGGTATCATTTGATTCTTCACGATAATTTATGAATGGATCAATATTGTTGCTATTGCTATTTGCGCCTGTTGTTGCATTTGTTGTAGCGTTTGTTGTTGTTCCATTGTTGTTGTTGTTGTTGTTGTTGTTATTGCTATTGTTGTTATATGAATTATTATTATTGTTATTGCAATTCGGTGTATTTCTGGATGTCAGCAATGCCTGTTGTTGTTGTTGTTGTTGTTCGTGTCGTGAATTTGCATCTGTTGTTGTTGTTACTGACGTTCCTCCTGTCGTTGAATCTAATGAATTAATATCGTCCGGCAATAAACTGCCATAGGGACCAATTAATCCAAGCATTTCACCAAACAATGGTGTGGTTTCATCAAGTGGCATGCATGCATCGACATTGGCACTTGCTGCCAGATGATGTGACAAATCATCAGGTTCCTCTTTGAGCACTGCAAAAAAAAAACGAAATAAAGAAACATATGATAAGTATCTTCTCTTGAAATTTTCCGTAAATTTGCAGTAAAGGAAAAATTAATTCCATTGAAAGGTGTCAAAACTCATTTAGTGCCTTTGTGTTAACTAAGCGTACTAGTTGTTCATATGTTCAGCTACGTTTTTGGGGCGTTAATTAATTGCACAAGTTACCGGACTGGACTGTACCGTACTGTCGTGAAAATAGTTTCTCAGCTATATACAAACAATTGCAGTAAACAAAACTCTCTACTCTAGCAACTTTAATTGACAGTTTTCAATTGAGACTAATTGAAGTTTGGCGTGAATTAGTTGATTTATGCGATTTCAATTGGTGTTGATGTTGACGAGGTATAGTCTTCTTCTAAACAGTGGGATGGCGCATGTTCTTGACTTCAATTTAATATCAAATTCAATATCATGGTCTTGTTATTATTATTTGTTTTTTTCGTGTATTCAAAAAAATATACTCGTATATACTATAATAAATTAATGCATAGATTTAATGTTTCGAAAAATGCTTTGAAATGTTTTTCTGTTAAATTTTTCAATTGAATAACTAAAACAAGATACAACGCTGCAGTGTAGTGTGCTCGAATTCGAGTTACACTGCACCTTATTTAAGGCTTCTTATATGAACCGTATATAATATTCTTTGGTAGTACAATCTGGACATATGGGGAAATTTTGATGAAAAATTAGAATTAATTAAAACTTTCATACAAAAGTTCAAAAATGGTTGTTGTTGTTGTTGTAACAGCTTGGTTTGGTCTGGTACAGCCACTTGGGTTGAGTTGGACAACCTTTGACTGCACAAATCTCCTGGCGCAGATCGGTCCGAGGCGAAAACCCAGTCGTCCTTGGGACGTTTCAAAAATTGTTGTTGTTTTTTTAACATCTTGTTTTGGACTTATATAAAGTATTGTGAAAAGTAATTATAAATGTAAGGTCTAGGTCTCATGTCCCAAGAACGAGGCTACTTCAATTGAAAGTATCCACAGATCTACAGGACTTAGTTGCGAAGGACGGGACGGACATTTGAACAGGTGGGTCGTGTTGTGTGCCGATTGACCACACTCAGCACAGCAATCATTGGCGCTGAACCCGATTCGCTCCCTGTAACACTTGAGCATATTCCTCCATCTGGATCTTAACTATGCTAATTTAGTTCTGGAGTTACGAGGGAGATGTTTTTTACTCTCAACAATAGTTGGTGGTCTACCACCAAGTACTATATTGTCCCTGAGAGAGTTAACTGACTGTTCAACCGCATCTTTATGCAATTGAACCCTGCCGGTTATATAAACACACTCCTCTATATGATCATGAGGTGCGTATTGAGATATACTCGTTTTATAACTTCTAATAGAATCTCTGATACTATTTGGAACTGTTATCATGAGGGTGCCGTGGTTGGGATGATTGCTCCAATACGCACATAATAAGAACTGTTTCGAAAGCAATTCATTATGTCGGTGAAACGAAAGCATCATAGCTTCTTCGTCCAGATGGTCTTCATGAGTCATTTGTAGACAAGCAGTAGCAGCCCTCAGAACACTATTATGATCTCTTTGCAGGCCTTGCCATTGAGTCTTAGATCGTTCAATAGCTTTATAGATGGTAATTATTGTCTCTTTGTCCTTACCCCAAGAAGACCCAGCAAGCGCCTTCAGCACTTTGTTTCTTGACTTAAGACGATTGTTCGTAAGCAGAGTATCGAAAGCTGTAGCAAGTATCGTTGGATAATGAACTATCAGAATAGTCAAACCTCCAACAAAGACATCTAGTTCCATCCTAAGTTTTTTAGTGCAGAAAGTGAAATCTGGAAGCTGAGAAAGGTTGTGAGCATTGAAAAATTCAAAAATGGTGGACAAAGGTTGAAGTTTGTATGGAGCTACCCCTTAAAGTGGTTCGATCTGGATCCATATGACATATTTTGTAAGTCTTGACGTAAGATACGCCATATTTGGTATTTCTAACTCAATTAGTAACAAAAACAATCATATTTCATACAAAAACTTCAAAATGTAGTGCAAGTTTGTATGACGACTACTAATTACAGTGGACTGATCTATACTTATGCGGCATTTTTTATTAGAATTTATGAAAGGTACACCAAGTTTGACATTTGTAATGTAGTTAACAACAAAACCAACAAAATGTTCATCTAAGAACTGAAAAAGAGTGCCAGGTTTTATGTGAGGAACCCCTTAAAGTGGGTTTGGCATATTTACTTACAGCTCTTAATCCGAAGAGGACAAAGAATAGTTTAAATCTTCAAATCTTTTAGTCTCTATCTGTTGTTCAAGCATACGTTTAGACGGACATTCTATATAAATTTGTTTCCGATGTTGAATACATATACCAAACAGGATCATTCTGTTTGTTGAATACATTTGCACAAACATAATATACCGCTTTACACTATGGTTACACAAGCGTATAAACATTTTGAGAACAACTTGAATGGAAAATTTTGTTAAAATATTTTTAATTATTTTATTATTTTTTCATTTTCGAAGTTCCTAGCAGCTACACTATACACTTCTCAATGCTTATCTGTGCTATATCACTTAATCTTTTCATTTCTCCGGGTCTCATACAATTCTAGTTGCAGTGTCAAGATCAAAAACTTGCAAAGATTAGCAGCAGTAACAAACATTCTAATCAGTTGTGCAAAGTTTAATTTGCTAGTGGTGTATTGGCAAAAAAACAAATATACATACAACAAGATGTATTTAGGTTGATTTTTAAATTAATTTCAATTAACGTCATGCCGCAGATTTTTATTTTCAAAATTAATTGAAAGCAAAATAATTTTTTTAAAAATGCAAGCATTGTAAAATTACAAAAAAAAAAAGAAATATAAATATAAATAAATTTGCACACGTAAATCGCTGTAAAAATAATCATAAAATATACTTTTATACTCGTAAAATGCGGCAAGCGTCAACTGAGCAAAAAACAGAAAGAAAAAACAAGAATGCAAGTACTTGAACCCACACACACACACACACACACACACACACACACACACACACACACACACACACACACACACACACACACACACACACACACACACACACACACACACACACACACACACACACACACATTCACTCAGTCAAAGTATCTAATGTATACTGTATTCACAAGCAGGCACAATTGAACCTGTATACTCGTACAACTACAACTACCTATAAGTACATTAATACAATTGTATATACCCCCTTGGGGCTTGCTATTTAGATAGCGCAGTAGTACGTTGTTTGTGTTTATTATAAAGCTACTTGATTGTAATCGCAAATTATGCCTATATATGTACATATGTATATACAACTATCGCATACAGGGTGTCGCTTATACAATCGATACTTTGTACATACTTAAAAAGATTTTAAAAGTCAAATTCATTTATCTTAATTTTTTTGTACAGTTGGCATATTAAATTGTCACCGCAAACAGTACCATGTAAACAGTACCACATGAACAGAAATAACATTGATATTAACTGAAAATAGCAGTAATAGTGATTCGAACAGAAAATAACAGTGATTTTAACCGAAAATAGCAGTGATTTTAACAGAAATTAACAGTGATTTTTATATAAAAATCAGTGATTTAGAGTAACGAGCAGCAGAAAAAACTAAAATTCGACAGAAAACTCTTTGTTTTAACGGCCATTACGGGCTAAAAAAAAGCAATTAGATTTTTTTTATTTACCAAAAGGGCGATCAAATGGTGTCTATGAAGGTTTTTTCACCTGTGGACAGTTTGGAAATGCTTATCCATCTATTTTTGACGTCTCAAATGAGAGTAATGAACGAAAGTTATACTTGCGTAATCATGACAACACTCTAGCGCCATTCCGGTAACGTTTTTGCGTGTTTTGAATAGTGCATGGCTGAGTTGTAGTACGCGGAATTAATTTGTTCGTAAGTTCTAGAATTGAAGATCACTGGCTGCATCAAATGAACAATAGAGAAGTGTATGTGTGCAGCATTGTAAAATTCAGATTTTTCGTTGTTATAGAGGTTTAACAGTAGTTTTCCTGTTTTATACCCTCGCAGTTCTCCCAATGCCTATCTCTGGCTTTGCTTACTTTCTCCATTACTAGCACTCTAAGTGTTCGTACTCTAGTCCAAAAAAGGGATCTGGACTATTAAAGTGGCTGTCCGCTTCTTGCTAAGTTATCTGCCTATGCAGTTCCAGGTATAGCCGCGTGATCAAGTATCCAGTACAGAGTTAGCTTGTTTAGTATTTGAAGAGTAATTTAATTTACTAGGCAGTCCAATACTAACTTAGACTTCATCATTCACCGCCTGACTATTACAGGATAACGCATTGTTTTGGTTCATGCACATTTTTGAATTGCAAAGATTTCTGCTTGAAATATACTAGTAAATTTCCCTTGCGTTGCGAAATAGCTTGTGCGAGGTTCAAAGATTCCAGCACCCACTACTGGTTTAATATTATAATTCATACTTACAAAATATTCTTCCATTTGCCTTTAAAACTGAGAAGTGACAATTCTGCTTGCCTGTATCACAACCAACTACTTTTCAAGTTTTCAAATCTTCATTCAAAAATACAAACCAACAAATCATTTTACTTATTTATTCAACTGTTAAATTTTTCCTGCTATTGTATAGTTTTTTTTTTTTAAAGAAACACATATCTTCACATTTGAAATATTACTTAAACAACTTTCGCATATGCACAGCACACTTTATAACCATAATACACCCTGTAAATTAGCACTTCAAAGGCTTGTTGTAAGCTTAAGTGCAATAATATTATGTACTACATACTAGGTACTTAATATTATATCAAATGCTCATCAACAAGGAAAAAAAACAAATTAACATTTTGTTATTGTTTAACCCCATGAAAAAAAAAATACAACAAAATAGGAAACCAAATGTAAATACTATAAAACAATTGCAGGTTTACTACAAGTCAAGTGCAATTATAACAAGGAAACCACAGCACAGTGCACTTAAATTGCCTTGTTACGCAATAAAAAAAAAAAAATAAAAAAATTATGACACTTGCTAATTTCTACCTAAATCTAGTAGTAAAATATGACACAAAATGCAGTTGCAAATAACGAAAAAACACACTAAAGTGCAAGGTTGCACATTTCTATCTTAGCAGCTGCCAGGCGAATGGCAAAATTTACTTCAACGCATGTGAACAAGGCCAATTAGAAGGAGAAAGATATATATAGATATACATAGATACATTTACTATATGTACTGATCAATCGTCACATACTTGCCATATACGAAAATTTGAGACTGTATCTCGTGACCAACATGTGAGAATAAATATCATACTATGTATATACACAACTCAAGATTCAAACACTTGTGCTACATTTTGTGCACTTGAAGTACTTTCGAATTCATAAATTCGAGATGAAAAATGAAAAATGAGAGTGAGAGAGACAGAGTGAAAGATAATGATACTTCACAATATCTTTTAAGCGATTGTTAGCCTTAGTTGAAAATCTTTTTTATTTTTGCCTGCCTGCCTGTATGTGTGTGTGTGTGTGTGCGTTATTTGAAAGTGCACTTTAGCAACGCGTGACCAGCTTCAATGTGATTTTTATAAATACATCTATACTATATGCATATCTTTTGTAGATTTTAAGTGCTTAGCAAACTAGCAAACACCCAAGAATCAAACATACTGCTCATATATACAGATGACAGCTAGAGATACAGAGATACAAAATGAAGTGTAATAAAGCAGAAAAGTGACTTGCATTGGACTTCGTTTTAATTTAAATAAATTTATTTACATATGTCATCATCATTTATGCGATACACGCATGATTCTAACTAGCAGCTATAAACTCATTCAACGTAATGAAATCAAGCGCAATTTAAAGGTCTACGCGTTGCTGTCTGCAAAAGTATACTATGAGATACATTTGTATCTTATAAAAAAGTGCTGCTAACGAATTGTATGCATGTATAGTGAACAAACAAAAATAATAATAATGAAACAAGCAGAAAAAGGAGAATCATATGTATATCTACATAAAAGACTTTTAGGCGGCAATTGCAATAATATCTAATAGGAGCAATAAAAAATAATAATTTTGACGCAGTGGCAGCAAAACGCAGCCGGACATGATCACTTGAAATGTCATAGTGAGAATGTCTGTGACAACAGTAATTTATGTAAGATTATACAATATTTTTGTTAGAGCTAGTCTGAACGCCGAATTTCTTGATATGTATTTTTACAATTGATCATAAACCGATGTTATTAAAACAAGTAAGAGAACGCTACGTTTCGGTACATATACTTATGTGTACTTATGTATGTGTGTAAAAACTACATGAAGAAAGAGAGAGAGAGATTAGGAAGAAGATACAATATAGCTGATTAAACATTTTTGTTGTCAATTGTCATAGTAAACAAAAAAATAGTTCACCAAATAAGAAAATTAGTACGAAAAGTGAGCACGAGATTACTACTTGCATAATTCACCACACCAAGGTGAAAATCTATATATCTACGTATGTATTTAAACATTCAGTATGCTTAGTAGGCGAATACGAGAGCTGCTATTTACACAAAGTTTTGATGTACAATTGCTATTTATTTGGTTTACAGTGAGTTAAGAAAAGCAATTTGGCCAAAAAATGGAAATTTCAAGAGAAGCTTTTCGTTGGATTATTTTTCACAACTTTCGGCGTGGATTATATCAACAAGAATGTGTCAATGAACTCAGTTCTTTGTATGGCGATAAAGCACCGTCAAAAACCACAGTATATCGACCGTGGTGCTTCAAAAGACGTGTATAAAATCGTGACAGGTGACGAATCATGGATATATGGGTATGAGCCGGAAACAAAACAGCAATCGACCGTGTGGGTATTCCAAGACGAGCCAAATCCAGCAAAAGTTGTTCGTGGAAGAAGCACATCGAAGCAAATGATCGCCTGTTTCTTCGGCCGAATGGGTCATGTGGCCACTGTTCCGCTTGAGCAACGTAGCACGGTCAATTCAGAGTGGTACACGACGGAAGTCTTCGGAGAAATTCGTAAAACCAACCGCCAAAGACGAATCATTCTCCATCATGACAATGCGAGCTCTCACACATCTCGTCAAACAAGTGCATTTTTGAGCAGTCAAAACATCGAATTAATGACTCATCCTCCGTACAGTCCTGATTTGGCACCCAATAACTTCTTCTTGTTCCCGAGTATCAAAGGTAAACTGCGTGGTCAACGATTTACGAGCGCCGAAGAAGCAGTTGAAGCGTTCAAAAACCATGTTTTGGAGGTGTCTCAAGAGGAATGGAAAAACTGCTATGACAAACGGTTTGATCATCAAGGGGAATATTTTGAAAAACAATAAAGCCATTTTCATTTAAAAATGTATGTTATTATTTGGTATTCCCGAAATATAAATAGTACCCCTCGTATATAGAAAAATGTAGTCATTATCTGTAACACATTCCAATCTTCTGATTTCATAATAAAATTTGAGGCGTTGGTAAAAAAAAGTATACACAGATTACGTATACCAAACTTTGATATTTTAAAAACTAAACTAAACAGATAGACTTGACTATATTGACTTTGCTTCTGTTGCTGATTAACAATTAATACATATACTTTATAGGCTCCGTTACGCCTCCTGCTGCCTGTTACAAACAAACTTTGATCATTTTGGCTACAGCATACAAAAATCAGAAAACCAGATCATCATTGTCACAGTTAAATTCTATTCAATCATTACACCACAAAGCAACGAAAGCATACGAAACTGTATGCTTCCTCACCTTCTATACATATATGGTTATGTGTATCGTCCTCAACACGCCTTTGGGTTTTATTTCCAGTTATTAAGAGTGGAAATGAGAACATTTTGCATGCTTAAAGGCGCGAAAACAATTAAATAGTTTTATAAGACTCTATTTAAATTTTAAGAAATTCCAAAAGTATCTCAAAACTCTACATTTCAAGTCTGATTCAAACGACTTTTAGTCCAGTCATATTAGGGTTTCACCTCGGAATGAAAGATAATAGGCTGTAAATTGGTATAAACCTTTGTTTTGGCGTTCTATATGTTGTCTCAAAAGTCTTATATAATATCGTGTTCGCGTCTTAAGATATTCAAGCTCAAAAGTCGGGAATATCTCACTTCCCATACCTTAAATGAGATTTGTACCAATTACAAAAGTTGTAGAGTATAAAATTCGCTACAACTTTTGTTTCAACTTTTTCTTCATACGATTAACCGTTTTTGAGATAGAACGTAAAGAGTCATATATAGCCTAATGCAAGGTCAAGCCTGAGTTACGATTGATCGTATGTTGTATAAAGTAAATTTTTTAATAAAAAAATATTATTATTATTAAAGAATGGCTGTTATTTATGTACTAATTATTAATTATTTATACTTGCACTGGCTACAAGCTAAAGAACATTGTAATCCCGATTTCCTGTATCCGCAGAGCGAACCACAACCATTTTTGCAGTTGCAAAATATTGCGCTGAGCAGTTCAGCTGGTGCTGGGGGTAATAATGTTTTTTTTTTCTTTTACTAATTAGTACATGAATAATAGCCATTCTTTAATAAAAATATTTTTTAATTAGTGCAAATCTCATTTAAGGTATGGGAAGCGAGATATTCGCGACCTTTGACCTTGAATATCTTAAGACTAGTACACGATATTATATGAGTCTTTTGAGACAACATATAGAACGACAAAACAAAGGTTTATACCAATTTACAGCTTATTATCTCTCATTCCGAGGTTGAACCATATTCTTGGCTACGATGACTGGGCTATTTATGCATAAAGATTATATAGCCAAATACTTATAAAAGCACACAAGCCATACAATTTTCATATGTATAAAATTTAACTAACTCATTTATACTCAATTCCTTATACCCTGCTCTGTGCTAGTTTATTTCTGTTGCTTTAAACACAGAGTAAACAGATAATCAGGTAAATATTATGTATATTAACTCAAAATTGACTATTTGGTACAGTTTATCTATCATTTTGTTTACTACAATAAATTATATCATATAAAATAAATGTTCATACTTTAGTTTATTTATCGATCTATACAAAATACATACATTATATACAAGATATAATCGTTTGTAATGGATTTATAGTTACGCTGGCGTGAATCGTGCATGTTGATATTTATTTTTATTATATCGATAAATTTACAATTCTGCTTAAGTTTGTGTGAGCGGGAAAATGAACTGTATATGTATATAAAACACCATGTAGTACGAGTATACTATATAAGCTACAGAATTCTTATCATGGCATGCCTCATGCAGCGTACAGAAAGCGCCGTCTTGATATTTTTAGCTTAAGAAATGTAAAAAATCAGAATGCAAACGCAACGAAATCGAAAACAAACGTGTTTCTCCACTTTTACTTAAATATCAAAGTGGTACTACAAAAAAAAAAGATACATTTATTGTTTATCTGTTGAGCAAAACTGGTCAGCTACAGTTGTTATCAGCGA
This sequence comes from Leucophenga montana, assembly GCA_035044765.1. Classification (NCBI taxonomy): domain Eukaryota; kingdom Metazoa; phylum Arthropoda; class Insecta; order Diptera; family Drosophilidae; genus Leucophenga; species Leucophenga montana. Next base: position 1,893,463 of record JAWNNQ010001877.1, on the reverse strand, counting down.
CGAACTTATAGTATAATCTTGTGTATCGATATAATCGTATATTGTATTAGATGATACCGGTTTGCAAATTACGTAAACAATATATGCGATTTTTTTTTATTTATTTATAGATATTGTATATATATATAGAGACCACGCTTTTGACCTCGTCTGAGTTATGTTTAAGATAAAAGCAATAATGTTTAAATATTTGCATTGATTTAAATATTTATATGGATTTCAGTGCGCTTGAGCTGATTAAAAAGAAAAAATATACTAACTACTTGACTTCTAAGAGCCACTATTTTAATACCAATCACACATAGTGTGAAATGGTATTATCAGTTTGTCTGAAAGTTTGTAACGCATTAAAGGAGCCATCGTAGACCTCAAAAAGTATATATATTCTTGAACAGCTCGACGAAACGAGTCGATCTGACCATGTCCGTCTGTATGTCCATCTGACTGTCTGTCTGTCTGTCTGTCTGTCTGTCCGTGCGTCGATCTGTATGTTGCTGCGGTTTTTTTTGAGGACCAATTTTTATTTGAAATTTTGCACATACACTTCTCTTTATTGCAGTTTAATATAGTATCAAGATTGACCTACCACGCCCACTTTTTAGGGTAGCTCCCATACAAACCCACCGCCCACTTTTGACTTTTTGTATGAAAAACTTTTTTATTGTAGTCAATATCAACTTAATAATTGTTATGATAGCTTCTAGTGGATGGACTCTTCATATATACATTAATGGGTGGAGCCCGCCAACTGTTTGGAGTAGTCACCATACAAACCTACTGCCCAATTTAGACATTTTGTATGAAAAACTTTTTTATTCAAGTCAATTTTAGATTGAAATGCAATGTGGTGCCTTTTTATGGTCAGCCGCCTAACATACATAGACTAATGGGAGTGGCTCGCCCACTTTTTGGGGTAGCCCCCATACAAACATACTGCTCACTTTTGTATTTTTGTAAGAAAAACTTCTTTATTAAAGTCAATATTAGGTTGAAATGCGATATGATGTTTTTTTTATAGATAGCCGCTAAACATACATAGACTAATGGGCTTGGTCCGCCCACTTTTTCGGGTAGCCCCCATGCAAACCCACTGTGCAATTTTGTGTTTTTTATGAACAAAATTCTTTATTTAAATCAATATTAGCTTGAAATTTGATTTGGTGGATTTTAGTGAACAACCGCTACATATACATATACAAATGTGCGTGTCCCGCCCACTTTTTGAGGTAGTCCCTATTTAAACCCCCCACATTTATGTTTTACAATATGATTTACAATTTCGTGTGAATGGTATTAGAGCTTCGGTTAAACCGAAGTTAACGTTTTTCTTGTTTTACTTTAGTTGATGTATACATCACTTTAACTAAGCACTATCTGCTTTATAAAAATGAATATAATTCTACTGCGCTTTGCATATGCAAAAACCTAGCTGCATAGCATTAAATGAGTTTTTTAACTCAGACAAAATGTTGCTATAAATTTTCAAAACTAGATTATAATCAAAAATGATATTTCCTTGTTTGTCTATGTAGCAAACATTTCGTATTTATTTTGAAAGTAAATGAAAATAAGTTTCTTAATTTGCATGAAACGTGAAAAAAAAAATGGAAAATTAAAAAATGTCACTTGTGCTAATGAATAAAAAAAAAATCAAAATCAAGCCGACACCTCCTCCACTGGCGTTTAATTTTAGACAAGATACATTTATAAATACACGCGCTGCGTTTTAACAAGATTTTCTTACTAAAGACCCACTCCAACACGCCTGCAGACAATAACAAATACACAAACCTGATACAAGTTGACACACACGCGCCAATTGTTTGAGCAAAATTTTTTTTTTCGTATCGCCAAATAAAACAAATTCTAAGCAAAAAAAAAAAAACAATTGCCGTCGTCAAGTGTCCAGCAGCAAAGAGAACACTTTACATATTAATTGACTCAAGTTAATATTCATATTTTGGCTGGCCATTTCTTTTGTGCGTTGCGCTTTGTCACAAAAAACACAAAACACAAAAAAAAAACTAAATAAACAAATATGAAAAGTATTTGTATCTGCACAGTGTAGACGGCGACAGCGACTACTGCACACACATTCGTCCAACGCGTGTTCTTGTTTTTTTCTTAATTTTTTCTTCTTTTTTTCATGCCTGCCAAACGAAAAAATAAAAATACATCAAAAATTCAAAACAAAAATATAGCAATACGTTTTTGTGTGCGTTGTCGCCATCTGTAGATACTTTTGTAGCTAAACGCTATATTTTGCATTGTGCCAATATGTATAAATTGCCAAAATGAATTCAATTGAATTAAAACCCCTTTAGGAAGTAATTTTTTATAAAAAAATAAATTTAATTTTTAAAGCGAAAATTTTCCAATATGTTATATTAGAGCTCTTCACATTCACTTATTCTAAAGATACGTCATAAAAAGTTTAATAATTACTTCAGTTAATGTAAACTTGAATTTAGTTTAGATGAGAGTTCTTTATTCTTTGAGTCTAAGCTAATTTGAAACATATTTTTAAGAAAAACTCTATAAAATCGGTTATGTTCGGTTGCAGAGGCCGGCTTGGGAAGTACCAGGTACTTAGGCCATTGTGATAGCATATGATCTCTTCTACTCCTTTGCAGTTTAGACGTGGACCAAATTATCTCTATCAGAAACATCGGTATATACCTGCTCTCTTTTACAGATATCTCCGTAAGATTATGTAAGAGAAAACTCCCAAGTAAAGCTAATCTATGCCCATTATGAGCGGTTTCATTCTCTTCGGCATGCCCACAACTCCTGCATAAGTTATGATAGCTAACCACTAACCTAATGGCGTGTCTTTCTATGAGCAAGTAAGCCGTAAAGCCTCCTACCAGAATAGAGATGTGTGTAGCAGACTGGTGTATGATTGTTAAGGCCAAAGTTCGGCCAGGTATGTATTTAAGTCTCACAAGTATTTAAGTTACCCCATCTATTGTTTGCTTAACGGTTCAATCTTAATGTGGCTATTCCTACCCGGAATAAAGTCGACAGTAATACCTTCTCTGGCCAACTTATCTGCCTCTGCTATCTCTATGTTTTTATATGCAGTCACGCAAATTAGGTGGATTGTGTAGATCTCGGCCAACTCATTAATAAATCTGCGGCATTCTGTAGTGGTTTATGTATTGTTGCTGAATAAGTCGAGCGCGAAAATGTACACTGGTTCTTGATAGCATGGAAGTAAGCCTGATAGCGTCTAGCCTACTGGATTGCTAACACTTCTGTCTGTTAAACGGCTACTGTAATCGGAGAAAATATACCTTCTGCAACTCGCCTGTTGAGCTTTTATCTATCAGTGAAAATGCTGATAGCATTCACTTTGTGCTGTGGTAGGGTGTCGCATTGTAACATAGTAGGGATTAAGACATCATGTATTTTACCGAAGCTCGTAATCAGTATACGATAATTCGTACTTGATGCAAGGGACTCTTGTAGTAGGAGTATCTTTGAGTGCACGAATGTAGCACAGCGCCAAGATGAGGTTTTTCTCAGTCTTAAGGCTATGATTGTAGCTTTCTCTACACTCTTGCAATGAGATTAAGAGGGAGTATGTGAAGTGCTTCCGTCGTGGAACTCCACTGATGCAGAGTTCAGCACTTATTTATACTTTCTGTAGTTGCTTAAGGGTAGAAACATCACCACATACTCCGTAGAGTAAGATTGGCCTAACTACGGCTGTATATAGCCAGTGAACAAATGACAAGGAAAATAACCATTTTCTATTATTCAGTTTACTATTCCGAAATACAACCAGATACTTTGCACTATTACTCAATTGAGGAAATATGGACTCGTATTTTGAAATTCCTTGAAATGAGTACTAGATTAGTCATTGTTGGGTTTAAGCACAGACCGCAAACCGAATCTCACTCTAAAAGTATCGTCAGTGCGGTTTGCAGTAGGTTGCATAAGGTTTACGAAAATACTTAACAGCTAACTATGAAACGGAAATAGTACTACTTCTTAAGAAGGTACAATCGGTAAAAACTTTTTACAATAATGTTTTATTCTATAAATCAAATACACAACTTTTGACTTTACAGAAATCTTTTTTAAAGATTTAGTTTATCTTTCGATCTCCTGCTTTATTGATGACAATTCATGTCGTTGCAAATTCTAAGTAAACAATAAAATTACGATTGCGGTTAAATTAAGCTAAGAAATAAATAAATATATTTACACTTAATCACAAAAATGATCAAGCAAAGACAATAACAAATAAAAAAAAACAAATACTAATATTCAACATATACAAGTATATTTAAATAAAATATAAAAGAGAAACAACTCGCAACCACAATTACCAACCGGAATCCAAATAGAAAACCGGCGAATGTACTTAAAACGAAGGCTGCATATTGTTTACAAATGCATTTAGAAATTATACAAAGACGCATACAGATACAAAGATACAATGTATCTAGAATATATATACTTATAAAAGTAGTAACCAAGCAATTATATTTTGCAATATTGTTGCATTTTACAAATAAATAAATATAAAAAAAAAATAAATAAATAAATAGTTTATTTGCGCAAATTGTGACTTTTTACTCTTCTACTATTTGACTTGCGTTCGTTCTGATAAGACCGATGAACGGAACTATTCCATCACTAGTTAGCTATGTACTAGATAGATAGATTGCCTGCCTGACAGTCAAATAGACAACTGGACAAACCAAGCAATTAACGCAACCAACACAAAAAAAAACAAAAAAAAAAAAACAAAATAAATAAATAAATCAGGCAAAAGAGCATATCGCACACAATTCCAAGCGGGTCGCCGAACGGAGCCTCATTCAAATAAAATCAAATCAAATAATGCGCGCGTCACTTGAAATTGTTTATATTTTTTTCTATTCTAGTCAGTTTTTTTTTCCTTTTTAATATAGTATATAAGCGTCATTCGTATATAGTAGTATATAGAAGCCAAGTTGCATTGCATATTTGTAGTTATGAATATGCAACGCGATTTAAAAACGAAATGGACGGACGGACAGACGGACGGATAGATAGACACATACGTTGACTTTAGCCTTGATCGGCATGCACTGCGCCAAGCTGCGACTTACTGACTTACGTTTAAGTACATAAATTGCTTAGCGATGCACAACATTCAAATCGTATACGAATCAAAATCGAAGCAATTCATATAATATGAACATGAATGCGATAATGTGATAACTAGTTGCCAATCAGCAAAACAACAAAAATTATGTTTATGTATGCAATAAAACCATTTGTTAGTTAGTATGGCAATAATTATATGGAAAAATAACATTAAAATTATGTGATTTCTTATCAACAGATACAGTAAAGACTCTAATGCAAAAAAAAAAACTAAGTTTAAAAATAAAATTTGCCAAATTAAAGTCGTACAAATTAAGTGAACCAAGCTTAAATGGATGAAGTAATAGGCCAATCTAAAATTTGTTTTTGATTACGACCAATTTGAAACATATATCTTTATATTTTTCTCATTCCGCTTCACTTTTCTTGTTCGTTTAAAAATTGTAAAAAAAAAAATGTTAGATGTCACAGGACACTCGGTAATAGCTTAGCTATATACACAATTTATGCTTTCTCAGTTGAAACAATTTCAATTTTACACAAGCTATTTTCAAAATGTGTCAAAACTTTTAACATAAATTGTTTACCATAAGGAACCTCCGAACTTTAAAATCAGCTCTCTTACTAATTCATATGTACTAAATTCTCACTTTGTATTAATATAGCAACACGAACTAATTGCACTAAACAAACAGCATTGTATGTTGGTGCGCTCTCATTCCCTTTCTCACCACATCATCTAACATGCTACGCACTAACCTAATAACGACGCTAAGTGCGCCTTCTGAATACTCATTTGCAATTCATGAAAAAAGACACAAAGCGAATTATGCAACCGTCACTCGCACGCATTTGCTATTGTCGTTTGCTGTTATGTTGGATGTGCCCACTCCTTTCCTTTCGCACCACCGTTTCGTTTTTGCAAGGTTTTGTTTAGCATAACTTCGATAGAACCGAAGCTTTAATACTCTAAATTTACATAAAAAAAATAAAAAAAAAACAGTGGAATTCCACGACTATATCCAAATCCAAATTTCCCTTTCTACAAACTATATTACAAAGTATGCTCTAGACGGTGATTTTTTTTTCTCAGACAGACGTACGTATGAACGGACGGGGCATATATATACTTTATGGGGTCTTCGCTATTTTACTTACATTTTGACAGCTCAACAAACCCAATAAACGCTGTTACAAAAAGTTTTTTTCACAGGGTATAATTCCTGTTAAGAGTCTTTAAATCCTATAGTGATTATTTAAAACCTTTATTCTGTGTTTTATGTGGTAAGCTTAATAAAATGTTCGGTTGGTCTGCATGAGGACTACCTTTAAAAGTGGGCGGAATACGCCCACTACAATCTATGAGTGAAGCTTTCGTACACAAGCCAACATATCGAATTTAAAGTTGATATTTACTGTAACAAAAAGTTTTTCATACAAAAACTGTATAGTCAATGGTCGGTTTGTATAGTGGCCACCATTAAAAGTAAATCAATTACCCCAAAAAGTGAGCGGTACACGCCTACTAGCAGGTGTGCATCAAGCGATCATCTATAAGAAGCCATCATATCGAATTTCAAGTTGATATTGACGTTTTTCATACAAATACCTAAAAGTGAGCTGTGTGTTTGTGTTGGACTACCTCAATAGTAAGGCAGTACACGCCCATTAGTCTATGTATGTTAAGCGGCTGTCCATAAAAAGGACCAACATCACATTTCAATCTAATATTGACTTTAATAAAGAAGTTTTTCTTACAAAAAGTCAAAAGTGGTTTGTATGAGCGCTACCCCAAAATCGATAGTAAATCGGTAATTTTAGCGAGAAAAAATTAATTCGTTCGTGACGATATACATAACTTTAACTCTTATGGAAATAGGTACAGGTAAAATTCACTCCATTTTCAACATTCACCGAAAATTTTGAGAAGATTTTCCGGTGAAACGGCCATGCAATATTTAAAAATGAGTCTTGGCACACTTTCATTACGATTAGCAAGTTTTAACTATCGTAGTACTAGTATTATTGTTGAAATAAATCAATTACTTACTTGTCAGTTCTCGTACATCATCGCCAAAAGTCAAGAATGCTTTATTCATATCTTGTGATTGCTCTTGTTGCGGTTGTAGTTTTTGTTGCTGTAGACCCAAAATAGCAGCAGTTGCTGTTGTAGTTGGTGGCTGAGGATTTGCGCCGCTCAACTGATTAACACCAAACGATTTGGCTATAAAAGCCTTCTGCGATAATTGCGATATTGGTGTAAAGACCGATGCAGTACTGGTGCTTGTATTATTGATTATATTATATGTGTTGTTGTTGTTGTTGCTGTTGATGTTGGTGTTGGTGGCGTTATTAATATTTGATGTTGGTGTTATCAAATCGGTGGTACTACGAAACACCGAAGCTGTTACAGATTTTGGACGTTTCTCTTCAATCGATACTGCTGCTGAAGGCAACGTTTTTGTTTTGCACGATATCAAACAATTTGCTTGCAATTGACGTCGCAGTGGAGATAAAGTTTCCTCGCGTGGTGTTTTAAAGAATTGTGTGGTTATTGTGCGCGGTCCAGGTGATGCAGAATTTTCACGTTTTATAAATTCAGCATTGAAGATTTTCTGTGTGATGACGTTGGAGTTGGAGTTTATAGTCGGTGGTGTTGTTGGTATTGGTATTGGATTAATTTCGTTTGATTGTGGTTTTTGAGTTGAAATGGATGGTTGTGGTGGTGTTGGTGGTGGTGGTGACAATGGTGTTGTAGTTATAGCAGCAAGATTATTATGGTTTTCTAAAGTAATTGAGGTTTTTGTTACAGCAGCAAACGTTGTTGTTGTTGTTGTTTTAGTTATAGATTTTAATTGTTGTTCATTTTTATCTTCTTCTACAACTAATTCAATTGGTTTCTCCTCACTTTCAATGATTGTGGCGTCGTCAAGATTTATTTGATTAATTTGATTATCAGTATCGTCGTCGATTTCTTCAGATATATCTTCTTCTGTTTGTTCTTGTTGTGATGTTGTTTCTTGTTGTTGTATTGCTTGATGTTTTTGTTCACTTGCTGCCTCAAATTGTGCAAGTGAATATATTGCATTTTTGTTTTCAAGATTACTAGAAGAAAATCGTGGCACAAATCGCGTAAAATTTAGCAAAAAATATTTCTTTTTTTCTTATTTTTTTTTGTATTTTTATAAAATGCACTGGTTTGTTTTACACGCAACACTTTTGTTTCTTTTTTTTTTAGTTGTATTTAGTAATTATTTTTAACAACACTTAAATAATTTGCAAAATGCATTTTATGCATTTAACTTAAACGAGTTTTACTCAAAAAGTTTACACATTGCACAAAATTAAATGCAAGGTAAAAAGATACTTTTCATTTTTTTTTTTTTTAAGTTTTAGTAATTAATAATAAATTAAATATTAATGAGAGTTTGAATTGAGCTTTCTTCTTTGTTTTAAGAAATAAGTTAGTAAAAAAAATATGCACATAAAACGTGATTTCTATTTATTATTAATTAAATAATTAAGCTGGAGACTTATTTCTCAGTATGTTCTGAAATGTGATATTGCAAAATAACAAAATTGTACCGTGTAAAGCACTTTGAAATTAAACTATTCATACAGCGGCACGTTTACTTCTCAATCAATGTTCACATTCGATTATTGTTTTATTTTTCTAAATTATGGTTTTTTCCCAGAACACCGAGACAAAACTTTTATTTGTTCCAATCACTTGCGCAGTCACTCGATTACTAAACCCAACAAGTCAATAACATTCCTATTACTAAGTATGACTGCTACTGTGTATTTCTTATCAGAAACCATCGTCGTCGTTGATTTCGTGTTGTCGTGTTTGTGGTTCAAAAGCCCTTATCTTTAACAAGAAGAATACAACAATCGATGCGCATCCCGAACTAACGTAACCCATATACGATAAGAAACATTTGCGTAGAGTAAAATAAAAGTGGGTGTGTCTGACGCTGCTAGTAGTCTAAATTATTCAACGCAATTTCTGTTTAAACATTATATTTCATAATATGTAGGTATATCAAGCGGCGATCAATAACCACGGGTACAACATGCGTCTTAAAATACCTAAAAATTCCACGGCAGCTAATAAGCTGGTGCCCATTTTTGTTTTTGGAAACGCAAATTACGAGCATTGGACACTGATAAGCGTACACAGTGTGGCAGCGTACTAAGTTCCTGTTTAGCATTATGGCATAGTATAGTTTCATAGTCAATTTAGTATAATCGTACGAGAGTAGTTCAATAGGTCAATGGAAATTGTATCTATGAACTACATACTGACAAATTTTGTAAAGTATCTAAGAGTAACTTGGAATTGAATACGAATACATAACATATGAGCATGAAGTACACACATACATTCACACTTTGTTTTGTGCTCTTTTTAGTCATTCCCGATCATAGTGGAAAAATAAATATAAGTTGCCATATTCACTCCTTTCTTTATTGCTTCAATGGTGAGAGCGCTTTAGAGCACAACAGAGATACAGAGTAATTTTTTTATATGCTGCCAAGATACCGAAAGGCACAAAACAGAGAGCAGCTAGGCGGATTACAGTACTCATATATTGTTCTACCATGGCATTTATCTGCACCTAAGTACAACTAATTTAGATAGTGGGAAGAGTGTAAACTCTGCAAACTCAGCAAAGTTTTAAGACACACTCAATAGCCACATTGTACGTTTGTTCTAGCGTTTGCATTTCGTATTTAAGCCATTTATTTACGAAGGCATACAATTTTTACTTGAACTAGTACATATATTAAAATTTGTAGCAACTTTTGTTCGTAAAATTTTCCATTGTGCTATGAAACTGTCCATCTATTAAACACAAATACAAAGACTATAATATACTACATATAAATGTTTAAGCATTATTATTCTTTTCTTAGCGTTTTGCTTTGGCTATTAAATTTGTTTGTTGTTTTATATTTTAAGTTTTGCGTGATAAGATAAGACACTGTACAACTATAGAGTGTTATGGTTAGTATATGATCCAGCTGAACATGTACTTGTTGCCTGCAAATCAAACGTTGAACACGTGAAACACTAACATATTTCATTCAATTTTTTTTGTTTTTTTTTTTTTTTTTGCCAAACAGCTGAGGTAGTAGCCTGTAGTAGCAGCCGACTTTCAGCTGTTGCTGATAATATAAATAATAAAATAACGCCAGCGAATATCACTTAATATACAAATGACCACTCACCATGCTACACCTGATGGTGGCATGATATCTCTTTGCAAAAAACGTGACTGCAAGAATACTTTTGACGTCTGTTGAAATTTTGGAGGCAAATTGTCTTGACTTGGAAGTTGCAATTCATGAAAAGCACTTGACTCTTAAATTAGAAAAACAAATATTAAAATCAAAAAATATTGATTGTTATCTAAAGTATCGATTAGTCAACCGTTTGAGTGACGCTGATCAAGTGCTTTCCCAAAGGTGGGTGTGTACACTTCTGTCAGTAGAATGAAACGTTACAAAGTTATAAGTTCAAAGTTGAAATGGACAATTATGCTAGATACTCTATAATTAGTGTGAATACTTTAAAAAAAGTGTTTAAAATCATAATTTTTCTTTTAAACTAGTAACGTTTGGAGATGTTTTGGGTTAAACTCTAGTAAATATAATATAAACGTTATAGACTATGCCTATTCTGGGCACCGGTTCATAGTGATATTAAAAAGCTGTCCAGAAAAGGATCATAAGTCAGAAACCATTAGAAATACTAATGAGTGTCAGTAACAGCAACTCACCTAAGACATATCTGCATATGTATATAGTTTAAAAGGTACAGTTCTCAGACAATTATTGCAGCAAAACTGCGTTTCATAGCGAAGTCTCGCATCTCTGTCTATCTAAATGTATATTAAAAAGCACTACATTATATTAAATATTATTACTATTATTTTTAGTAATATCTTTGATAAACTGAAAGCTATTTGCATCTTTCAAACATGTACATATAAAATGTATCAATAATAAAGTCCGTTGTACTGGCTTTATGAATGTGGGTGTTGTTTGTACAAGCCAGACAAGTGTCTGAAATTTAACTAAGCTAAAAAGACAATAACTGGCCACCCCCAAACACTTTTAGATACTTGCTCATACCAGACCGGCATTCTAAATCACTTAATTTAAGCAACAATAAAACCGGTTTAAACCGGCAAACTGCAGCACATACAAATAGGTTTTTTGCAAATGAGCTTACATCACATTAATTAGCTCAAAATAAATTAGCTAAAGTGAATTGATCAATATCACAAATAAAATCAAGTCAATTGCACAAAAAAATAAAATAATAAAAATATACAACAAAAGCAACAAAAAGAAAAATCAAATCGAAATTTGTTATAAAAAGAAGACTACTGATAAGAGTGCGAACGAAAACAGCGACCAAATAGATAGAATATCAGATTCAACTATAGATTTATAGTTTACAACGTACATCGATGCAGTGCAAATCGATGCACATCACTATTGCGCAAACTTAAGCGCAGCGCGCAGCCGACGATGTTTTCTTTTTTATACAAATGTGCGCAAGCGGTAAAATCGAATGATGTACACACACACACACACACATACTCGAAATATACATATATATATATATATATATATATATATATATACGGCTATATGAACAGGCATGGACCATATATAGTCACATATTTATATACATAGTCACACTTAAAGCACGCCTTTGCACAGTGAAAAAAAAAGTTATGCATAAATTTTTTAAAAGTTCTACAAATAAATCAACATAAGAAGATAATACACATAAACTTCATTGAATAGTTTTTTGTCATTTAGGTATAAAAAATATTAGGTGTATGTTTGCACGTATGCACAGATTGCTTGCTGTCATAAGAAAGTCTTTCTATCTACATACTTTTGAAATGTGCAAATATAGAATAACTGTTGAGCTTCATTTCTAATAACACTATTTTCCATTTGGATTACGCACTACATTGACATGTGTCGTCTTATATTTTGATCTTATATTTTTTTCTGGGTAATGTGTGAGAAAAAATAGTTTTTAAAATCCACCATACTTTGGTGAAAAACGTTTTCTATTCCAACTGTTTATCTGTTCTACCATGCAAAGCTTATGCTAGTGTTCTAGAACATCATGATTTCTTCCTATTTATAGCTGCCAGGTTCGAAACAAGGCAACTCATTTTACGTGAAGTGTAATTTACTTTTTAGATTTCCCATATGTCTATTGTAGTACCTATTTACAAATTTGTAAACTGATTTCGCTCCAAATTCGAAAAAATTGTACGTGTAATTAGGGAGAGTGGTAAATGTTGTCAGCATAGGCCTGCATTTCTAGAAGCATAAAATTTACTTAGTTGTAGCAGGTGGTGTACAACGTCCATATAAATATTGAGATTAATTGACTGTAAAAAAGAGTCCGTTGAGTGAAATTGAAATTAAATTATGCGTGAAATGGTTCTTAATATGAAATTAAAAAAAAAAATATCTATTCGATTTTCATCCGCTAATGACGAAAAATTAACAAACAATTTCAAAGTGTACAGTTCCATGCTAGCATTTAAATTAGATATCTAGTATGGATACATATACTAAGTAATTACCGTACGATACCGGGTATTCACAAGTAAAATGATTTTTATCTGAATTTAGCTTAACGCATTCTCACTCAACGCACGCAGACGATGTCAGCAGCTGAGAATCGAGTGATCGATGCCGAAAAATTACTCAAACTGCAACAGCGGAATGAGCAAAAAAAAATGAAAGAGAGAATTGCAACAAAAACGAAATGTCAAAAATGCAAAGAACGACGAACTAATAAATATGAATGAATGAAGAAGAAAATAAGAGATACAAGAAGTATCGTACTTTCGTATGTAATTGGGAGAGAAGTGTGTGCAAAATATGTTCGCAAAAGAAGATGCAGAGAAGAGATGATAAAACTTAAACAAAAACAACAACAGCAACAATAACAAAATGTATTGTGTAACAATGTTCTTTATTGTACAGAAGACAAAATACGATTACGATCGTGGAGAGGAGACGAGATTGGAAAAGGAGCGCAGCAGCATTGTATGTAGTACGAGAGAGAGAGGAAGGGAATGAGGGATGCGTCAACAAATGAGATTGAAAGATGGCAATAGGAGAAATTGAGCATTAAAATAACAATTACTTTTTTTATTACGCTTGTTGTTTTTTTTATTGTACCTAACTAGTATTTTTATTTCTTCTTTTTTCAAGTGCAACACATTTAAGTGAAGCGGCAGAAAAAGATAAAAGTAATACAATACAAAAAAAGAGAGTATATGCGTGTACATTTTCAATTGAGCAAACGAGAGTAAAGTTGAAATAGCAGCAATTGCTTAAACAAAACACTGCCGTTGAGTAAGCTCGACTTCGATGTACCCTGTGCATTGTTTAAGGCTGCTTATATGAACCATAAACATGTTTTAGAACGGATGAAAAGTTAGAAATATGTAATTAAAAATAAAAACATATAAATGGAAGACATACTATAAATGGAGGACAAGGCAAGTTTAGGAAGGCTATCCCTTGTAAAGGCCCAATCTGGACTTATGCGGTATACTATTTTATTAGAATTTACGTAAGAACAAATTTGGGTGCTACCCTTAAACCCTGAACGCTCATCGTTGGTCATTCTGACCACGCTTTTTTACATTTCGTTGTTTTTCTCTCTCGTTCTTTGTTGAGCTCATTACTCGTACATCGTCAGTTGCTGTTGTGCTGTTGCTGCGCGCAGTAGGTGGGAATCGTAGGTCGCGTGTAAGTACTATATTTTTTAATTTGCGTTTTCAAAAAGACCAACGATGAACTTTGTGTGAGTTTTTTGTTTCGAAGTAAATATTGTATTTTTATTTCTTCTTTTTTGGGTGTGTGTTAGGCAAAATATAAAATCAGTGCCAAAAAAAAGTTCAGCGACGAGGAAATCGAAAAATTTCTTGCAATGTACGATGATGACTGTGGACCAGACGATGAGCTCGACTATAATAAACACAACGACGAAAGCGATTCTGAAGAAGAAATCGGAAGCAAAATAATATATTTATTGTCATCTTGCAATGAAGAAGAAGCAGTCAATCCAAAATCAAATAAACCTTACATGGTCGAGTTCTATAACAAAATAAAAGGAGGCGTTAACACTTTTGATGAAATGTGCAGTGTCATGAGCTGTTCACACAAGAATTCCAGTGTGCTACTTTTTTGGTATGGTGAATATGGCGTCAATAAACTCTTGTTATTTACGCCCATAACATGTTTCAAAAATATGAAAAGCCACTCAGCCGTGCTGCTTTCATGAAGAAATTGTATTGTGCTCTTGTAGAAAGTCATATAAAAGACAGGCTAAAAGTGTCAACATTGTCTACGTCGCTTCGATCGATTATTGAAAATTCAATTGCTAATGATGAGAGCGCAGAACAAGAAAATCGTGACACAAATGTAAAAAAACGCAAGATTTGCGCTATTTGTTCCGCCCATAAACGACGAAAGACATACACCTAATACGTAAGATGCGAAAAACGTCTCTGTGGAGAGCATCAAGTTGTGCTTTGTGCCTCTTGCACAAAATAAAAACTGCATTTCCCAAAATACCTTTTTTTTTTTTGGTTCAAAGTATTAATTTTAAGAAAAAAATACTTTTAATGGTTACATTAATTTACTTATTTTGTAAATTTTTTGTACTTATGTTACGCAAAAAAATCCAACTGGAGAAGAGCTGTGAAATCCTCATTTATAACTAGCAGACTGCAGAAAAGCGACTTGTTTTGTTTATTTTCTAATATATATAAATAAAGTAGCACAAAACTAACATTTTTGGTGGACTTTTCATGAATGGGGTTTTCCAAAATGTATTCTAAAAATGCCGAGGTCAATGTGACCAACGATTACCTTTACGTTACGAAAAAAAAAAACGATAACCGTCCAGGGTTAAAGTGCGTTTGGCATGTTCATATAATAATAGTAGCGTCTGAATATCCAAACTCTATATCTCTATCTGCTCTAATTCTGAGATTTGTGTTTGTTCAAACAGACTTTGGAGCGGACATGTCTATATCAGCTCAGCCTCTAATGCCGATTAAGAATTGTATACCTATTGTATCCTTCTGACTGTTACACACATTTGCACAAACTCTATATACCCTTTTGCCCGTTCGGTACAGCGTATAAATAATAAAATAAAAACAAGAGCAACAATAAAAATCTTTTTTATTTTTTTTGTTTTAGAACTATGAAAGTACCGAATTGAATGAAAGTGCAAAAAAAAGAGTAGCAGACCGACAAAATAAAGTCACAAACGCGCTGAATTAAGTAGACAATAACTACAAAAACAACAACAATAATAAGAACAACAACAAAAACATTAAAAATGTATTCCACCGCGGGTGAGCGAGCGAGCCTATGAGAAAAATTACGCTAAATAAAGAAAATAATAAAAATGTAAATGAATGCAAACTGCTGTCATTTTTTTATTTAAGGAAAATTTTTGCGGCAACGATAACAACGAAATTTATATACATACATAAATTGCTTATACGTAGAAATATAATGTCTGCGAATCAAGCGACTTAAGCAGTTCGATTCAGTTCAGTTCAAACTTAATCTTTGCAATTTAGAAATCCCAGAAAGACTATTTTAAACACATACAAGGAGGCGTGTTCGGAGTATAAAATCTATAAAGTGCTGGTACAATGGGAGCCGTGTTCCCCGTTAACTGTACTCTCCAACAATATTACGACCAGCGGGTATAAATCTATGAAAAATTAAGCTTTCGAGTTCCTTAAAAGAATAGCTAATCTGGAAACTGCAGTTTACGCAGAGATGCTATGCTGTTAAATCATTTAAGTCTCTAAATTATTTTGTTGATTCGAATAGATTTTCTTAAAAAATTTATGAAAATAAGAGATATTGGCAAAAACTGAAGAATACGACACAAGTTCGAGAACAGGCTTATGGAAAATCACCAGCTATCCAGCTGTCACCATAAGATAATTTCCGCATTGAGCATTTCTTCCAGTTGTGGACTCCACAATCACGTCGCTTTTGAAACGAATATAAGCATATGTAATTGTTTGCGAAAGATTTTGATTTCTGTGTGAGCCTACGACAATTCGACGCGGAATCTTACCCGTATGATTTGAAATATGTATTACCAAATTATTGAT
This sequence comes from Leucophenga montana, assembly GCA_035044765.1. Classification (NCBI taxonomy): domain Eukaryota; kingdom Metazoa; phylum Arthropoda; class Insecta; order Diptera; family Drosophilidae; genus Leucophenga; species Leucophenga montana. The sequence goes on along the minus strand of JAWNNQ010001877.1, from coordinate 1,877,150 downwards.
GCTCTACGAACGGCTTGGCGTAGGGAAAATTTCTTTATCGCATAATTATATAAAATGATTTGCGTTCAACTCTATTATGAATACGGAAAATGTACTCCGCTTTTACTTGTTCTTGATGGTGACAAATTTCAGTTGTGAAAGAAACTTCTCAAAAATCAAACTTATCAAAAACAGTTTAAGCAGAAGTTCTGGTCAGGCTTGTCATAGCAGTCTGATGGTTTTGAATATTGATTATCTTATTCAAAAAATTCGCAAAAATATTCATTATTTTAATCTCAAATATAATATAAGCCAAATAAAATCATTAAACTTTGTTACATTTTTTATCACTTCTCGCTCAACATATGAAAAGGAGCCACAAATCCACCAAACCCCCATCCCCCACCCCCCATCATCCTTAGCTCACGGGCTTTTAATTCCGGCCATGGGTTGAACAGAACTACAAAATCGCAAAAATGACTTCAGTTAAAAACCAAATACCAACTAAAAAGAACCATCATTTATATACACAAACCAAACAAACAAAATAAAAAAAAACTAATTAGTCAAGAAATTTGTTATTCTAAAACTCAACCAGAAAATATATATACTGCCGTGTCTAAAGGCACAAATATGGAATATATAAGTTAAACGACTTTACGGCGATTTAAAACCAGAAGTAAGTTGAAATCATTTTAAATTTTCCAGTCGATTTTCAGTGTTGTTAAGCAGAACGAAAGCTTTAATTGAAGCGTACAATTAGCTGTTTCAGTTCTGGAAAGAAATTAAACTTGTATTTTGATATTTTGATTTCTGCGGGTTTTGAACATATACCTAAATATCACAGCGAAACATAACTTTTAATTTCCCTTTTAAATAATTATGAATTTTTCGTTGGATATCAAGTACTAATTCATGAAAATAAAAATTCGACCGCGTCAATTTTCTGAGATAATGGTATATTTGTGTTTTTTCGATTTATGATTTTACTGAAACTAGCGGCCAGACTTAACCTCAAAAACTGACTGAATTACAGTCCACGAAACTTCAAATTTTATGAAATTCTTAACGATTTTGATTAATTTTTCGTTGTACCATTTTTCAACCACAAATATTCCAATATTTCAAGGAATAATTTATCATCTATCTTGGTCGAACGGACTTGACGATTAATCTGGGCGGTGATTTCGAAAAACACAAATGTACCACTATCTCAGAAAATTTACATGATATAATTTTTTGGAAACCTTTTTTTCATGGATTAGTACTTAATATCTACCAAAATTTTTGTACTTCTCAGTTTTGTAAAGGAAAAAAGCATCGCTCGCCTATGTAAACAAAATGAGCAACACTTTTTTTACTAAGAGAATTGTTGTGTTTTGCGATATCTGTATTGTGCAATCAAACAAAACAAAAACAAAAACCATTAAAAATATTGCACTCATGCAGAAAAAGTGTAATTAATAAGTGAAAGAAAACAAAACTATTGAAAAGCATTAAAATAACAATAAAATACGCTGCAGGCGAGTGTGCATCACTTCGAGATTCTCTATAACTTGTTTCAGGCTTCTTATATTAGTCATAGATTACATTATTTAGTGGTTCGATCAGGGCACATATGCGGCATATTTCATAAGAATCGATAAAATATTAGAATTATTTAAAATTTAAAACAAATATGTTGCATACAAAAAATCAAAAATGGGGGGAGGAGGGTTAGGTTTTCAAAGTGATATCATATATAGTGGTCCGAACTGTACTTTAGTGGAATATTTTATACAACAAATTTGGCATTTCTAGCTTAATTAAGAACAGAAACAACAAAATTTCATACAAAAACTTAAAAATTGATGTCAAGTTTGTATGGAGACTACCACTTGTAATGGTCCGATTTGCACGTATGACGAATATTTAATTAGAATTTTGGTTAGTTATACAAAATTTTACATTTGTAGCGTATTAAATAACAAAAGAACCATACAAATTTTCATACAAAAAGTTAAAAATGGGACAGATTTGTATGTAGATACCACTTAAAGTGAGGTGACACATGTTCATTTAATTAGTTAGTTATCTGAAATGGGGAAAAAGAGTGTCTAATGAAGTTTTTATTTCTTATAGTCTCCAACATCTGTTTGTTCAAACACGACTTGTCTTCCGATGCTGTTCAAGAATATATATACTTAATAGGGTCTGCCACGCCTTCTGCTGCCTATTACATACATATGCACAAACTTAAAATACGCTATGAGTATACAAGCAGTCATCCAAAACTAACCGAACTTTTAATTTAAATCATAGAACACGTAGCGCCATCTTTTAAATGTTGGCAGTGTTAGAAAGCAAAATTTTTCTTCTTTCGAAAACAGCTAAGTTCATGCTAATCGTTTGACAGGTTACAAAATGACACACGTTTTAATAACAGCAGTTTTTGTAGTTATGTCGTAAAAACATAATGCAACAAAAGAGCAAATATTAGATTTTATTTTAAACTCGGTAAAAAATTTGCTGAGACTTATAATTTGTTAAAAAAAAGTTTATGATGATGATTGTATAAGTTGTACTCAAGTTTACACGTGGTTTACACGATTTAAAAACGGTCGTGATGATTTAAATGTGATGATCCAAGACCTAGACGACCGGAAACATCTAATCGTGCTGAGTTAGTGAAAAAAGTAAGTGAAATAATCGCTATCGATGCAAATTTCACTGTGAAAATGCTGGCAGTAGATTTAAATTAATCTTACTATACAATCTAGAAAATATTAACTGAAGATTTATGTAAAAGAAAGGTGTGTGCACATCAGCTAAATGATGATCAAAAAATCGCTCGTGTAGAGCATTGCAAAGACATCATTTCAACAGCTGAAAACGATCCAGATTGACATTTTGATTCGATCATAGCTGGTGATGAAACATGGTATTTTAAATATGATCCAGAAAGTAAGCGACAATCTGCCGAATGGAAGTCAAAAGACGAGCCAAAACCTAAAAAATTGCGTTTTCAAAAGTCAAGAATCTAAGACAACGTTGATAACTTTCTATGATTCCAAGGGTATTGTTCACAAGGAATTTGTTTTAGAAGGTTAAACTGTCAATGGACAATATTATTTACAAGTTTTACATCGTTTGTGGTCGAGAGTTCTACCTGTTTGGCCTGAATATTCCAAAGGAAAGGCATGATAATGCAGCACCACCTCACAAGACCAAAAACAGTCAATGAATTTTTGATGAAAAAAAACAGCTTTGTCTCATCGATCACCCTTCGTATTCGTCTGATCTATCACCGTGCAATTATTTTCTCTTCCCAAAAATGAAAACTACAATGAAAGTAGCTTTTTACGATGATATTCTAGCCATACAAGCAACCGTGACACAGGTGCAAACGTTGTATTGAGTTAAATGTATCGTATTGTGAATAAATATTACTTTTGAAACATAATACCATGCTTGTGTTTTATTTTATAACTAAAAAGTTCGGTTATTTTTAGATCACACTGCGTAGTGCATAAAAATTGAAAGAAAAAAACAACGTTTAATTTAAAACACTTTTAATTAAATGCCTAATAAACTTTAATTAAAATGACTTGATTTAGAAAAGCATTACACTTGGTAAATTCTCTATTATCTTTTATATTTTTTTTCTTTTAAGAGTAATTGTCTCAAAATGCATTAAGTAAAATCATACCTAATCACTAAAAATGCATTTTATGTAATTAAAAGAGAGTGCAAAAAAAAATGTGCAAAAAATAAAAGAAATCATGAATAAAAACTGAGAACAAAATAAAATAAATTAAAGCAGTTCACGCAAGTAGATAAGCAGGTAAATGAGAGACGAGCGAGGGAGAGCGAGCGAGAGAGTTGTTGCGAAAATGCAGTTTGCAAGAGATTTCTGATTGGTTCCAATTGAATTTGAATGAATTGAATATTGAGAAGTCCGATTAGCAATAAATAAGCTGACTTATTTTATTTTTTAGGTTATGTTTTTGTGTTGTGTAAAACTTGTATTTTGTAATTGATAAAAAAATTCGAGAGCCATTTTAAATTTTTTGTAAAATTTATTTTAGCATAAAGTTGAACGCGTAAAACAAACGAGCGCATTTAAATCATCCAGCGTTGAAAACAATTTGCAGCTATAATTTATTTGAATTTATGTAGAAATTTCGTTTATTCTTTGCTTTTTTGTTGTTGTTGTTGTTGTTGTATTTGGCGCACAAACAAAAATCTAATTTGTTGTTGTTGTTTTTTTCTTTTTGCAAATGCAATTTTATATAATTTTTTGTTACTTTGTCACACACGCGTTTTTTCTACTTTTTTTTTGTTGGTTTTTTTATGACAAATTATTTATATTTTTGAATCTCGCAATTTTTTTATTATTTTTTTTTTTTTGTTTAATTTTTTGCTGTTTTATTATTTCAAATAAAAAACAACAATATCTGCCCCGTGTATATTATATACATAATACATACGTATATAATATTTTTTGATTGCTTTACCTTTTATTTAAACATTTCTTTGCACTTTTTTATTTATACGTTTTGCCAAATTTTATATGCAAATTTATTTAATTTCTTTTAGCTTTTTATACAAATTTAAATTTATTTTTTTATAATTTATTTATATATATGCAAAAAAAAAACCTTAGCACGACGTCAAGAAAATGCAATTTTTTTTTTTTGAATTTGTGTTTGTTGCTTTGCGAAAGTTTTATATGCGTTTGTTTTATTAATTTATTGCTTCGTTTTTTTTTTTTGTTTGAAATTTGCACAATAATAATTTAAAATTTTTAAATGGAAAATAACTAAAGCAATAGTTTATTGTTTATTTTTTTTGTTTTGAAGGTTTAAATAAGCTTTTATTCAATTTATTTTGCAGCAAATATATGTTAAGAGATATATATGTATTTTTTTTTTGTTTTTTTTACAAATTTAAGAACAATTTAAACGACAAACGAGAAGAAACACAAGCGAAGAATTGTCAACGCGATGCAATGCGATACACGTCTGAACACAACGAGAGATCCGAGTGGATAGACGAATGCGAATGTTAAGAAAGCAACGAAGCGACAACACCACTCTATTAGTTTATGGAAGAAAAGAGGGGCAGGCAGGCAATGAAATGTTGTCGTACTATACCGGGTAGAACCGGGTGGCGGCATACAGTGAAAATTACTCAAACAAAGTGAGAGTGAAACTCAAATGAAAGAGGCGCTGATTTTCTGTTTATGCGCTCTAGCACCTTGCACAGTGGTCTTAAATTCATTTGAATTAAAAAAAAAGATACTTTTTGTCAGAATTTGTTTGGTCAGTTGATATTATTACTTAACTGATTTTAAAGCAATTTAAACTTTGAAGCAAATGAAACCTCAAAAGTCACAATACATACTCTTATTAAACATTCTAAATACATAAATGAAACATCTGGCTCGATAAATAAAAAAATTATACATCTAAGCTAGAGTTGAGCTAATCAGTTATATTTTAGTAGCAGCGATTATCTAGACTGCTACTTTCATATCACAACGATTTTAGCTGCCACTGCGATCGCTTCTTAATATTCAAAAAAACAATATATATATAAAAAAATTAAAACTAATATATTCAAAAAATAAAAAACCAAACAACTAAATTTTAAAATAAAAAACCACACCAACCCAAAGTATTTGTTTTTCATCAAGATTTTTCAAAATTTATATTGATATATCACTAATACGCAATGATGACAGTTGCTTTAGTAAAAAGAAACTGTGACTCCATCACTGATATTTACAAAATCCTTTATCAACTGATACCAGTGATTTTTCAGTCGCTGTGAAGTACTTTATCCGAAATACATGTTTGTTTTAGCATTCATTTAAATTTTTAAATTCTTGGCTCAAGTTATATTATATGATATTTACAAAATCCTTTATCTATCAACTACTATCAGTGATTTTTCAGTCGCTGTAAAGTACATTACCCGAAATATTTGTTTGTTGTAGCATTAATTTAAATTTTAATATTCTTGACCAAAGTTGTTACAACAATATTAGCTTATTTAACAAGCGTTTACAACAATTATGTAATCTGCCTATTAATGAGAGCGAAAAACATCTCCCTCGTAGCACCAGGACGAAACTTGCACAGTTAAGATCCGGGTGGAGCATTATGCTCGAGTGCTACAGGCAAAGAATTGGGATAAGCAATACTAATTGCTGTCCTGAATGCGGTCAATCAACGCACGATACAATTCATTTGTTCAATTGCCCGTCCCATCCGACTCAATTGAGCCCTTTAGACCTCTACAACTCATTAAAATCTATGTAACTACTTCAAAACAAATACGTGCATTAAATATTAGCTTAGTTTGATGGACAAATCAATAGATTAATTTAGTTAATTAAGAAATATACATATGTATGTATATGGGAGACAATTTAATTTTACAAACATATTTTGGATTAAATTCATAAAATAAATGTTTATTTGAAATATCAAATATTATTTCAATTCAATTGAAACCACTGTACAAAGGCCACGAAGCGAGAGTACATTCAAACGAGAGAAAGCGAACCAAAATTCTCACGTCGCTGTACGATGAGTAAAACTTTTTGAAGCACACATAACATGGTTTTTGTTCTAGATAGAGAAGTACAGCGCGATAACGCTTCTTTTGCTCAAAATCAAACTGACTCAATGAGCGGCAGCACGCGATGTAAACAAATGGCTTTTTTGTTGTATAAAAGAGAAACCGATGCGCATGATTTCTGAGTGAAAGTTGAGTAATAGAATGAGTAATAATTAAGCGCCGGTGCTCATTGAGTGATGTTTTTGCAGGAGATTTGAGTAAAAAAAGTAGCGCAAAAAAAATATATCTTATTATTGCATTCTTGGTTAAATAATTTAAGATACTTTTGATAAAAATATCGGGCGACTTTTGTGTTGTATTATTATTATTATTATTTTTTTTTTTTTTTTTTATTTCCAGTGACAATTTAAGCGCTGAATTACATTGTATTTATTTATTTTTTAATTTTATAAAATCTATACACCTACATATGTACATTGTAGCTACATAGTATATGCATGTATTTTGCTCAAGGTTTTCAAGCACTTTTAATCTTCTAATTTTATTGTTTTGACTGTTGCCTGGTGTAGTTGCTACTGATAACGTGATAAGACTCAATTAGACTGCGTTCAACAAATTTGCACTTTTCAAGAAAGTTGTTAAGCATGCAAATTAAGTGTTGTTGTTTTTCATAAATGTTATAGATGTACAGATAAGTTTACATGCTATGAGGTACAGTTTGCAGTTGTGAAAGCGTACAAAACTGATAGGCAAGGAAAAGACAAAATAAATTCAAAGCTAATTGTTTCCACAATAGAAAGAGCATAATGCAACACAAAGAGCGCAATCTGGAGCACAAGTAGTACTAGCAGTAATGAGGACGAGGATAACTGCTAATCGTCAAAAATCGAATACACGAGTTTAACTTCTAAAGCTAAGCAGCGCTTATAATTCACAACAAGTTCATATTTCATTTGCTGTTAAATAATTCTTATGTACAATACATGTCAAGTTTCTGAAAAAGTTTAATAAATCTTAGTTTCATACACAAAATGCACGAGTCGAAGTTCAAAGTAGACCGCAAAAAGTTTATTGCATAACCAATTACCCCATACAGGATATGTGGCCAATTTACAGATACTTTACTCCGTTTTTATATACTTTTTACAATATAAAATTTACGCTAAGCTATTTACGCTCAACATAACTTTCGATTTCATTATATTTTTGCAAACACACGCGCATTAATTTCACCATAAAACTAAAACCATTGCGTGATGGGCATAAAAAGGACGAACAAAGAAACAAAAAAAAAAAAAAAAGGACATAAGTCGAATTTGTGAGAGAAACTGCGCATTTCACAATTGCGCCACAGATAAAAACGTAGCAACGACTAAGCCGTAAAATAGCATCTCGACGGATTGCATTGACAGAACTATGGAGAAAACCTTGAAACTGTAATAAAATGTGTGCCAAGCCAAAAAAGCTAAGCAGGCAAGGGCAAACAAACGAAAGCCTTTACGAGTATGTAGGCTGTTAGTTTTCGTTTTGTAGTATCTGGATACATTGCGCCAGCCGCTGCACGATTTTACAATTGCAAAATTTTGTGTAACCTAGTGTGCGTTTAGAATGATGCTGTTTATTTATAGACTCATGAAATATCAGTAGGAATACGCTATATACTGTCATATACATGGTATAAAAAGGTATTTGTGACGCAATGAGTTTATTGTCTGCGGCAGCGAGATACTACAAAAATATGTACTTCAAAATGAAAGTTAAAAGCAAATCGATTTGAATATAGATAAATAGGCGGACAGACGGACAGACACTTGCGTAAAAGCTGTCATATGCAAATTTTCAACAAGAATATGCGTTTATGACAAAAATAGTTGATGCTGATGATAATAATAGGCAGTTTATTTATGCAGCGCACAGTTTGTAATAAAGACTCTTTAAAAAATATTACAAAACGCAATGCTCTTATTACATAATGAGTTTCAAAAATAAATTATACAAATAAAATAATTAAAATTTGTAACTTATCTTTGACTAAAAAGCATTAATGTAGAAAAAAAGAAAAATATTATATAGTCCTTCTTTTCTACAATACTTTCACACTCTGCTGTTTGTATCTTCAGCATTTTATTTGGCTATTTAAAATTCTATTTTATTTGCTGCTAAAAAATGCATTTAGCATAGAATTTATTATGCAAATTTTTAAGAATTTTTCTGCATATTTCTGCGCTAAGCTAACAAAACTTCTAGACAATATATTAAAAGACAAATGTGGTATATATGCTTTTATTTATTTCTATAGTACACAGCAACGAAATACAAATTTGTTTGGCTTTTATTTTTGATTCTCAAGGCAACACAAAATGCGTGCAACAAATTTTGAACACTCGATTATGAATGCTTAGATTTTTAATAAACGTGTAAAGAGCTGACATATATGTATATTTAAATGGATAGTGTGGCAAAACTTTTCCACTGTCAACAACAACAACAACAACAACAACAACAAAAGACACAAATATTAATAGTGTAGTGTGTATGTCGTCAATTTCGGTTTAATAATGTATAATTTTTTTTTTTATTTTTATATACTATATCTACTTTTCGATTCTTTCAACTCATTGTAAAACGCACTAAATTTAAAATTTCCATCTAAAAGCAACGCAAGTGGAAAAAGATACTGCTGCAAATATACAAAACATATGCCTGTTGCAAAAGTCATTGAACTGCTGTGTTCACTTTATTTCCATTTGTATATAATATATATGTATATATACAATTCATTTGGCAGCTTTCAACTTCATTTCAGTGTCAGTAGTAGTCATGCTTCAGTCAGTCAGTGTGCTGCAGCCGCCCGCTGTTTAAAAATGCTACTTTTAATGCATGCAGATACTCGCGCAAAAAACAAAAAAAAAATGAACCAATAAAAAAATAAACTCAAAAAACTGCACCATACTTTTTAGTATGCATGTACAGTGTAATGGAGCGGAAAAAGGCCCATCTTACTTGAAACTTAACTTTAACTTTATTATAGCAAAAAAAAAAAAAAAAACGGGCAAGTGTGAGTCGGACTCGCGCACAAAGGGTTCCGTAAAAAAAATCATGTCTGTTATATGGGAGTACCACTTAAATATTTGTTTTACTTTAATTTAATTATTTATTTTTAAAGTGAATATACTATAACTAAATATTCTGTGAATATTTCAAGCGTCTAACTGTTGCCGTTATCAATATCGAGCAAAAACGAGCAAAAAAATCACATTTGTTGTATGGGAGCCCCGTTAAATATTAATTTTATTCTGTTTTTTAGTATTTGTTGCTACAGAAATACATCATCTGTGTAAATTTCAACTGTCTAACTATCACGGTTCATGAGATACAGACAGACGGACGGACAGCGGAGTCTTAGTAATAGGGTCCCGTTTTATCGTACTCTTTGGTACGGAACCCTAAAAAAGCAACTCTAAATTTAGATGCGGTCCGAAACCACTACTAAAAAGACCTTGTCTCCAACTCACTACCTAACAAAACAAAACACTGTCCTATTGAACTATGATAGAAGAGCATACATTGAGTTCAGGGTGAGTAAAGTCGGGATATGGTAAGTTATAAAGATGGGTGTTCCGCAGGGTGGAGTTCTCTCCCCTCTTCTGTTCAATATATATCTAGCGGAAGAGGCATCTTCCTCCTTCCGAAATAAAATTGCTAACTTATGCTGATGATTGTACCATGTTATCCTCGGGCGTGAACGTCGATGAAATTTGTGCCAGAATTAACATCTATTTGGAGAATTTGTTAAATTTTTTTAAACGCTCACAATCTCAGGCTTTCAACTCAAAAATCCTGTACTAAGGAGGTTAGGATGGAACTTGATGTCTTTGTTGTAGGTCTGAGTTATCCGACAGTTCAGTACCCTACGATACTTCGTACAACATTCGATCATGGTTTCATGGGGTAAGGACAAAGAGACAATAATTACAACTTTTAAAGCAATTGGACGATCTGTTTCAAATCTCTATGTCTGTTTGAAATGTCTACAAATGACCCATGAAGACCACCTACATGAAGAAGCGATGATGCTACCTGTTCACCAGCATAATGAGCTGCTTTCAAACCACAGTTACTGTTAGGTGCGTACAGCAGCAATCATCCAAATCATAACACTCTCCCGAACATAGTACCCAATAGAATAAGGAATGACATTAGAAGCTATAAAGCTAGTATTGTTCCTTTTTTACCGCAGGGTCAAATAGAGCAGTATATTTATACTTCCGGTAGGGCTCAAAATTGATTGGGCAGATTGGGATCAGCACTCATGATTGATGTCCTAAATGTGGTCAAACACCGCATAATATGACCCATCTGTTCAATTGTCCGTCCCATCCGACTCAATTGAGTCCAATAGATCTTTGGTTACGTCCAACAGTAGTAGCTTCATTCCTGGGACTTGATACCTAGGGCTACGTTTCGGTTTATCTTTCTCTCACATTCATAATCACCTTGCGCAATATTTTCTTAATATAATAAATTGTATATATATAGATTTCCTGATGCACCGCAAGACAAGCTGTTACAGCAACAACAACAACAACAACAACAACTATTAAAAGTGCTGCTCAAAATTTTGACAAATACACCATTGTCCCGGAAGAAGGGCTCTTTTGTTGCTACAAATATTATTGTTGACTTTAAAGTTAGAGTCGAAACTTAGAGTCAAAACTTCCACTTCTTTCTTACTCATGCGAAGAGGGTTTAATTAGAAAATATTGATGATTTACCTCCAATGTATCCGAGTAATCTTAAACTTATCTCACATTTATGAAATCATTTAGGGTATGCACACTTAGTCGATTAGCAGCTGTGTTGAAACACCCTGTACCTTGTCTAAGGCCTCTTATATGAATCATAGATTTGAATAGCGCTAAATTCTTTAGCGGTCTAAACTGAGCCTATGTGGCATATTTTAATAGAATTGGTGTAATATATCTGCAACTTACAAGTGTGATCTAAAAATAACCGAAATTTTCATTCAAATCATAGAACACAATTTAAAAACGGTCGTGATGATTTAAATGTGATGATCCAAGACCTAGACGACCCGAAACATCTAATCGTGCTGAGTTAGTGAAAAAAGTAAGTGAAATAATCGCTATCGATGCAAATTTCACTGTGAGAATGCTGGCAGAAAAGAATTAAATTAATCTTACTGTACAATCTAGAAAACATTAACTGAAGATTTGGGTAAAATAAAGGTGTCTGCGCGTTTTGTTCCACATCAGTTAAATGATGATCAAAAAATCGCTCGTGTAGAGCAGCTGAAAACGATGCAGATTGGCATTTTGATTCGATCATAGCTGGTGATGAAACATGGTATTTTAAATATGAACCAGAAAGTAAGCGACAATCTGCCGAACAGAAGTCAAAAGTCAAGCCAAATCATAAAAAAACACGTTTTCAGAAGTCAAGAATCAAGACAATGTTGATAACTTTCTATGATTCCAAAGGTATTGTTCACAAATACTTTGTTCCAGTAGGTCAAACTGTCAATTGAGAATATTATTTACAAGTTTTACATCGTTTGTGGTCGAGAATTCTACGTGTTAGGCTCGAATATTCCAAAGGAAAGCAGTCGTTTTTATGGCACGATAATGCACTACCGCACAAGACTAAAACAGTAAATGAATTTTTGATGAAAAAACAGACTTGTCTAATCGGCTACCCTCCGTATTCGCCTGAACTATCAACTTGTGTTTATTTGCTCTTTCCAAAAATGAGAACTGTAATGAAAGCAGCTTTTTACAATGACATTCCAGCCATACAAGCAGCCGTGACACTTGGTGCTGAAGAACATTCCAAAAAGCGAGTTTAAAAAGTCTATGGATAAATTAGTTGAGTGTTCCAAACGTTGTATTGAGTTAAATGAATCGGATGGATGCTTGTTTTATTTTATAACTAAAAAAAGTTCGGTTATTTTTAGATCATATCGTGTATCATATCCTGACATAGCTATGTAAATCGAAGTTCAGCTGTATTACACAAATATTTTATGATAGGCCCATTTTGTGCGAATTAACTTTAATATCGGAAAAAAATAAAATAAAATAAAATAAAATAAAATAAAATAAAATAAAATAGATGCAATCACAGATGAGAACGCTGGCTTTTTTGAAAGCAATAAATAGTCAAAATAATTTTTTGTAGACTTTTTTGTACATTTTGAACTCAATAACTTGATAAGCCATTTTAGGCTAATGGAAAATTTACACACCAAGTACAATCAGAATGGAAATTAATTAAAAAACAACAGCACATAAAAATATACTCAACAAACAAGTTATAAGAAATTCAGCACTTAGTTATCTATAACAAGTTCTTAGTCTTATTTATATATATATACTCGTACATATATATAAATGTGCTGAGTCAGTCACATAATAGAATGATTGGGACGAGCCCCCAAAAACTTTAAACTTATGTATATAGCGAAAGATAACAGGTCTGTGCTGAAAAATTAGTACAGTTTTGCAGCAATTTCAACATATTGCAAATAAATCATGCTCAAAGTACACAAAAACCAGTCAAACTCATAGTTATCGTCAACGAATTGGAAGAAAAAACGAAAAAAAAAAAAAGCAAGTAGAAATATTTGTCATAAAAATAGTAGCAAAATAAGTGTACCTACGCCTTAAATCAACAATTGAGCGCGTTAATAGATTCTAGCAAATTCTCGAGCGATCCCAATAAGACAATGTCTGTCTGTCTAGTTTGCAATAAATTAGAAATCTGCCCACAATCGAGATCAACTATTGCATGAAAAATGTAAAAAAAAATGCATGTAGATACAAAAAAAAAAAACAAAAAAAAAGACTACATTATAAAATAAAAATGCACTTTTGCGCAGTTATAAATAAAAGTAGCTACAGCCTAACAGAACAGCGTCAGATCAGACTGACTATTGTATAGATACAAATATGTATCTAATTACTACAAAAAAAAAACAACCTTTTTTTGCGTCTATTATAAAATTTCATAAGCAAAGCGTACTATTACACAAACATGACCACAGACAGATACCTAGCGGCACACAGCGGCGTCAAAACGGCACGCCACACCCCCTTTTTCGTGGCGATTGGTAGATACTTTTATGGCTGTTTTTAAATGTATCTATGCGCTGCAGCGTAATTTTCAAAATAAATTGCGAAATTTTGTGAGTAATCAAATATAAATTTTTTTCCTCTTTTTCGTCTTTTTTTGTTGAAATGAACGCAGCAAAAATCACGTCATCAATGAAACAACTACAACAAATTGTTGTACACATTGACATAGTAACCAAAGCAAAGCCGCAAAACTAAAGCAATTCAAAACTAAACATTGCGATACATTCATACATTTTAAAGCCAAATGGGAATTTTTGCGAACTGAATGAATGAAATATCAAAGTTAGTACATAAAAAATGTGTCTACGTGATTTACAAAGTGTAGACCAAGCAACATAATTCTCAGTTTAAGAGACTCATTAGCGCAGAAAAAAAAACATAGATATGAACACGAAACTCTTTGACGTGGTGATGAAACTCCAATCGAAACCTGTCTTAAAGTTAGACACGAATTAAGAAGTTTCTTTCACAGGTTTTCTTATCGAATGGAACAAAAAATGGTTTGCTTGCTGTTCTAATTGAATTTAAAATATATCATTTAAATCAAACATCATTCTGAGATAAAATTTTGACAGAATGAAATATGAAACATTATGATTGGAAATGAATATCGATTGTCGAAACTTTTCGCTCAAAAATCAACACAGCCTTGTAAGTAAAATCTTACTTCAAGTAAACAATTGTGTTTTAAAGCCCTACTCGGGCATTTGACTGATAATCAATTGTCACAATGTATGCGAAAATGTGCTTAAACCTAATAAGCTCCAAAAAGGTCAATTACTGACCTTATAAAATAAGCTTGTTAGACTCAAAAAGATATTGGCTTCCCATAGGTGGAGTCACAGGTATGAGATGTTCGAAAACTGTTTTCACTGTTGAACAATTGATCACCATAGACTCCTGAATCTTCATTCGTTTGTTGAACATTGTCAATATCACGAATCTGTCATAGGCTTTGCTTTTTGTGCTAGAAGTCAAAATCAATCAAAATGTGCATCGTCGCTTTTATTAGGCTGATGTCAGAAGGCGCACTAGAAGAGAATATCAGAGTGAAAGTGACAAACAAAATCATGCAAATACGAAACGATAACAAAGTAAAAGCTAATGCCAAGCGTGGCAGCAGTTTCGAAACTGCTTTCCCGCTTCGTTCTCGGTTTGCTCTCACTTTATTGCTTTCACTCCCTTTCGGTTTCGCTTGTACTGGTGTCAGAGTGCGATTGAGCGATTACATAAGAAAGTACAGGCAGTGATTTGCAGCGCGATATATATCGCAGTTTTATCGTATCGCTTCTAGGGCGCTTTCTAATCTAACAGACAATATCTGATCTTGTTCATAGCGAGACTAAGGCTATGGAGGCCCTGGAGCAATATCTGCAGAGTGAATGGGACAAAGTGGGGCGACAGAAAAGCAGCGACCCATTTTTCTGTATAAGGCCAGCAATGGCTATTTCTTTATGAAATTATTTTCAACAAGTCCGCGCAACTTGCGGGTTAGAATGTATTTATTGCCCAAAAGTTAGGTGACTTGCTTCATTCCAATAGTTGCCTTCACAAGATCGTGCGATTTAACTTCTTAATCTTCACTCACACAACGATAGAAAAGAAGCACTCAGCGTGTGCATGAAAAATACAAACTGACACATATGAATGATTTGTACTTCTCTATATCTCTCTCTTTATCTCTCTCTCAATCTCTCTCTTTGACTAAATCTCGCATTTAGATTTATATACAACTTAGAAATATGTATATTATAAAATATACATATTTCCAAGATATTTCTTTCTGCAAGGACAATAATGGAAGTCTGGTTACAGATGCACAGGAATCACTGAGACTATGGAGAAGTCACTTCTCTAATCTACTTGGGGGCGATGAAGAGAATAATACCGCCGATAGAGAAGCATACCTAGAACCACCAATTGATGATGGCCCTCTTGTAGAGCCACCGGATTATAACGAGGTCGACTCAGTGTAATTAAAAAGCTGAAGAATAACAAAGCGGCAGGATCCGATGAGTTGCCAGCTGAGTTATTCAAAACCGGTGGCGGAGTTGGCGCATGAACCACATCTTATGCAAAATATGGTCTGATGAATGCATGCCCAACGATTGGAATTTTAGTGTTCTTTGTCCTATCTTCAAGAAAGGAGACCACGCTGTCTGCGCGAACTACCGGGGAATGAGTCTCCTTTCAATAGGATACAAAATTCTGTCCCGCATACTGTGTCAACGGCTGGAGCCATACACGAACGGACTGATAGGCCAGTATCAGTGTGGATTCCGACCAAAGAGGTCGACCAGTGACCAAATTTTCAATTAACGCCAAATCCTGGAGAAGAACCATGAGTACAATAAAGACACACATCACCTATTTGTCGATTATAAGACCGCTTTCGACACGCCGATAACTACGAAGTTCTTCAACGCCCTAGCTGTACTTGGTATCCCAGCAAAGATCGTTCGTCTTTGCATGATGACGCTCTCACACACCCAAAGCATCGTCAGAACAGGAAAGACCCGGTCCGAACCCTTTGATACCAAGAGAGGTTTCAGGCAGGGTGATGCTTTATCGTGAGACTTATTCAATCTCTTGATGGAGTACATCCTACGCCAATGCCCATACGTAGAACGATTGGGCACGCTCTTCCATAAGCAGACCATCACCGCGTCTTGGACGGTCTGTAAGTATAGAGAATTTCAACTTCAATGTTGTAGAAAACTTCGTCTATCTGGGAACAGAAATTACCAGCGACAACAATGTTAGCCGAGAGATCATATGAAGAATCACGCTAGCTAATCGCTATTACTTTGGGCTCAGCAAGCAAATTAGAAGTAGAGCCCTCTCTCGAACTACGAAGATAAAAATCTATAAGACACTGATATTCCTGGTCCTGCTGTATGGCGCAGAAGCAAGGACACTGGCATCAACGGATACAGCGTCTTTAGGAGTGTTCGAGAGAAAAATTCTTCGTAGGATTTTGGTCCCCTAAGAGTTGGCGGCGAGTTTAGGACCCGTATGAACCATGAGCTGTATGATGAGGTTGACATAGTTCAGTGCATTAAATTCCAGCGAATGCACTAGCCTGGTCACCTCATCGGGATGAATCCCGATGCTCCAGCACTAAAGGTTTACGACGGAAATCTGAACTTGATTGGTGGACGGTGTCAGATGCTTGCTTAAGATGGCAAGATCAGGTCTATGATGACCTGAAGAAGCTCCGGATTGCCAGCGACTGGCGCCGATAGACGGTTGTAGAGCCACCTAGGTAAAGTACAGTATTTCCAAGATATCCTATTACTGGAAATATATTAAGCAGTGAATTTAACAACTTCTCTATAGTAATACCTAAATCTAATTCAAGTACTCCTACAGTATAAATCTATTTGTTGGCCTGTTATCGTTGAAAATCGGTTTCTTTTGTCTTATTTATAGGATGAATACAACAGGTACTAAATGCTGAACAGTCCATGCATTTGCACAAACGTAAACGCATAATATGCACGTTTACGTTCCATGGTGCCAACATGTTAATACACAATTTCTATTTTCTTTGTTTTTGTTTCGATTTTGCTATCGAAATTGTGAAGTTAAGTTGGCAGCTCTAAACTAATAGCTTTTAAATAAGTTTATTGGGTAGCCGAACAAGGCAATACCATTTATAGACTTAAAAACAGTCGTGAAATTGAAATCTAGGATATAGGCTGGAAAAAATAAGCTATAAACATATAGTCCAGTCGTAAAAAGAGCACTAAGTGTTGTACAATATGTATCTGTGCAAAGTCTGTTTTGTTTTACTTTGCATTAAATCAAGTTATAAGGAAAAAATAATGAGTAGAAAATTATATGATTTGCCTTCACTATACTCTCTTAATTACATTTAAGACATCTGTTTTGGATGTTCATTAACTCTATATTCTGGTCGATTACGTCGATCGGTAAACTGGTGTGTATTTATATTGTAAGTAATTGGTGAATTCGAGTATGTAATAAAATTTCTTCGAAAGAAATAGAGAAACATCAGTAAACATTACCTGAAAAATTCATTATTACTCAACTCCATTGCACTCAAAAGTGAGATGATCATAGAAGAAAACACATATGCTCACTTGTACTAGTAGCGAAAAATAAAAAACCTAAGTGCTGTCTCATTGTTTCACAAGTTTCTTTCACTCTTTTGAAGATTACCAATCTTCTCAATAGCACATAGAGTAAAGTAAAACAAAACAAGAAACGGAACAAAAAAAAAACATATGTTTATTTGGCAAAGCCGAAAAGGAAAAATCCAAGCAAATAAAGCAAAACTAAAACAGAGATAAACAAAAATAATTGTATATGTGTCGTGCCGTGCCGGCCGGCATCTGGAACAACTGGTTTCTTATTCGCTTTGCGATCGTACGATCGTCTTCGCCTTTTTCGCGGCCGCGATCACAACTTCTGCTGTTTTTGTTGCATGCATAAAAATGTTAAAAGCAAAGAGAATTGCAAACATGTTAAAAAAAAATCGCACAAATAAACGAGCAGAAAAAAATGTAAAAACAATAAGAAGAAAAGGCAGACATAACAACACTCAAATCAAAAAGAAAAAGTGAAGATCAAGACGAGAATGAAAATGCGAATGGAGACAGAGGCAGAGGCAGAGTCGTTGACGAGCATCACCAAATCGAGTTTTATTCAATTGTACATTCTCTCTCTTTCTTTCCTGCTTGCGTTTTATGCGACGCACAGTGGTCTGAAATCTTAAACACTTGGCCAAAAAAGTTTGAAAATGATGTGTACATTTCTTAAAATTTCTATGTGTTATTTCTTTGCTAAACTCAACATGGGTTTTATATGGGACTTAGAACTTTCAATAACAGTGACATTGTAACTTTTCTCAATCTTGATTCTGTTTACAAAAAGCCTACATAGCTAAATTTAAAACAATACACTAAATATAATGGTGCAAATTAAAGATAGCAGATAGACCGACCGACAAATCTTCCGTTATATCTTTTATATATTTATTAATTTATTTACTCAGTAGAACTTACCGCAACCTAACTAAATTAACTATGCATAATAAAAAGAAAGCGTATGATGAAATGTATAAATTTCCATAAATAAAAGTAAGCTGTTTTACTAACTACATTGTTTCGACTTAAGATATCATATCATATCGGCAATTTTCATACTTTTGATATTAGTGTAAGTACTATATGACGAAACCAAAATCACACGTAGAATAAAACGTCTTTCATAGAGGATATGCTTGCAGGTTGCCACCACTGCTATATTTCGACATTCTAGCAGTGTCATAATCTAAACTCCGACTGACAACGACATAGAATTTGCAGTTCTTTTAATCTGCGTCTGGAGCAGTCAATTTTTGCTGAACACAGTGTAAAATACTATTTCTTAAACATTGAAAAATTAAAATTGTGTTTTTTTTCCTGCGCTCGTAAATTGAACATTTTTATCGACAAATCATCGTAAATATTTGTGTTGCGTTGGTTTTTTCATTTAATTAACATAATTCTCACAGAATTCCAAATATATCATGAATTGGAATGGCGGCAAAATGCAGGTTGGAAGCTTTACTGACTTGCAGGTTACCACCTCTCTCTCTCTCCTTTTCTCTCTTTCTCTTTTTCGCTTGTTTACGCTCATATTCCAGTTTTCATGATTGTATGATGTTTAAGCGCTTTACATTTTTCTCAATTATGATTCGGATGACGGTTTGGAATAGTTCCACACCAATTTGAAAATTTTATTACCCATGTCAATTTGAACTCATTTTTTTATATTTACAGGCATTCAATAATTTTTCATAAATTTTCTAAATCATGTATTTTTGTTTAGCGTTGACAGAATATGAAGGAATGGATTTTAGATACTTTTTTAATGATTACTGATTAATTTGTATTTTTGAAGATTTCAAATGATGTTTAGCTCTGTATTCTAGATTTTTACTTCCACTTTCCAACATAAGTAATATATCAAGTCTAGTTTAATTTTATGACGAGTATTTATCAATAAAGCAAGGGGGAGGCAACCTGGGACCAATTCTCTGCATGTAGTTTTCCTCACAAAATAGTTTGTCGATACATACTCGTATTATCTTTTTTGAACAATTTTTGGCCTTCTTCATTTGCACAATTGGCAACACCGCAGCCTTAATACAATACAACGAATATAAAACAGAAAATGGATAAGCGGTCTCTATTTTTTTCATATTTACGAACATCAAGTGAAAAAAATTGAAATTTCAAAAACTGAGAAACTAGTTTTTATCACCACAGATACGAGACAGAAAGACCTGAAGTCATTTATGCTTCTTCTTAAGACACTGTTTACACTAGGTGTTCTTCAACTTTTTTATTGACAGCAAGGTTAAGCGAGTTAAATCGAGAAAGCAATTTACTATTCTGTGCACAAAAATAATGTTAAGACGCACGGATTTCAGAAGAAATCCATATTTAAATATTGTTAATTTGAATTTAAAACAATAAAAACTTATCAGACATTATTTCATTTTATAAACCTATATAAATATTAGTTTTCAATTCCCTTTAACAAAAGTGAAATGTTTAAAAAACAAATGGAAAAAATTTTACACTTCTATTAAGTTCGATTCGATGGTTTGGTCGGAACTGGATTTGAAAGTCCAGCGTGGCATTACAACAGAGATGGACACAAAGAGAGCAACCAAAGTGAAGGGATATGTGTGCATGTAAGCGATCATTGCTAAAACAGAACGAAGTGAACCTACTTTGTTGAAAGCATTCAGCTTACGGATATAATTTTTTCTTTCTCTTGAGCTAACTTCGGCAAACCCGAAATCCATGAACATATGATTACCAGAGAAGTGTTTTGTCATGGCGAGCACACGAGCCCATCTCTGCATTAGACCATCAAAACGATGAATTTCTAACAGATTTCAATATCAACCTTTGTATTTATGGCAACAAAATTTCAAAATTCAAACTTTTAGACTTTTAGCCACATTTTTGTTATTTGTGACCACTGTGCGGTGCTCAGATTCGAGTGCATTCGACGGTAATTGTTGTTGCTGCTGATTCTATAATTTATGTTGCTGTTGTGTTGCTACTGTGTTGTTCTGAAGATGACTAAACTTCTTATACACATACATACTTCTACGCGAATATACAGTCAGACGTATCGACGGTTACAAAAATACTTCATCGTTGCCGATCGCATGCGTAATTCATTTTTGCAGCGTAACAATTTTTTCGCGTCACACATTAAAACTGCTTGCTCAAGAAGTGTAGAGTAGGGTAGAGGCGGTGCAGTGAGCAAGAGAATATAAAGTGAAGAACAAAAAATTGAAGTAGAAGAGTAGTTGAAAAGCAAATGTTTTCTTATATGTATGTTATATGTACATATGTATCTTAAAAAAATGTATCTTTATCCTGTACAATTGTAAGCACGCTTACAGAGTGAACGAGGAGTAGGCGCAGAATGCAAAGAGGAGGCGGTGTGTATATGAAAATAAAAGAACTATAAATGTAGGGATACAAGTATCAATTTTTGGGCCTTCAAATACATTTACAAGTAATGAAATTTAACATTTAATAAGACATTTTATTATGTCAATGTTTATTATATTGTCTTAGAACAACATACAAATTGCCGCCATTCAACCTAAGAACTTAATTCGATGCGATAACTGATAATTGATCAAATAACAAAGTTAGGACAGCAACTCCAAACAAACTCGTATATACTAGTAGGACAAAGAGCAATAATTAACAGGTGACTTTGCAATTTTTACCAAATCCAGTAGCAATGCTTCAAAATAAACAGTGAAAAAAATCGAATAAACAAACTTTACAGCATAAAGTCAAACAGTGCATCAAAATAGAATATAAAACAAAATCAACAACATTAAACAAAGCACATTAGAAGTTCTATACTTAGATTTGAAAAGCGGCTATTATGTCGCATTTTATATTGTTTAGATACAATATACATTTTTGGTAATAGTATCTGCAAGCTTGTATCTGACGCCACGAAGTGAACAAACACAAACAGGCGGCGGCGGCAAGTTTATCTAAGCGCCAAACAAAAGGCAACTGAGAAGCAAGCTTAAAATCGCGCAAAGGCGTTTGGATGATTTATGTCAAAATAACAAAAGTGAGCGAATGCAAGAATGCGATGCAAACTGACTGCGATGTGAATGAGTTAGAAGTTTATTTGCGCGCTCAGATACTTTGTCAACAGGGGAAGTCAGTCAGTCAGTCAGTTTGCACAGGCATGATTGATATACGATACAATTTGATGCGATTATATTTGAGTATCTACAAGTATCTAAGTTGTCTTATGTCATGTAGCGCCACTTGTGTTGATGACTGACTATAAGATGAACGCATTACATTTATTTATTTAAAAAAGAGAATAATAACATTTTAATTCATTTTAATTTCAACAAATTAGTGTCATAATAAAATGCTTAATAGACCAAATAGACACCGACAATGCCACCACCACCACCAACAACAACAACAACAACAAATATCAAAATGTCAAAATAATTTTTGTTTATTGTTTTTTTTTTTTTTTTTAAGATACAAATGATTGATGAGCAAAGCACCAGAGAGAACAAAGTTATGAAATATAAAAACGAATGTATTACGGAAATTAACGTCTCCATTATATCAAAAACCCAAAAACAACAACAATAACAGCAATAATGCTATAAAACTCAGACTTAGAAGAAGAATAGCAGCGTAATAAAGTCAGCCAATTGTGTTTGCATTACTCAAATATGAATTAATATTAAATTAATATTATTTGCAAAGAGTTTGAGGCAATTGAAATACCGAAAAAAAATCTAATTTAATATAGAGAACAACAACAACAACAATAACAACAACAAATACTATTCAAACAATGAACAGTCCAAAAAATAGCGACAAATAATTACCAATGGACACGCAATCCAAAATGCCACGCCAGACATTTTCTATTTGATATGACAGTGCCTCAAAGGCCAACGTTGAAAAATGCTTAAAAGTCGTAAAAACAAAAAATATAGTCCACCAAAAAATGAAAATGCGTTAATTTTATCATTTAAGCCATCTTCAATCGATGTTGAGAAATAAAATGAAGACAGCAAGCTTAAATACGTAGTCTACTTGCAGGCGCACGGTCACGCAATTTTAGATATATTTTAGCAGCGACATAAAAATTTAATGGTTTACTTTTGAAATGCGCAAAAGAAATAAATTACACTTCTTTACTGTTGTCTGTATAAACAATTGTGCTATTTAATATTTCTTAGTAGTATCTCATAAAATAGAACACGCACACAATGAAATAGATCATACTACAACATATGTATACAGAAACATTAAATGGTTTTGGAGATTGTAGCAAAATTTGCAAATACGGAAAAATATTCTTAGTTTAATATTTCATTTTAGCTAAGAAGAAGGCATAGTATACTAGTCCAGGAAAGCATAAATCGACATATATGTATGTATACTAAATGTATCGACACTAATTTGAGAGTCGACTCTAACTTCATTTAGTATCAATAAACATTTTTTACTAAAGTAGTCAGATTTAGCGGAAAAAGCCAAACTCTTTACTCCGGTCAAATCAAATGATGTCACTGCTTTAAAAGTTGTAGATCATTACATAAAAGAAAGTCTCAAATATACAAAATTTTACTGTGAGTGTAAAGTAAACACGTCAACAAGTCAACGAGAAGCAATGAAGAATTTTAAATCCGAAAGAACTGAAGCTTTGATAATCTTCAAACGGTTTATCTTCAGCTCAGTTTATATAGAAGATGGATCTAAAAATAAACGAACTTTTAATTTAAATCATAGAACATGTAGCGCCATCTATTAAATGTTGGCAGAGTTAGAAAGATATATGTTTCTTCTTTTCGTTTGACAGATTAAAAACTGACACACGTTTTAATAACAGCAGTTTTTGTAGTTATGACGTAAAAACATAATGCAACAAAGAGCAAATATTAAATTTTATTTTAACATCGGTAAAAAATTTGCTGCGACTTACAATTTGTTAAAAAAAATTTATGATGATGATTGTATGAGCCGTACTTACACATGGTTTACACGATTTAAAAACGGTCGTGATGATTTAAATGTTATGATCCAAGACCTGGACGACCCGAAGCATCTAATCGTGCTGAGTTAGTGAAAAAAGTAAGTGAAACATTCGCTATCGATGCAAATTTCACTGTGAGAATGCTGTCAGAAGAATTAAATTCATCTAACTGTACAATCTATAAAATATTAACTGAAGATTTATGTAAAAGAAAGGTGTGTGCACGTTCTGTTCCACATCAGTTAAATAATGATCAAAAATCGCTCGTGTAGAGCATTGCAAAGACATAATTTCAACACCTAAAAATCATCCGGATTTTCTTGCTTCGATCATAGCTGGTAATGAAACATGGGTTCTTAAATATGATGAATTGGTTGAGCGTTCCAAACGTTGTATTGAGTTAAATGGATCGTATTTGGAATCAATACGAGGGCTGCTATTTATATTTCGGGAACTGACAACACTAATATCAAATCTAAAATCTGGCAACACCATAATAAAGTTTGACATTTTTTGGCATAAACGTACTCACAAAGTTTTGATGTACAATTGCTATTTGTTCGGTTTACAGTGAGTTAAGAAAACCAATTTGGCCAATAAATTGAAATTTCAAGAGGTTTTCGTTGGATTATTTTTCACAACTATCGACGTGGATTATCTCAACAAGAATGTGTCAATGAACTCAGATCTTTGTATAGCGATAAAGCACCATCAAAAACCACAGTATATCGCTGGTATAGTGAATTCAATCGTGGTCGTAGTTCGTTCGCCGACGAATTCCGTGAGAAATTCGTAATACCAACCGCCAAAGACGAATCATTCACTATCATGGCAATGCGAGCTCTCACACATCTCGTCAAACAAGTGTATTTTTGAGCAGTCAAAACATCGAAATAATGACTCATCCTCCGTACAGTCCTGATTTGGCACCCAATGACTTCTTCTTCTTTCCGAGTATCAAAGATAAACTGCGTGGTCAACGATTTACGAGCGCCGAAGCAGTTGAAGCGTTGAAAAACCATGTTTCGGAGGTGTCTCAAGAGAAATGGAAAAACTGCTATGACAAATGGTTTGAACGAATGCAAAAGTGTATTGTTCATCAAGGGGAATATTTTGAAAAACAATATAGCCATTTTCATTTAAAAATGTTTGCTTTTATTTTCTATTCCCGAAATATAAATAGTACCCATCGTATTAGCTTTGAAACATAATACCATGCTTGTTATATTTTATAACTAAAAAGTTTGTTTATATTTAGATCACACAGTGTATAGTATATCCCAATAAACAAATTTTTATTTAAACAACAATAGGAAACATAATTAGGTTGGGCTTATAATTTAGGTTAAAACTATATAAGATCAGCTATGGGTGATTTATTATTATCTGCTCCAACCAAACGAAACAATCAAAGGGGATCCCTCCTGTCGACTACAATTGATTCGTTTCAGCCGAGAATTTAAGCATAAACGCACATTATTAGAGCAGAGGTACGATAATGTGGATTTGCAGTCCTCATCTTCCACAAGAGATAAAAAAACTACTTGGAAACGCCGAAATAGGTCGTCCTACTCCACACGACATATTCTCCAGACATTGCTGCTTCTGACTATGGAGTGGCCTAACAAACCAGTACTTGGTTCATTCATTTATAGCAACACAAAAAGAATTGTTCTATCGAGGAATCCGTGCGAAAAATTTGTGGCTGGCAATGGAAACAATTTTGAGTAATTCAAAAAAAACATCTCTCAAAACATATTTGCGCTCTCAATAATATAATTTTTAAATTGTATAAAAAGGAAAAAAAGTATATTTTTCGATTCTAAATTTATACTTCTACTCATTCGGAGTCATTTTTATGAAAGAGTGTAAAATTGAGCTTACCTTCGACAACGCTTTTTCAAGACGAATTCTGTGTAATTCGTGCAAAATCGGTTGATCTGCCAGAGAACAT
This sequence comes from Leucophenga montana, assembly GCA_035044765.1. NCBI lineage: Eukaryota > Metazoa > Arthropoda > Insecta > Diptera > Drosophilidae > Leucophenga > Leucophenga montana. The sequence continues at coordinate 1,851,419 of JAWNNQ010001877.1, read as the reverse complement.
CGATGCTGTGAGCGAACTGATATAGCAAGACTGACATGTGACATATCGTGAGATAGAGGCATCTTTGGGCATTAGTATGACAAGCATCATTTGGATCATTTGGCCGTGAAGAAGATTTAATCGCGTAGGATCCCCCATAATCTGACAAACGCTCAAAAAAGTGCTCGTATCGATTGGTGACAGGAAATGTTGAAAGAATTCTACCGATGTCCATAAAACGATGTGTATAACAAATACACAGGCGACGAATTATGGAGATATGAGTAACAGAAGGAAGCAAACCAACAATCGACTGTTTGTGTGTTCCAAGAGGAGCCAAATTCAACAAAACTTGATCGCGCGCGCAAAGCACTTCGAAGCAAGACCTGATTTGGCACCCAATGACTCCTTTTTGTGACCGAACATCAAACAAAAATTACATGTGCATTGATTTTATAAGTCAGTAGAAGCGGTTGGAAGTGATGCCACTCGCATGTGCTGATGACATAGACATCATAGGCACCAACGAACGGCGAGTAAGACCACGGTGTCCACTCGCAGACCATCAACGCGTCTTGGACGGTCTGCGAGTATGGAGAGTTTCAACATCAATGTCGTAGAAAACTTCGTCTATCTGGGAACAGAAATTACCAGCGACAACGACGTTAGCCGAGAGAACAGACGAAGAATCACGCTAGCTGATCGCTATTACTTTGGGCTCAGCAAGCAAATTAGAAGTAGAGCCCTCTCTCGAACTACGAAGATAAAAATCTATAAGACACTGATAATCCCGGCCCTGCTGTATGGCGCAGAAGCAAGTACACTGACATCAACGGGTACAGCGTCTTTAGGAGTGTTCGAGAGAAAGATTCTTCGTAGGATTTTTGGTCCCCTTAGAGTTGGCGGCGAGTTTAGGACCAGTATGAACCATGAGCTGTATGATGCGGTTTACATAGTCCAGCGCATTAAATTCCAGCGAATGCACTGGGCTGATCACCTTATCCGGATGAATTCCGATGCTCCAGCACTAAAGGTTTACGACGGAAACCTGAACTTGATTGGTGGACGGCGTCAGAGAGGGCGTCCGAGCTTAAGATGGCAAGATCAGGTCTATGAAGACCTGAAGAAGCTCCGGATTGCCAGCGACTGGCGCCGGCGTGCACTAAACTACACCGAATGGTGCGCTTACCTACGTGCTGCCTTGACCGATAGACGGTTGTAGAGACACCTAAGTAAGTAAGTAAGTAAGTAGAAGCGGAAAAAGTGCTTAAAAAATTGGTTCACGCAAAAGTTTATTGATCATCACGGAGAATATTTTGAAAAACAATAAAACCATTTTCAATTAAAAATATTTGTTTTGTCATTGTTAGGACTTTAATTATACATAAGGAAGGCTTTAATAACTGATGTATCGCTCCATTGACCGATGAAGTTTTATCAACAATTTTTATTAGAGAAACCTATTCTCTTGCTATTCTCTTTATGCTATGAATCTATTAAATCAACTGTAAGTTTGTTTAGTAATATTAATAAACTTGCTACTACGCCTAAGGTTATGCAACACGCACACATACGGTTCAAATTAAACAAGTTGGACAAGACGATAAAAAAAAAACAAATAGAGCAAAATTACATATTCTGACAACGTTTTGATTTATGTAGAATATCATTTATGTTGGCAGCCAACACAGCGTACTTTTTGGCTAAATTAAAATTAAGTATACAGCGCCAATAGCACATATCATATCTGGTAAATAATTTTGTAACAAGTCAAAAATAGATGAAGTACGAGAGAGTATAAAAAAAAAATAATGAAATCTCAATTCAATAGAAGGAACGCACGAGTAGTAGGCAAACAGCAACGTTGCGGAAATGCGCAGAAATTGAAAAATATAAAATCATGTATGTGTGCCTAAAAGTAGGCAATGAAAAAAAAGAAGAAAAAAATAACAATGTTAAATTTTGTGTAAAAAATGGAAAAAAATAAAAGAACCAAAAAGGCAAACACACACAGAAAATTTTGATTGAAAAAAAAAAACAAAACAAAACAAAAAAAAAACAGTGTTAACCATTTGAAAAAATGAAATCAAACTCTGCAAATGACCCATATTTGTTTTTTGGGTGACTGTTGGTTATATTATTAGTAGGGCGTTTGAACTAAGGAGAATACACTGTCACAGTTCACTGTGTGTGTCCTTCTTACTCGATATGCGTGCGTTTGTCAGTCACGTCCACAGACTACGCGCTCGTTCATCAAGTGTAACCAAGATAGAGTAGCAAGCTAGCTAACTATAACATGTGTCATTCGATGCATGATAAGCGTTTAATTGTCAAACTGTATAAGTTATACAACAAAATGAAGTATACGTTTATTTCAGTTGAGTTGAAAAGTGCTGCATCAGACAACGTACAAACCAGACCAATCAGAGCAATTTGATAGCTCATTTACTTTTACTACACATATCATCCACAAATTTTTTAAGTATCATTTTAATGACACGTGTCATAAACAAAAAAAATGCATGTGACTAGCCACAGCCCACGCATTCAAGTATCAGTAGTCTCCAAAATAATATTGTGACTGCTGCCTGCATGAGAAATATCCATTTGAAATATGTTTCTTTATTGAAAAAGGCGTAAACAAGTTTATATTATAGATTATTGCGAATTTTGGCTGCGCCATATTTCCGATGAAACTATAAAAAGTAAAATTCATTTATATATTATATAAAACATACAAAAAAAAAAAAAAACAAATATTATTAAATAAAAATATTAGTTAGCAACAAAACAGACAAGACTTTCCTTTAAACCCCTCTTCCAACCACTCATTCACCCTCTTGACTTATTCAATAATATAACAATCACATCACATGTCGCGAACATTTCACAATTTATGTGACATTTTTTATTCATGCGTTTTATTTTTTATTATTTCGTTTTTTTTTCGCAAGATTTTTCGCTAATTTTCCGCAAAAAGCAGAATTTTTTTACTTTAAAATAATCTAATAATGATTAGCATTAATAAAAATATTTTAATCATTTAAAATTTATATGTGGCGTTGTTAGCTTTGTTAATAGTGAATTTGTTTTGCTAAAAGATACTTTTCTTTGTTAAACTTATAGATACGCCCCTACATACATATGTATTAGTTAGTTAGCTACACTCTCGTCTAGACCTTGGCATTGGTCCAGGTCACGTACACCAGTTTCTTGGTTTCCCTAAGTTCGATTAGACGATGTGGCGTTGGAAAGCAAGCATACAACAAAGCAAAGAAAAATATAGATATGTACGAGTATCTAGTGATAGCAAACTATTTAATAATGTTTAGTGCTCGATATGTAGATTAATATAACAAACGGAAAATATAGCCAAGTGCGTTCTGACTTTGTCACTTTTTCATTCTGTGTGCTTTGTAATCTTGAATGTAAACAAGGAAAAGGATGCATCATAATGCATAATCATGGCAACGCACTTGCGCTAGTCTGGCAACGTCACTGCGTTTGTGCACCGTTACCAGTGATTCGAATTGTTGAGATTTATTCAGCCTTTTTAATAATCAAAAGAAAAAGTCGACATTTGGCAATAGCAGCCATTTTAGAGCCGACACTAAAATCATTTCGTAACAATAAACATTTTAGAGCAACTGCTAAAAAGATTGGGTTTTTCATTGTGAATATACAAAAATCTAAGTGAATACCAATTTTTTTTCTTTTCAATGAATTGTAAAAAATCAAGAAGAAGTACAAAAACAAATCAATGAAAAGGCAAAACAACGGACAAAGCAAAATTAATATACAAAATGAGTGAACAAAAGAAAAAGTTTTTTTTCAATATTTTACGTAAAATTAGCAACTAAAAGTGTTTAATATATTTCAATATATTTTTGTCATTTAAATCAAATCAAATAAAAGCTCAAATTTAGTACATTTTCTGCTTCTAAATTCTAGCAACAGTTTTAGTATCGACTTCAATCGTTACTAAATTTAGGAACGACTTTTTCGAAAAAGTCAGTACTAAGTGTTTATTAGTACGAAAATCGACTCGGTGTCGATTTTTTGAGATAAAGTAGACTGGAAGGAGGGTAGCCCTGGTACTGAACCATCTACGACCAATTGATTCACTTACCGATATGGGCAGAGGGTACAGGTGGCTTCGGACCCAACAGCAGGATCTCTATTGCCATGGGTGCCTGGCCCATGGTTTTTCAATCTGAGGTTCACGCCAATGAGGTCTGCACCTGACATCTTTTGGATGTCAGCTATTAAAGCATTCTCGTCTTGGAATTTCTCCTCGAGGCTGGTTCTTCAATGTTAAGACATCCTCAAACAACTGTCAATCGGCCGTAAAGTCACGATTTGTTGGGTACCTGGCCATAAGGGTATCGCGGGCAACCAAAGTGCTGATGAACTAGCCGGGACTGGTTCAGCAACTTCCTTTATAGGTCTGGAAACTTTTTGCGGACTTAGCTGGGCTAAGTCAAAATCTTTCCTAGTAGATCTTTGTATCGTTGGTACTGGATACAATATCCTGGCCTACGGCAGGCCAACTCGACCTATATACCCAAAAACCAACGCACATCTCAATAGATCTGACCTGATGTTGCTTTTGAGTTAACTAGTTTGCATCTGCTTTCCGTTTGCCCGGCCTTAGCCAGGCTCAGAATTGAGCAAATGAAAAGACTCTTTATTACATCTGATGAGATCAGAAACACCTCGTCTAAGGTTGTTCGCCGTTTAATTAAAAACGATATACACTGAAATGTATCGGGTCTAGCAATAGAAATGTTCAAACTTTAACGGCTCCTGGCGGGCATATTTGTTTATTAATATTTAACATGTAGAGTGCTTTGTTCTTTTCGTAAGGTTTACACCCCATCAATAAATTCACTCTCCCAAGTTTCAAAAATTATCCAAATTAATTATCAAAAGGCGAGTTTGATTTTTCAAGCTCAAAGAACTATTCATGCAAACATGAAAGTCATTCTGCGTCTAATAAGTGGGATATACGCCATTTAGTGGATATTGTTGCATCGGATTTTACTCTATAGGACACGCCTACTATCCGTGTACGAAACGCACGAAAAGAAGAAATGGTTGCCGCTGTAGCAGCAGCCAATGTTGAAGCCAACCAAATGTATCTTTTTCACGCATTTCCGCAGATATCGCCATGATGTTCGACAATATCTTCGTCTAAATTGATGAAATCGATATGGACTACTTTGCCTTTCATACAGCTCTCGCTCTACAATGAATGAATTGGGCCAACAGTCATGTGACTTGTAAATTTCAAGAAGTTTCCCTCACCATTGGATTATTTTCTTTAAGCTTCCGTTAAATCGCTTGTTTACAGCAACGACCACAAAACTTTGTATGACCTCGAAGCCAACATTCGAGCAGCCATTGCTGACATACCATCTGAAATGTGAGCCAGTGGCCAGTGACATGTGAGCCAGTGGCCATTTGAATAATATACTGATTAAACGGTTTCCGATTGAATTTTGCTTCAATACTCGTTGTTTTATTCCATTTAAAAATTCGGACGTTCTTAATGTTGAACCCAATGTTTAACTAGCCCTTATCATGGCAATCTATTCAACAGTAGAATTCAACTCAGTATAATCGTACGAAATTCACTCGTATCATTTTTGGTTATTGTGCTAGTTTAACAGATACTTAACAAAAAAAACTTTATTTGACATTTTTTTTAGTAAAGCTCAATACTAAGATCGATGAAAATTTTTGATACCGAAAAAACTTCATAAAAATTGCTGTCAAACAACAATCAAAACTTTTCGACACAAACTGTTTTTCACCGAGTACTCAGATAACAAAAATGTTTAATACCGAGTATATTTTATATACTCATAAAACAGGTGACAAAGACATTTCCATCAGAAAAAAACAAAGAAAAATCCATTTGTGTGGACTATTCACCGAATAAATAACTGATTTTAGTATTTCATGTTGATTTGGGAACTATGTTTTCTATTTGTTTGACATAGCAGTAATAATTTACAATTTCGGTAGCAAAAAATGTTCATCGATCTCAGTATTGGGTTTAATAATTTAAGATGTCATTTGAGCTTAATTTTAATAGATTGCTGCACTTCAATTGTATGTATTTTACTAGAGGATACTAAGATTTTAAGCGTGACCAATGGTGCTATGATTCAGCGTCTTAGCTACTTTAGTTAACAATCATACAACACATCGACTTGCTGATTTGCTCAATTTCCCAAAATATTTGTTTTTTCTATTCTTAAACTGGTTACTGACTTAATACTATATTCATTTAAAATACTGTGTAGTCTGTTTCTTTTTCTTCTACAATTTATAGTTTTTTATGAGCTCAAAATCCGACAAGTTTATATATTTACTTCCTTAGTACTACACATTTTCATTTCAAATAACTTATTACGTTGGAAATTAAGGCAGACTATCGTGCAAAATGTTTATCTACGAACTATTCATTTAAACATAATATTACGCAGTACAGAGATACAAAACTTATAGACACACACACCCACAAGTTTGAGCGTTCGTAGTTTAGATGCCTGTGTCTGTTAAGATAAGATATAAAGACATTCATTCAGCAGTTTAAGTGCAAAATAAAATGCTGCACAAAAAGATAAAAACCGGAAAAAAACTTACTTTTTAAATTTATATTTGAGCAAAAATTAAGTGAGCAAAGAATTTTAATTAAGCCTAAAAGCGCACAAAGATGCATTAAAAAAAAGAAAGTGGAGGACAATAAAATTTCGGAACACATTAAACCATGCGAAACAAAAAAACACGAAAAAGGATCAAACATTTTCTTTCTTTATTTTTTTTTTCAATTGCTTGGAAGCAACAATGAAAAAACTTTGCACCAAATTTGGTGCGAGTAAAACAAATCAAAACTCGTAAAATAGAAAAGTAAAAAAATGGTTTGGAAAAAAAAAATATCACAAAAATAAAGGACACGTGCCTTGCAGCTAGCTAAGAAGGCTTGTGAAAAGAAAAAAGTTCGATCGAAATGTGCGACAAAATTAAATTGACGTAATTTGGTATGACAGAAAAATATTCTACACTCAACGCTACGCAACTGCAGCCAATAGTACATAAAATGTTCGTTACCAAAGTACAAATAAAAGCAAAGATAAATGCAATCGTTCGTTCGCTTACTCACTCAACTTAGTATAATGTTTAATGTATCCACGTGTGTGCCGTAAAAGACACAGAACGAACAAAACTTTAGCCATAAAAAACTCCTACTGCTGACAGCGGCAGCTCACACCTGCTGTAGCTGAACAACATCCTGTATACACACAGCTGTTTTTGTGCGGCGACAGGCATACTTTCGGGCGGTAACACAACAAAACTTGTTACCCAGGACAGAAGACGAGCAGCAGCACCGGTAAAAAAAAAAGATAAAGAAATATGATAGAACCTTGGGGAGCGTAGATACACCCCAAGCTGTGAGTTCAATGAGTGAGAATTTCAATGAGTGAGAATGAGTGAGTGTTGCGAGTGCATACTTTTAGGCGCGCTCGCAATATAAAATTGTAGTGACTTGAGCCTAAGAGCAGCTGGCAGTCTCGCTCTCTCTCTCTCTCTCTCCCACTGTCTGCATAGGCATATTTTCATGCTCACTTTCATATGCTCAAAGTGCATGCGTAGTAGGCAGGACCTTGAACTCGAAATTTCTGTTTTTCTACGCCATCAAAATGCCTCCTTATAAGGGCTTATGTAATCGAGAGTACATAAAACCTTTGCAGATTTTTAGGCGCTGCTAGCTCAAATGGCATGGAAAATGAGCACAAAGTGCTAGAGTAGGCAATGCCAAATAGAAAAGGAAAGCGTAAAAATTACTTTCACTTTCTTTCATTCAAACACACACACACACACATATATACAGAGTACAGAAACAGTCACTGACATTCTTTGCAGACTTTTAGGCGCGTGAAAAGTGAAAGTGAGCGTATTTTTGTATTATACAGAAACAAAGCGAAAACATAATAAAAAATACAAAATATAAAATATAAAACATATGATTATGCCGCAGAATAAGCGTTGCTTTTGTTGTTGCTGTTGTTGTTTAAGATTACAAATACTACAAATACTATCGATTTTCAATTTAATTTCAAAGAAAATATATGTTTCATTGTGACTTCCGTTGGGCTTTGTCAACAGGAAGCAGCAAAAACCAAGAAAAAGTTTTTCGCATTTTTAGTCGCGGCATCAATAAAAAGTAAAAAAGTAGAAAGTAAAAGAAACTTGCCAAAAAGTATGCTACACAATTGCGGAAACCGATTGTAAATATGCGGCACGCACTACACAGACTTCCTGTCTACTTATTCCCCGACCGAGACTGCCAAAGAACTTCCGCCTCCTATTTATTCATGCCCTCTCTCTCTCTCTCTGTTTCTCTCTCCATCTCTCCTTCTCTCACTCTCTCGTACTTGCAAAACTTCTCTGCCACATCAAGTGATGGCGGCAGCAACAGAATTGTGGCACGTGTATTTATAGCCGTTCCCAACCTACTTCAACATATTTCGGCTTTATGTAAAATCCTAAAAATACGGTATGGAAAAATTTACAATGCGTTTGAGCAGCCTGAACGAGCGTGCGAGCAATTGTGCGAGGTTTACCGCAAAAAATCTTGCAGTATGAAGCGACAAGAAAGACAAAGCAAAAATCCGTACGGTTTCTTCCTGCAATATTTTGATTTGAGCGTATCGTTTATTTCCTTTTTAGTTGCTTTTTTGTTCTATCTTCTCTATCTTCTTAAGGGAAAGGGTGTAATCTACTAATAAAAAAAAAAAAAAACTATATTATTTGTACTGAACAAAAATGCTGCTGGTGGCGAACGTTCCCCAGTTCTACCCCTCCCCCCCCCTTAGATCAGCCAATGCCCTTCAGCACAGTAAGAGTTTCATCGTTCTTTGTTATCTGTCTCTATAGCGGAACAACAATTTCGTATGCTACTTAGTTTCGTTATTTTTTTCACACACACGCAACTCTTTGCATTAACTAGTGAAAAACACACAATTGCCTTGTGTGCCATCAAAGAACTTGAAAACTTTAAGGTTAGCTTGCGATGGGCGATACGTTTTACACCACTTGGCCAGTAATGAGCCGTTGTGATACCATAAGATCTCTCTTAGACTTGGTTTTTCATAGCGCAAACCAGCTTCGACAACGAATCTATCAAAGATATTTTTACAAATATCTTTGATAGATTTAAAGAAGTTGCTCAACTGTTGCTTCAATGTGCAATGGGAGGTAAGGGTTTGTGCGACTACTTCTAGTACAGTTGTGCGTTACTAAACTACCTGTGATTCAATCACGGCGACTGAAGTATTACCTGTTCCCGCCTCAATTTGGAATGGTTTTTGTACCATTTTAGGCGAATCCTCTCCAGAAAATGTCATTTATATACATCTTTAATTATTGTTAAATATATAAATACGAGTATCAATGTAAAATTAAGCAATTTAATGATTGTCCCACTCTGGGATAGATGGTAAATAAAGAAAATAGAAAGAAAAAAAGAAATTGTTTAAACATAAAGTTATATTAAAGTAAAATTTTACGAGAAATTAGTTTCGTGTTAATATAATAAACAGATAAAAAAGGTTTTTTTTGCTTTACATTTTAACAGCGGTCGCAGTTGTAGTCCAAAATCACGGTGATTTGAAAGTAGCAGTCACGGTAATCACCGCTACTCAAAAATCACTGACTAGCTCACCTCTGACTTCTAGTGCTCTGACATTTTACATATGTTTTAAGCCCCCAACAATTTTCCACTTAACATGATCCATGAAGCCATGAAGAATGTCACTGGCTATACCCACTCTAACCAGCTTATCTGCATTACAGGTATCTAGAGAAAGTGGATTCCATTGCCTTTCTGCTTGACAGACTCTACAATGACTCGGAATCCGAAAAATTTTCTTTCTTCTCAAACTTGGATCAATTTTTATGCTGTAGTAGGATGTCTTATTGTGACCTACAAGGAATTTAGAAAACATATTTGTTGTCGAAATCTGTATAAAATAATTCGTACTTGACGGAAGGTACACTTGGAGTTGCAGTATTCTCGATTGATCAAAGGTGCTAACATGAAGTTTCCCTCAGCCTTAAGGCTATACGTACGTTTGTAGCTCTTGCTTTTGCAAAGATATCAAAGGAGAGTAAGTGTAATAATGTAATAATAATGGTAATGGTGGTCCTATTTAGTTATAATTCAAATATCTAGCTGTGTTGATATCTTTTGTACATTATTTTTTGTAAAAAAATGTGTTTAGGTTACCCTCGTAGGCAGTAAGTATATTTTTAGCTGGTGTTAGCAAAAAATAAAATCTCAGAGATGATGAGGAAAGAAATTTTGCACTATGTAGTAGTAGTAAAATGCATGGGTTGTATGGTTTGGGTAAGCAGACAGACAGATAAACAATGAAAGCGGTGGGCAAAAGAGATGCAGACACAGCTCAGCCGCTTTTGGGGATTGAGTGATAAAGTCATTTAGTACTCGTAGTAGACATCTTGCTCTCAAAAGCCTAAATGAAAAAACGTATAAATAATCTTGATGGTTATTGTTTGCTGTAATTTTATTATAACAGCAAGTTGAAATACTTTAAGCAGATAATGGAAAAAAGTTATAAAAAGGTAGAAAAATTGCGCAATCGCCATTTGAAAGTAAATGCAAAGCAACAAACAGGTAAAAATTCTCTAAAGGAAAAATAAAAAATAAATTGGAAAAGCGGAAACGTAAAATCGTCAAAAGATACACACAACAAGCAAAAAGCGAAAGTATACGTAGAAGGCGCATTTTTCTACACTTCCTGTCAGTGATACGATACATACGTGTACATGTATAGTATAGTCCTGCTACACAACGCTCCATTACTTCTAGAATTTCAGCTAAAACTCCAACCATCCTCTCACACTCACTTAAAGTGTCAATTACATTGACGTTTATTCAAATATGCGCGTCGCCCGTCGCAGGTTACTTGACATTAGTAGGCATTTTACTATAAGAAAAGCAAGTAAGACAGACGCACACTAACTTAGAAGACGCCATGTGGCGAGGACACAACATTGACATCAACATCCAAACGTTGTAGATACATACCTATACATAGGTATGAAAAGGTAGTTGGCTTGGTAGACTGCTTGAGTAAGTTGCTTCTTCGGCAGGTGTGTTTGTGTGTGTGTGTGTATGTCTATCTGAGTGATTTTGTCTGTCTGCCACGTGTATATTTAGCAGCACCCTTCTCATTTTTAAGACTTTGCATGCGCTCTACCACATTGCGTGTAAAAAAGCCTTCAACTTTGCCACTTTGTGATTTGGGGATTTTATTGTGAGTATCATGGCTTTGACATTTGAATGCTTACAATAAAAAGCAATACCAAGTCAACTACTTAAAGAATGCGCCTCTTAAAACAACCATAGCAGCACCACCAGCAGCAGCAGCAGCAAAGAGAACGAACTTCATTCAATTGACGTTCTCTAATTTACATTTGAATTTTAATAATAAGTTGGAAATTTTATTAGAGGGTGCCGTAAAGCACAACAAGGCATAGAAAGACTTGACAAAAAAATAATAATTGAGCTTGGGAGAATTAATGGTTTTTAAAATTGCTCTCTTGCACTTCAAATTGTCAAAAAATCAAGCTTCTACATTAAGTTTGAACTGTTTTCAAATATTAAACAACAACTTCAAGTTCATACATTTATATTTTTAAAACACAAATATTTGCAACCCAAATCAAAGCCATTAAGTTATACAAACACTTTGAGTAGCACGTGTTTAGCACGATGCGATGCCATAGTTGTGAGTTTAAGCGACCGTTTAGTGAAACCGCACTATATTATCTAATGCCTATATTTACTATGAAAACTAATAAATAAAAATTTTGCTTAAATAAAAAAACACTGCAGCTTTAGCACTCGTTAAACATGTTCCGGTAGCAAACTTCGTTAATTCAGCTTATACGCTAAAGCCAGATTTCCAACACTTAAGGTCGTAACAAGTAAGAATGCTACAGTGGAACTTTTCAAACAGTTAAATGCCCTGTAACAATTTTAGCAATCGCTCTCCCATTTCATATTGGCGCTTTTTGTTGTCTTATTGGTTTTATATGTATACTTATAAATGAGTGTATTAACCATGTAGTTTCAGAGAGTGAAAGAGAAGGGAGAGGGAGAGAGAGAGTACAAGAAAAAAGCAGAAAGAACCAAGATTATTATAGTGTCATCTAATATCACTTGAATTTACTAAATCAAATGTGGAGAGCAGTGCAACAAGTGGGCATGAGTATACAACAATACTACTTGTATTTCACCACATCATTGTGAAATTATATATATGTATACGCAAGAATAATTGTATTAATCATGTAGTTTCAGAGAGTGAAAGAGAAGGGAGAGAGCGAGAGAACAAGAAAAAGAGCAGAGAGAATAAAAATTCTTAGTCATCTAATATCACTTGAATTCACTAAATCAAATACGGAGATCAGTTCGACAAGTGAGCATGAGTACACAACAATACTACTTGTATTTCACCACATCATGGTGAAATTATATATGTTGATATGTATACGCAAGAATAATTGTATTAATCATGTAGTTTCAGAGAGTGAAAGAGAAGGGAGAGAGCGAGAGAACAAGAAAAAGAGCAGAGAGAATAAAAATTCTTAGTCATCTAATATCACTTGAATTCACTAAATCAAATACGGAGATCAGTTCGACAAGTGAGAATGAGTACACAAAAATACTACTTGTATTTCACCACATCATGGTGAAATTATATATGTCGAATATAAATACGTAAACATGTATGTATTGTGCTCATCTGAAGCGCTTTCTAATCATCTGATATTAATGAAATTCGAAGATATATTAAAACAGGATGCACATATTACGTGTATCAATTTTCAAATCTATGCCTTTAACAAGTATGTAATTAATTTAAAAAAAAAAAAACAAAACAAAAAATACTCCAAAACATGCAGATACCCAAAGAAATTTGTTTGAGAAACGTTTATGTGCTCATAAAAATTAGAGATTAGTGTTATATTTTCATGGATCACCAAATAATTTATATGAGACTACCCCTGAAGTGCCTCCTTTCCAACATGAAAAGTTCATCGAAATTGGATGGTGCGGTATAGAATATTTCGCTCATTTTCATGTACACGTTTATGCAAATTTAAGAGTTTCATAATTTTCTTATGGATCCCATCATCATCATGTAAAGAATGTGTCACCTAAGTTGGCTTTAACCACAGTAGCTGCAAGTAGCATCTGTTGGAGTTTAATACACAGAAAAAGTATCAGGGTCTTTCATTGTGAATTAGTGGCACTCAAAATTTTCAATGTAATCGAGAGAGTACTAGAAAAGAGAGGACAATTGGAGCAAAGAGCTGTCTGTTCTAGACGAAGAGATGGATAAAAGTACAAATGTGTTAATATGTGACTAAATTAGTGTGAATGTACTAGCGCAATCATGCGACGCAGCGATAAGAACATGTTCTGACGAACAGAAGAATATTGACAACAAGCAAGAAAATAAAAAAATGTTTGTGCTCTTGCGCTGCATTGAAATCGACTTTTGCACTATCCGTATGAATACTTCGGCCTTTACCGAAAAACTTTATCACACATGTAATATGGGTGGAACAGACTGGCATAGAGAAACAGTTTAACAGATCATGACTAATGCAAATGTTAATTAGGCATTGCACCATGTAATAGTAACACCTTAAGCAGGGTTCACTTCGTCAAAAACTATAGAACAAAGGGGTGAAGCGTTTAAACCTGTTTTATTTATAATATCTACTTTTATTTTCCTAAAGCTGCATTAAATTCTAACCGATTCTGTTATAATTTTTCTGTTATAATATTGCATTGTTGTGTTAAACCACAGAGCATCGAACATGTTTAACTGCAACTTCAGCAAAATTGAAGCGACCAAGTGAATATCTGGCTTAGTTTTAAGCACAGAAAAAAAGGAACTCATTTTATAGTGCTGTTTAAAACTTTTTTGCATAAGTACTCATTTCATAAATTCAATTAAAGTGTTATACAATATTTTATATATTCGCATAAAATACGATTTTAAAACTTATGAACGCAATTTCACATGCATATCTAAAATTGGCCTTTGAGAGCGCTTTGGTTCGTTTAATAGCCTCGTTATTTTTGACATTACGCTTAGCGAAATCGAAACGCGAAATTACGCTGTGTGAATTTTATGTATGCAACATAAAAACTGCTTTGGTTTGTGAGAATAGGCAGACGAGCCGGGGTCCAAACAAAAGTGGAGTCCTTTGAAAAGTTGTCGTAATGGGTAGAAGCATGGGATCTAAGGATCGCATCATACACATTGTCCTGTCGCGTTTATTTTTGTTGTTGTTTAACCGCTTCGCTGTGATATGTTTTTATGGCACGCTTATTGCTATCAAATTGCAATTTCATCATACGACGATGTCACGCATATACAAATATGCATGCGAGTATATAATTTTTTATGCGCGAAATTTTATGCTAAATCTGATTGTTTTCCTTTTTTTTTATAATATATGCAGCTGCTATGCTATGAAAAATAAATAAACAGCAGGTTTTTGTGTTGCATATATCCTTAACAAGAAAGAACGCTGCAGTCGAGTGTACTCGACTTTTAAATACGCTGTACCATGTTTAAGACTGAACGGGTATCGCTCTACTATGCGTAAATTCGATCCTACTTGGAGAATCGCTCGTTCAGGATTAAAGTCAGGACAGAGTTGTCATCGATTCACCCGGCTGAAACTAGTGTAGCTCAGAGTAGTTTGCTCGGCCCTTTTGTTTTTTCACTGCTCGCACCAAATGCTGACATACTTTGATTGGCACCCCTATCAACGTTGATAGTTGCCTATGCTCTTCACGACCTCTAATAAACGCCTCAGATTCAGCCTCACTTGTTGAGTGGGCCAGACGCTGAAAAGTTAAGCTCAATCCGGCGAAATCAGTGAACTTATGCTTCACTTTGAGCTAAGGACAAGAGTATAAATACCAGTAACTTGGTATCATCCTTGACAGGAAACTGACTCTCGCGTGGCACATAAAGATCAACGTTCACGCTTCTAATGCAAGAATGAGGCATATTGACTGAATGCTAAACAGCCGGAGCAAGCTTTCGCTTTATTATAAGCGATATATATACCTGCATGTCATAGCTCCCATGTGGCTATATGGCATACAGATATGGGGTATGACCTCCTACTCAAACCGTAAACAGTGGCAAGTCCTGTAAAACAATGCTTTAAGACGAATCCGCGAAATTCGAAATTCAGTACTCATTTCACCACGACGATCGACAAGCGACTCGCTTGTTGTGACCCTTGGTCACAGCTAGATCCACTCACTGCCTACGCAGGCGTAATTATGGTCACTTGCTGACGACATATCGTTACATTCCGCGAAGACAACACTAACCAGTCTAACTAGAGATAAGTTAGTCAGTGTTTTTTGAATAGCAGTGATTGTTGTGACTGCTATTTTGGAATCACCGTGATTTTCAACTGCTACTGCGATCAATGTTAAAATAAAAAACAAAAAAAAAAATTAATTAAACCAACATTTTTATTCATAGGCTTCGTAAATCTGTATATTTGAAATATCCTGTTCCCGTCTCAATATTTAACTTTGTAAGAAGTCCATATCCTATTGCGGAAGCCCAATGATTCCGACTATCTCTCGTCGAATCGTTTCTTGTACCATTTCAAGCAAATCCTCTCAGTGATTTTTCAGTCGCCGTGATTGGATCGATCACAGGTAGCTAAGTTTGCTGCAAATTTATTGCACAAACTGGGCGGCAGAAATAAGACATAAACGCGCTTATAAGGATTTTTTAAATACTTGATTGCGCCTTAATAAAAAATAATAAACAAATTAAAAAAAAAAAAACTTAAAAATAGTTGCCAGGTCTATATGGGGCTACCCCTTTAAGTGGGATTGGCATGTTCATTTAATACTAGTTCAAGGAGAGTGTAAATATCTCTTATATCCTCCGAATTCTGTACTTTCAAACAGACGGTCTGACGGACGGACGTACGGACATGTTTAAATCAGCTCGTCTTCCCATACCGTTCAAGAATACGTATACTTTATAGGTTTTGTCTGCCACGCCACCTTCTGCCTGTTACATACATTTTCACAAACTTAATATACCCTTTTACCCCATGGGTACAGTACAGCGTACAAGAAACAAAAAATTTAAGTATAAAAAAACATTATTCAAAATAAAATGTATTTCTTATCGTTGCAGCAGCAGTGCGTCCAAAAATTGTATTATTATTATTGAAATAATAAATAAAATTGTATACGAGAGTATGCGCACAAACAAATAACTTGATTTGCTTGTTTCATGGCACACAACACACATGTTACAAACTTTCGTTTTATTTTATTTTATATTTTTTTCTGTATAAGAAAGGTCATGAATGTGTCATTTATTTTAATGCTTTATGGTATTTGCTTTAACCAGTTGCCATTCGTGTTTGAACAGCTTAAATAATAGAAATAATATTTATTTTAAAAAGCAATGTGCGCGCATATGTTACTCATACGCAATGTTGCACAATATTGAAATAATATGACGCATTGTGTCTAATATTTTGTAAGAAAAAAATAATATGTATTTATATAAGTAAAGACAGACAGGCAAGCAGCAAGTCAGTTACCAGTTTGTCACTCAAATTCGCTTAAATAAAGAACATTGTCAACAACTTCATCAACACAGAATCATCATCAGCTGCGATACTGATAAGCAAATATTTTACCAGCAAGCAAAGCGGCTCGTCGAAGCAGATATCGAAGCCCCTAAAAGGCTGCTCTGCTTTACGCACAAAAGCAGCATTTAATGTAAACTACGAGGAGTGATTGTAAAGTTCCGAAATATACAAAGGTTGAAGTAAGAAACTGATAAAACACTTGTTCTAACAAATGTTTATTAATTATTTACAACCTCTATCGGTTGTTGAGGATAAAGGTATTTTTATTGTTTTATATACATTTTGCACTACGCTATTTTATATACATTGGTATTTTGTTCAAGTTTTCAGGAGTTCATTGAAGATGCGTTCCAATATACGAGCTGCCATCACGATACCACTACACTACGGATTTATTGACAAAACAATGTCTCGAAATCACTGAGGAAGTAAAAGATGTTCTAAAAAATGTCCGATACATGGATTGGGGGGAGGGAGGGGGGTTTCAGTTGACACAGACAATGCCAAAAATATACTTAGCTATACTTGACTCTACTTCGCACATACTCTAAATATAGTCGTCCAACATGCTGTGCTTTCTTGTAAAGATTTAAGATGTAAAATAAAAAAATGTGTATTTTTTTTTTGGAAAGAGCAGGTGACATATTTAAAGATATTCATCTTAAAAACCATTAGATGGGACAAAAATCTCATGATACATATGACTTAATTATGAACAATGATGCGGATGAGAACGTGCTTGAGGAGACATAAATTGAAGATTCTAAGGTTGCATAAAAGTTGAATAAACGATGTTGAAACACACTGGAATTAGACTTTTGAGTTTTGACAATGAGCGTTCCGACTGCGTAAAACAGTTTACTACACCAGAAATGGTCCATAAAGTTCATAGCCAGATAATGGACGAACGGCGAGTAAAGGTGCGTGAGATTGTGAGCAATAAATAGTAAAATGATTTTTGAAAAAAAAGTACCTCAAATTATGTTTTACTGCCCAGGCCGATTAGTTCTCAGCCAAGCCTAAGAGACTTATAGAAATATAGTACATACGAAAATTATATACGATTCTTATACCAGGCTCAAGGTAATTATTATATTAAGAAATACTGACATATTTTTCACACAAAGAACCTTTTGCCACGTATACAATTGTTTCGGAATCAGCTATGAATACTATTCAGTCTGCTTGCGAAACATTTGCCAAACTTCTCAGAATAGAGCTCACAGTCTAATATATGTATTTATAAGTATCCAAGAATAAACGAATATACCCTCTGCAAGCATGTTAGATTTGTTGCCTTTTGACAGAACACAATTGAAATGGAAAACGAGATAGTCATTAACTTATAAACTCAGCAATTTTTCAATACCTGCTTAACCAATTGAACCAGTTTTGCACAGAGGGAAGACGATCCCTTCTCAAATAAAATATATATATATACCGAACGAACGATGCTGGCTGTTTTCGTGTGTAGAACGTTCATTTGAAGCCGGAAACAAATGTATGGCATCGTAATGGGTGATCAGTGGCCTAAGTGGTGGCATGAGGCACGGTGCCGACCATCGTAACCTAATCTATTAAAGAATCTTTTTCAGTTTATTCTCCACTCAAGTATTTAGTGCTCCGAACTTATAATTCACACATATTTTTTTACAAGGGCCTTATAACCAGATTGCTTCACTGGTCTGCTCCACATCCAAATGCACATTTATGCAAAATCTGCGATAACCTTTTCAAATGCTCCTTAAGCAGGTTGGAAATCGTTTGCGGATCCACATACGCGATAGTTTTATTCACAAAACATCCAGAAAAATGTTAGCCTGCAATATCAGTGCATAAAATCATTTTTAAGCTGATTTCTTACGAATTATTGTGTAGATTATGTAATGTTTTGTATTCAATAAATGGATTTGTCTAAAATAGTTTAAAAACCTTTGATTCACATCTTGCACTAGTATATATATAGTATATATTATGTTATCTACAACAAACATGAATGTTGGCAGAAGAGTGAGAACACGTGGCGCAAATTAAATTCCAACGCCAGGCTGTCGAAAAATTTGAACGTGCGGAGTCGAAATGAGTAAAAAGTAGTGAGAAGAGAAAGATGGAGGGAGAGCGCTTGTATATAGTACAATACTGCCACTACAAACGAACAAAACGCACACACATACAAGTAGATACAGAGAAGAACAAAACGACTATTGACGAACGGAAGTTTTGCCTGCTCCTACACAGAAGCAAAATCGTAAGGAAAATTATTTTCGTTGGACGCTTTTCTTGCCACTCATTTTCATTATCATTCTCCGCTTTATTTTTGGGGTCCTAATCGGGATTACACGTGTGTAAAATGTTGTGTCAGTAAATAGGTAAAGAGGAAGCAAGCAAGAAAGTGAGAGAGAGGAGAGGAGAGGAGAGGAAAATAAGCAGGCTGGTTATCAGCTGTGCGGACAGCGGAAACGGAAGTGCGTTCATTGAAAGCATTGCTTATCAGAATGGCTGTCTGTCTGTCTGTCTTGATGCTTAAATTTA
Source organism: Leucophenga montana (assembly GCA_035044765.1). Lineage (NCBI taxonomy): Eukaryota > Metazoa > Arthropoda > Insecta > Diptera > Drosophilidae > Leucophenga > Leucophenga montana. Next base: position 1,832,144 of record JAWNNQ010001877.1, on the reverse strand, counting down.
AGTGCTACAATACTTGCTATTATTTTTGTTTTTATATGTTAAAGAGTTGCACAACATTTAATGTTAATTACTAATATATAAATACCAACATATAGATATGTACACAGCTGTGGCTATAAGCAAATCGGAAGCCAGTAAGGAAAGCAGAAATTTACAGCAGTTATACTTCTCAATGTTGTTAGCTTGAAAAATCATGACGTAAATGCGTACACATTTTTTGGAGTTTTCCTCTTTTATAGTCGACTGCTTGTTAACGCTTGTCGCTTTTATTGTTTGAAACAAGCATGTACGTATATATTCAAATAAGAACAAACTTTGAGTGTAAGCAGTACGTATAAAAATTCTACTTGTTTTAAGTGCAGACAGCCTGGCTGACTCATTGGGCTATCTGGCATGCAGGAAGCCAGTAAACATTTCCTGCCAAATGTTTTGTAGCAAGAAATTTTGATTGTATTTGTACTTGTATCGTACTAGGCCATTAGGCGCAAAAATCATTTTCATCTTATGTTGTTACTTTTTTAGTTTAGGATTGCGCACGAATCGCTCTTGTTTGCACACATTTACATAATAAATTAGCAGTTGAAAGCAAATAGTCCCTTTTTTCATTTTTTTTTTTTTGGTTTGTTTGTTTATGCGTAGTTTTCAGTTGGGTACGAGCATGAAGTTGCAGCAAAGTGTGGGTTAAGGTCAAGTGTTTATTGTTTGCCTGCGGCAGTGTGCTTAATAACTTCTTTAGTGGAGTGGTTTGACTTTGGAATTTAGCATAAATTAAATGTAAAAGTGTTAAAGGGATTTGTGTGTGTTTTATTTTTATTGTAAAATTAGAAAAATAATCAAGCTTTTTTTTGTTAATGTATTAAATGTGAGTGGAAGTTTTTGCAAAAGTCAATTAGTCAAGTAATGAAATTATGTAAAGATAAAGTAGCTGTTTCCAAAAATGTGCAAAAATTTTAAACTTGAGCATACGTATAAACAGTCTTTAATACAGGGTGGAGCAAAAGTAACCACCCTATTGGAAAACGCTATAAGTTTTACAAATGGCGCCAAATGTCAATTCGGTTTTGCCATTTGTGAAGTAAAAAAACGCAGAATACAAATCGACAAGCCATGAATCGGTTTACTCCGAAAGAACGCGGAATAATTGTTTACTTTTTTCTTGTGCAACAATTCGTTGGTATGTTGGAGCAGCGTGAAATTCGTTGCAGATTTCCTGGCCGTCCGACACCAACTGGACAAACACTGCGGGGTTTGGCCACTCGCCTTGAAGATACTGGGACAACACAAGATGTTCCCAAGCCTGACCGGCACTGGAGCAGCCGTTCTGCTGAGAATATCGCTGTTGTTGCCCAAGATGTCGAAGAGGAGCCCGGAATATCGACCAGACGACGTGCCACGCAATTGGGCATTAGCCGGCGGTCCCTACGCAGAATTTTGGTGAAAGATTTGAAAATGTTTCCTTATAAAGTGCAGACAGTGCATCAGCTGTTAGCTGTTGACCGCCAAACGCTTCTAACCTACGCTCAAGCCATCATGAATCTCAACGAAGAGGAATTTCATTGAAAAATATTATGAGAAATGACTCATTTCCGGCGTAGCGTTACTTGAATAAACAAAATAATCGTTTCTGGGGCTCCGAAAATTCGTGTATCACCCACGAAGAGCCATTACATCCGCTTAAAGTTACTGCGTGGTGTGCTGTTTACGCTGGAGGAGTTATCGGGCCATTTTCCTTTGAGAACGCGGCGGGCCAAACGACGACTGTCTTCCTCAATTGGATGAATTGGAACTGGAGAACATGTGGTTCCAACAGGACGGTGCAACGGCGCATACTGCTCGAGCCACAACCGATATTCTGAAGAAAGCATTTCCGAGTAGCTTAATCTCTCGTTTTGGTGATTTGCACTGGCCGGCCAGAACACCCGATTTAACCGTTCCAGACTTCTCTTTATGGGGTTTTTTGAAGTCGCGGGTTTACGTCAAGAAGCCTCAGACTCTTGAAGCCCTTAAGAAGAATATTCGCCAGGAATAAGAGCACCTGTCGCCCGAAGTTCTTGCAAAATCGATGGAAAATGCCATAATACTGGCCCGTATGGTCATCAAATCGGCCACTTTGCCGATATCATTTTCTCAACTTGATGGAATAAATTCTAATGGATCAAATAAACAAATTTCACAAAGGGAACCAAAGTTTTTCATTATAAAAAAAATTACAGCAAAAGAACATCGGGTGATTACTTTACTCTTTAAAAGAGCAATATGTCTTTTCCGTAAGAGGTACACAAAAAGTAGTAAATTAGCGTGAGTTACATATTTAAGATAACATGTATGCGAAGTAATAAAAGCTCTTTGTCTAGTTCAAAGGGTTTAGAAACGGAAGCGAGTTAAATCCAAGAGCTTGAAACAGAACAACAAATATTTGCTCTAAACGAAAATGTACCTGGGTGCAAAAATATATAATAAGAATTTATTTTACCATAAACAAATTATATAGAAGAACATTTTTAAAGTTCTTTAATTACTATGTATAGATCTTTAATTAGAAATATACATGCGAAATGAACCTAAATTGAAAATTTGGGAAATTATTGCAAAATGTACAAATAGAAAGTACAAGAGATCATTTTATTAGATAGAGACAATGAATGGTGAAACAAAATTGTTACCTTAGCTAACAAAAAGTTTAAAGCGCCGCAATATAGTAATAACAAAAAATTGTGACGATTTACATAACTACTGCTCGTTAGCTTTCCGCTAGCGAAAAGGTTTGCAGCGCTGCACCACCTAAAACTGTAATAAATAGTGCGTCGTCGTGATGAGGCATTATGCAAAGTCGCACCGCCTTGAGAGCAGTTTGCCAGTTTAAAAATACAAATAAAAAGCAAATATTCTTGTATTTACGGCGGTAATCAATGAGAAAAGTGCATGTTAGCTAAAACGAAGACAATTTGGCTGCCCAGCGTCGTTGGCCATGTTTCAAATACCAGTTTAATCTATGAACTAACATTGTTTTAACACGCATTAAATTAGAATTCTCTATAAATAAAAGTTCGAGAAGAAAAAAAGAAAAAACTGTTAAAAAAATATAATATCATAAAAATACCACACAAAACACATTTGGTTTAATGCGAGTTAACCCCTTTTCCTAACGAATAGCTAACGAAAGGTGATGGAACGTCGTTCCGCCTTGCCAATCACTTGTTCATTTTAAATTCGCTAGGCAATTACATGAACGATAGCTAGGCCGAGAGTTAGTACTCAATCACGGTTTTTGGGGAAATCGCTGGGATCCAACAGTAATCGAGCATTAAGAGGTACGCACATATATACATATATGTATATAAGTACAATACTAAAAGTTAAGCGAATGTTTACTTTTAGTATTGTACAGAAGCATTTAACAGAAATAGTACTTCCAAATCAAAGTCTCAATCGAAATTTGTGCGTAAAATTTAATATAGACAACTTAAAGCAGTATTACGATGAGTTTTAAGTAGAAAATAAGTACAATAAACAATATGTTGCTTTACATTTTAAGAAGGTACAGAAAATTGTAAAGTAAGTAGAGTAAGATACACTTTTTAGATAAAATGTACCTGTACTAACTTGTATAACAACAGCATAGATTGCAATGCTTTCAATTATAATAAGTGTCCAAACCAAGAGTTATACCAGTACAAAATGTAAAAGCGATAAAATCAACTGTCGACTACCGAAATGAAAAACATTTTGTAACACACTTCATCTTCATTTTTAATACGCAACATACTACTCGTTTAGTTAATATTTTAAGCATATACTAACAAAAGTTTTAAGCGTTATTTAGAATAAAATATAACTCGACTACAACCACGTGCATAGGCACTCAGTCTCCTTTACTTCATTTGAACGTGACTAGCGATACTTATAATTTTAGCTTATCCTTTGGCATTATTTTACGCCTTCTTAAGCGTAACATTTGGACTTGTTAAAGGCTCAAGTCATAAGCAGCAAGCAAGCAAGTGTGAGCCTATCAAATCAAATACAAGTTATTAATATTTTTATACCTAAAAAGATACAAAATTACAAGTGAATCAAGCAACAGCTACAACAAATTTTCAGTTAACTAACACAAATATTTATTTAGGTGAAATTGTTGGCTACTAAATTTAGATATACACGCACATCATTTATTCGTTTCCGGCATTGCGTAAAATATGCCCAGGGGAAATTTTAGTTCTTGTCTGAAAGAATTGTGGCTTTGGAAATATAATCAATACTTGAGCAAATGTAATTAAGGTCAGTCAGTGAAATGTATGCATTATTTTACAGTGTAGCTACGTTTTCCGAAAAGGGTCAAACGCTTACAAATGTATTTCAAAGACATAGTATCTTTTTAGCTACAAGTTTTCAATTTTCTCTTGGCCCAAAAACCAAACTTATCACTTGGAAAAAAATCAGAATTAACCTTTCACACAACCACTTATAAACACACACATAGTGAAGTGAAAAATACAAACTTATCTTTCTTTACATATCTACTGTTTATATAGATTGAAGGCATATCGAACTACACAAGCGATAAAAATTCAAATTGAGCAAATAATATCCACTCTTTAAGGTCGAGTGAGCTTGATTTAAAGACAAATTTGGTATTGATTTGAGTAAAAAATTGGCTAAGTTCAATTTTTTTTTTGAAAATTTGGTTCACTGATGGTTCACTTACTGATATGGGCACAGGTGCAAGTGTCTTCGGACCCAACACCAGGATCTCTATTGACATGTGTGCCTGGCAAACGGTTTTTCAATCTGAGGTCCACGCCATGGGGGTCTGCACCCCACATCTTTTGGATAAATGTCCTAAAGGGACCAAAATAACCATTCTTTCAGATAGCCAAGCGGCTATTAAAGCTTTATCGTCTTCGAATTTATCCTCGAGACTGGTTCTTCAATGTTACGACATAGATCTGACCTGAGGTTGCTTTTGGGCTACCTCACCGGCCATCATCCACTGAGATATCACTTAAATAAACTAGGTATCTCTTCAGAAAAAGAGTGGAAATTCTGACGAGGATGACGAAACTAGTTTACATCTGCTTTGCGATTGTCCGACCTTGACCAGGCTCAGAATTGCGCAGATGAATAGATCCTTTATTACATCTAATGAGATTAGAAACACCTCCTAATGATATTCTCCGTTTCATTAAAGAGACGAAGAAGATCCTAGATAAATTAACTGAACCATTTCATTTAGGATGGCCCACAGAAGTTCTAGCTCTGACACTGAGTCTTAGTTAGCGTTACCGACTGATCGAGCCTGATTCGCAGTGACCACTTGCTTGTCATGCGGCTCCGGGCCAGACACTACGTCACGCACTGGTTATGGTTATGGTTTTTTTTAACAGCATTGGCTGCAAAGTCTTACCTTCTTAACTACTTCAGCTAACAAACACCCAACACATAGACTTGCCGAAATACAACCAATTGCATTATAAGAGCAGCTAAGAGAGTAAATTTTTTTACTTGGTTGCTTTAAGTTAAAAAGAACTGAGATTTGTGTACTTGACTTAAGCACAGTTTAATGCTTAGAATTAGATTTTTAAACGCATACCAAGTATTTTATACTTGATTTCTAAATTGATACCGCTTTATACTTGATTAAAGCATAATTGAGTAGGCATCGTACTTAAAATTTTAAGTACTCTTTCGAACGAAAACAAGAATTTCAAACGTTTTTTTTTTCCTGTGTACATACACACAAATGAAATTTGACAATCAACTTTTTTGTCATCTTAATTTACAGCAAACTAACAAGCAACTCAAGCAAACCGAATTCGAAATGAAATCCCTTGAAACACAAAAGAATTTGTGATGGAATTGTCAAAAAAAAAAAAAAAATGTGCGCACTGCACTAAAGAAAGATAAGCTTTTTGCTTTGTTAGGCAAACTTATGGGCATTATTGACCAATATATCAAATTACTATTGTACTTGACGCTTCAAACAACTTTAACAAATGTCTAAAGCCCACATAAAGTTTGTGACTTTGAATAGAAACTAAGCAGAAGAAGAGAAAAAAAAAACGATCAAAGCTAAGCTAACTAAATTAAAATTTTATGCAAGGTTAGCGCAAAGTTTATGTTCTATTTTTGTGTGCACCCAAAACTTATTTAACCCTTTGCATACCTGATGATGATGACCTGAGTCAGAGCAAGAGTTTCTGTAAAAGTTTGCGTATTAATTTAATTATTTACTTTGTTCTATTTAAACTTAAATTAGTAAATGCTTTAATTGTGCGAATTTAATGAAAATTGGCACAGATAAGCAGCAAGAGTCAAAACAAAATAAGAAAAAAACTTGGCACAGTACCCAAAATTATGCAACATTTTTTAGCTTTAACAATAAATTAAGTTAAAAAGTAATTTTCTGACACCACTAACGATACAGCCAAGTCAAGCGAGGCACATCCTTTACACTTTTGCTATTCTTTTTTTTTTAAATTTATTGTTTTAATTTGAGCCGCAAATGCGCCTCGAACCCTTTCACTCTACTCACATTATTAACGCCAAGACAATCCTTATGCGGTGCTGCTTATAAGCCCAAATAAAATCAAATCATGCTTGTGAGTTTGAGCGCTACTACTCAGCTTTCGCGTGTTGAAAAACTTTGTTAAAGTGTTAAGAACTCGTGTAAATTCCATTAATGCTAAGAACTTTTCTTTTATACATATAAACATAGTCTACCCAGAGGCACAGAGAGACTGTTTTCAACAGCTACAAAGCAACTACAAAGAATGTGAAATAAATCAACTAAAACGACATTTTGATAATTAAAAGTAAAGCGTGAAAGTTGAAGTAAAAGATCCTGCAGAATATACAAAAAAAAAAAAAAAGTCAAAGTAAAAATGAAATATAGCCTATAGCTATATTATACTAACATTTTCAGGGTATGCAGAACTTTTATTCGAAGATTATACAATCTTGTATTCTGCATAAAAATAAAAATATCCGTCTACTAACACATTAGATATATAAAACCATCAACGCTTAATAACTGCTAGAAAAAACTATGGCCAGATAATATTAAAACTAGTCTTCAGGAAAATATTTGTAAAGATCTTATTTGTACAGCCACAACGACTATCGGTGGAGAAGCATTTGACAAAATGCGGAACCAGTATATTAATAAGCTGTTCGGAGGTAAATTGAATGAAGATTATTTACTTCATATATTTTCAGATGACGAGTTAGCTGATGATTTAGAAATAGCTTCATAGATGTCCAGAGAATTTCATTAGGATAACTGTGTAGGAAACAAGAAAGGAGACCCCGCTGTCTGCGCGAACTACCGCGAAATAAGTCTCCTTTCAATAGGATACAAAATTCTGTGCCGCGTACTGTGTAATCAGCTGGAGCCATACACAAATGCACTGAAAGGCCAGTAGTATCAGAGTGGCTTCAGACCAAAGAGGTCGGCCAGTGACCAAATTTGCACGCCAACGAACGGCGAGTAAGCAGTGCTTGCTCGGAGATAGAGAAACAGTCACGTCTCATGGGCCTAGCGGCGAACGAGGACAAGACGAAGTACTTGGTGTCCACTCGCAGACCATCAGCGCGGCTTGGACGTGAGTATGGAGAAGTTCAACTTCAATGTTGTAGAAAACTTCGTCTATCTGGTAACAGAAATTACCAGCGACAACAATGTCAGCCTAGAGATCAGACGAAGAATCACGCTTGCTACTCGCTGCTACTTTGGGCTCAGCAAGCAAATTAGAAGTAAAGCCCTCTCTCGAAGTACGAAGATAAAAATCTAATACCGTATCAAGTACTAGAGAAAATCCCATCAAATAAAAATCTACAGCACAGCAAGCTGAACCTCGTATTACTAAGTGGTTTTCAATAACGCACCGATTCTTGAGAACGAATTAACCGTGTTATTCCTATTATAGTTTTCTCACTATTGGCGAAGTAAACCCATCGGAGTGACTCGTTTTATTCTTTATCGAAATGATATCTTTAAAATCGGAGGACAAATTTATGATAAACTTTTTCAAATGTATAAAATTCCGTATCTATATCAAACAATTTGATGTTATTGGCTTTAATACTATCCAAGTCGCTGATTAAGGACAGTCGGACAAATAGATGAACGGACTTAACGACATCGAATCAACTCTGACGCCATCATATTTCAATATATAAGTTTAATAAAACTAATGTATCACTTCACATGCATATATAAGTAGCTTCAATATTATATATATATAAGTGCAGGGTATTAAAAAACCAGCAGCTCAGCCTATAAGTATGCCACAAAATTTGCACAACGTCAAGCTTATCTTAAGAGCAGTCTATAAAAATGCAAATTAGACTTTAAACCATTAAAGGCAGCTACAAAAAAAGTGGATTTCTTTTTTTCTTAAAACCTACTTTAACAACTTTCCAAATTTGCGGCAGCAGCATGGGAGAAAAAAAGTTTGTGCATTTATTAAACAAATCTATTGCCATTGCTAATGAAATTGTTTTGCTTAGATAAGCTTGTCCGGCGTATAAAATTTTGTGGTGGTAATTAAAATTTCAACGCTCGTAGACGTAAACGAAGAAGAAGTGACAATTCATTACGATTTACGCCACCAAAAGACAGCAACCAAACACGCACAATTGCGTGGCAAATTTTCAATTCGATTTTGTGGCATGAGGAAGCAGACGCACCTCTATGTAACTATGTATGTGGCATCTACAATACCTATAAATATAAATTTTTATTTCTATGTATAAATACGATAAATACGAATGACGTTGCTCGACTGTCGCCCGATTTGCGTTCATTAGATTTTGCATAATTGCTATTGCTGGCAAACAAAACAATGATGGACGGACGGACGGACGGACGTTGTACAAATTTAGAGACAAACAGTCTCTCTCTCGGGGCATAATCATCCCAAGCATCTACCTATTTAGCCTTGATTTAAGTATCCGTGGCATGTATGCGCATTTAGGTATTGTGTCAATCACATACGTTTGTAATGTTGTTCACAAAAAAAAAAAAAAAAAAAAAAAATAATAATACAAATAAACAATTCAGTGCCAAAATAACAAATTCATTAGTGGAATGTGTAGAAAATGTACATTTGCACAGCGCAATTTAAACGAGTAAATTTAAATGCATTTGCCTGCAAATTGTTGTTTGTAGATTAGAAATTTATAATTTGTAAATCTTGAAAATTAAAAGAAATTATTATAAATGTATTTACTTTTAATATGTGGGCGTGGGAAATCAGCTTTGTATCTAAGCTTCTTTTGTAGACTCTGTAATTTTGTACATTTTGGCTAATAATTCGAGCAGTCTTTCACCACAAAAACTTTAATAATATTTTCCACCGCTTTTCATGTTTATTTCTCTAAGTTCATTATAGAATATTCGCATGCATTAGCTGCTTAGGATATAACCCAAAAGTTTTGTGAGACTAAAAACGTTCTGCTATGACAGTTTTCTTTTTTGCATATTATAGCAATAGCATCGAAATGCGTTCAATTATTTAAAACTTTTAATTACAAACAAAATTCGAAAAGAATTTTCTATTTACCAAAAATTAGTCAATTGGAAATTCCGAGGCGGTTAAAAAGAAAACTTTTCGCAAAACAAAATAGAAATAAATAAATAAATAAGTAAAAATTTACATAAAATCAAATAAATAATATTTGAAGGAATTCAAGATATTGACAAAAAGGGTACCAAAATAAATAAAAGTTAAAACAAATAAAAGCCAAATATTCAACCGACCATCCACAGCGGTTAACCCGCTAACCTCTTTATAAAACAAAACAAGAAAAAACGTTAACTTCGGTTGAACCGAAGCTCTAATACCATTCATACGAAATTTTAAATTGTATTGTAAAACATAAAAGTGGGGGTTTAAATTGAGGGTGGTACACCCCAAACAGTGGGTGGTACACGACCACTAGTAGATGTGTATGAAGCGATGTAGTAGAATTTCAAGTTGATATTGACTTTTTCAATACAAATGCATAAAAGTGAACTGTTGGTTTATATGGGATTACAGCAAAAAGTGGGCGGGACACGCCCATTTGTATATGTATATGAAGCGGTTGTCCATTGAAATCCACAAAATCAAATTTCAAATCTCAAAAAGTGGGCGGCCCACACCCAATTGTCTATGTATGTTAAGCGGATGTCTCTTAAAAGGCACCAAATCGCATTTCAACCTAATATTGACTTTCATAAAAAAGTTTTTCTTACAAAAAGTCTAAAGTGGACCATAGGTTTGTAGGGGAGCTACCCCAAATAGTGAGCGTGGCAGGTCAATCTTGATACTCTATTAAACTACAATAAAAAGAAGTATATGTGCAAAATTTCAACTGGATAGCATACAAATTGGTCCCCAAAAAATGCGCAACAACATACAGACGGACAGACAGACATGGCTAGATCGATTCGTCTCGTCGAGCTGATCAAGAATATATATACTTTATGGGGTCTACGATGGCTTCTTTAATGCGTTACAAACTTTCAGACAAACTGATAATACCATTTCACACTATCTGTGAATGGTATAAAAAGCAAAAACCAGAAATAACGCTGCATTTGAATGTGTCCGACTTTGAGATACTCTGTAGTTAGTTCTAGAGACTTTATTTAAACCATACAAGGTATAATCTAAAAATAACCGAACTTTTAATTTAAATCATAGAACACGTAGCGCCATCTATTAAATGTTGGCAGTGTTAGAAAGGTACATTTTTATTCGTTCGAAAGCAACCAAGTTCATGCTAATCGTTTGACAGGTTACAAAATGACACACTTTTTAATAATAGCAGAACAAATATTAAATTTTTTTTGTTTTAAACTCGATAAAAAAATTAGCTGAATCTTACGAATTGTTAAAAGAAGTTTATGATGATAATTGTATGAGTCGTACTCAAGTTTACACGTGGTTTACACCATTTAAAAACGGTCGTGATGATTTAAATGATGATCCAAGACCTGGACGACCCGAAACATCTAATCGTGCTAAGTTAGTGGAATCGCTCGAGTAACGAATTGCAAAGACATCATTTCAACAGCTAAAAACGATTCAGATTTTCTTGATTCGATCATAGCTGGTGATAAAACATGGTGGTTTAAATATGATCCTGAAACTAAGCGACAATCTGCAGAATGGGAGTCAAAAGATTAGCCAAAACATAAAAAATTACGTTTTCAGAAGTCAAGAATCAAGAAAATGTAGATAACTTTCTATGATTCCGAGGGCATTGTTCACAACGAATTTGTTTCCAGAAGGTCAAACTATCAATTGAGAATATTATTTATAAGTTTTATATCGTTTGTGGTCAAGAATTCTACGTTATAGCCGCGAATATTCCAAAGGACAGCAGCTATTTTTATTGCATGATAAATAGCCTCAAGTAACCTCACAAGACCGAAAAAGTCAATGAATTTTTGATGGAAAAACCGATTCGTCTCATCGACCACCCTCCGTATTCACCTGTTCTATCACCGTGCGATTATTTTCTTTTCCCAAAAATGAGAACTGTAATGAAAGTAGCTTTTTATGATGACATTCCAGCCATACAAGCAGCCGTGGCACAGGTGCTAAAGAACATCCAAAAAGCGAGTTTAAAAAGTCTATGGATAAATTGGTTGAGTGTTCTAAACGTTGTATTGAGTTAAATGGATCGTATTTTGAATAAATATTAGCTTTAAAACATAATACCAGGCTTGTTTTATTTTATAACTAAAAAGTTCGGTTATTTTTAAATCACATCGTGTAAATACTACCACATGAGCGTGGCTAGTGTACGAGCATTATATTCTACGTGCAATAAAGCTAAGCAATAGTGAGTATATTAAAAAATAAGGGTCGTTCACAAGCTACTTGTGATTCAATTTAGTACGTTAACATGTTAATACGATAACAAACTAGCTTGTGAATACCCTCACTGTTATATATCGTTGAAAAAGTCTTTCAAATAGCTTTCAAACGAAATCTTAGTTGTCATAACATTATCACATTATCACTGTGTTTATATACGCATTTTAACGCTAGTAAATGCTATTTTTTCGTATGTATTTCTATCTATGCATTAAAGTCTGCACTCTATGTGCACTAAATATTTCAAAGAACAACATGCTTGCTCAGATTTTAAGTTCAAATGAGAGTAGGCGAGCAATATGCTTGAGTAAAAGTCTTTCGCAATTGTCCAATCTTAGCCTCTTTCTTTATTCATAAAATATGTACATATGTATGTAGAAATTTAGGTTTGTGCGTTAGTATGTATGAGTGACACAGCTGCACATGCACATACAAATGCTTGCATGTACAACAGTTGTGTGGAAAAGATTCAAAAGGAAGAGCTATTGTGATGTCCTTTTTGTATAATAGAGAACAGCGAAATTGTTTGTGTAAATTGTGTAAAAAGAAAAAAAAACACAACAACAACAAAACCACGTTGCATATATTGGGCTTTGCTATACGTAGAAATATGACGTAGACAGATGAAAATGTGTGTGTAATTCATATGGTTAATGCAAAGAGCAGCGTGTGTGTGCGACAACGTTCATCCTATACTATTGACGAGCATTACAAATAGCAACTTCTACGATTTTTATATACACATCGAAATTCATTCATCTTCTTCGTTTGTCTTTCATATACATACTCTGTCTGAAGCGGAAACAGGAGAGTTTGGTGTATCTATTTCTTATATGTAACTTCAAGATCTTGTCGTTCATACAGACAGCCAAACGCACTAATTGAGTCAAGAATACAAATACTTTTTGAAATAAGCTAAATTTTTTTTTTTGACTATAGGAAACATTTTCGTAGCTTTATAAACTGTCTTACTCTGTGGTAAGACCACATCCCCCACTTTGTAGTACATAGTATTTATTATCATTATAAGGTACATAGTGTGCACTGCGACCTGAACAACATCTACTCGTATTGTGCACTCTTACAGCGTATAACAAAAGAACTCAATAAGAAAAGGTAAAAAGAGCGCAAATAACATTTCTATCTTATTGGCAGGCAATGCGACAAAAAAAAAAAAAATAAAAACAGAAAAATATTTGTTTAATTTGATTTTTCAATTAAGCGCACAATTACAACCACTGCACTCACTGTATGTTGAATTCTCGACAATCCAATGAAAGCAATAAATTTTTTTGTAATTTAATTGTGCGCACACAGATAAAAAACTTCACAGATACAAAAACTCACAGATACAAAAACTCATGCAGATACTCATACGTAAAATTTATATTTAGGGGGGAATGCCTTTCCGCTTTCTCTCTGCCTCGTTCAGCGGTTATACAATCGATTTGTAAAAATTTATTTAAATATAAAATTGAACAATTGAATTTACTTGATTATACTATGTGAGGCGGCTCGGCGCGGCTCGGGTCATACACAAACACATTCACAAATGTGAAAAATTTTGTGAATGCAAATCGCTGGCGTTAATTTGTATCGCATGAATGCGTCAGTCATGTGAGTGTGTGTGTGTGCGTTAAACTAGAGGTAGAATGGTGTAGGCTAATGATAAAAAACACCTTAGAGAGCGATGTAAATTAAATGCGATTTGGGGTTTGAGTTTATGCCGCATGTGCCTGAAATTGGCATTTGAAACGCTTACTGCGTTCTAAAGAGCGCAAAAGTGAAAGTGATGGATTTTTGTATCTACAACTGTATATAAATTGAAGCTAACAAGCACTCACAGAGCGCTGCGTTGGGTTTCACTTTCCTATTTTACGCTAACTAATTAAATTGTCATTTATTCGTTCTGCTTTCTTTTTTTATGTGCAATGAAATTGACACAAAAAGCACAATTTGTTTTATTCAATTTCAGCAAATAAATGGCACGTGTGTTTCAGCTTAATTTCCTTTTTGAAAACAAAAACAAGCAAAAAAACACAAAACAAAATGCCTCCAATTAAAAACAATTTCACAAAGAACAAACAAAATTTTTCCGCTGCACAAAAAGCGTGTGTGCCCAATTAGAATTATACAATAGGAATTGTATCTCGTATCTGATAAGCAGCAGCGATGACTACGAAACCAATTGGCGTTTGTTGAATATATGAACAAAAATTTTAACCGAATGAACAATTGAGTAGCGTATGAGCGCGCATTTGACTCACTGAATGAATGAATGCGCACAACCTCAGACAACAAATAATTGCTTGAGTAATGCGCAAAAAGATATAAAAATTATTTTATTCGAGCATCTTAGAAGAGTGCATCAATAATATAGCATAAAAAATACTATGTATGCGCATTAAATAGAAAAGAAATCAATGCAAATATATATACGAGCTAAGTATTTATTTGTATTTGTGTTTATGCCTTTCACTTTTATTATAAATAAGTACTATGTATAATAAAATTAATAAATATAAATTATTTGTACTTACCGCAGCTGTAATGGAAAGTGGGAGTGCAAGGAAAGAAAAGTTTTACACGCATTGCAGGCAAATGATTCAATAAGCGACAACTTAACTGTACCTTAAGCAAGCATTTACTATATCATAGCTTAAATAAAACATAAATGGAAAATTATTTTCACTAGTCAGCCAGCGGTCGACTCAATCGACTACAATATAGGTATAATTTTGTACATCTTGGCGTTTACGCTTTTATTATTGATATTTCAAAATACAAAAAGAAAGGCAGTTACGCAATCTCTAATCTTATTCGCGCTCGCAGAATCTTATAAACTTGTCACTGGTGTATGATTGCATGCTATGCTTTAATATTTGTGTGTGTGCGTTTGTATTTAATGTAAAGTCTCTGTGTGTTTGATACAATATAGTAATAATTTTGTACTTTTTGGCGTTTACGCTTTTCTTATTATTGCTATTTCAAACTACAAAAGGTAAGGCAGTCACCAAAATAATAACTAAGCGCATAGAAAAAAAATAATAATCAATCTCCTTTCTCTTTTGCGCTCGCAGAATCTTATAAAACTTGTCACTGGCTGCTTGCATGCTTTGTTTTAATATTTGTGTGTGTGCGTTTGTATTTCATGTAAAGCCTATGTGTGTTTGATTTCTTGTGTGAGTGATGATTGTTTATATCTTTTACAGCCAAATCGATTTTGATAAAATATAGATTCTGAACATCTGCAAATAAATACTATTCAAATAGTATATTTTTCTTCAAAATTTGTTGTATTGTATATTGAGGCTGTTTATACGAGGGGTACTATTTATACTTCGGGAATAGCAAATAATAACAAACATTTTTAAATGAAAATGGCTTTATTGTTTTACAAAATATTCCCCTTGATGATCAATACACTTTTGCATTCGTTCAAACCATTTGTCATAGCAGTTTTTCCATTCCTCTTGAGACACCTCCAAAACATGGTTTTTGAACGCTTCAACTGTAAATCGTTGACCACGCAGTTTGATACTCGGAAAGAAGAAGATGGAGAATGATTCGTCTTTGGCGGTTGGTTTTACGAATTTCTCCGAAGACTTTTCGACAAACATATGGTCGTGTACCACTCAGAGTTGACCGTCCTACAGTAGCGATCATTTGCTTCGCTGTGCTTCTTCCACGAACAACTTTTGTCTGATTTGGCTCGATCGATTGCTATTTTATTTTCCGGCTCATACACATATATCCATGATTCGTCACCTGTCCCGATTTTATACACGTGTTTTGAAGCACCACGGTCGAACTTTTTAATCATTTCCTTACACCAATCGACGCGAGCCTTTTTTTGAGCGATTGATAAATTATGGGGTATACACGAGAGCAAATTTTTTTACAGCTAAGTGTTCATGCAAAATCGAATGTATTGAAGTGGAACTAATGTGCAAGGATGCCTCTATCTCACGATATGGCACATGACGATCTTGCATTATCAGTTCACGCACTGCATCGATGTTTTTGGGCACAACAACCGATTTTGGACGACCTTCACGGAATTCGTAGGCGACCGAACTATACCAGCGATATACTGTTTTTGATGCTGCTTTACCGCCATACAAAGAACTGAATTCATTGACACATTCTTGTTGAGTGTGCCATCTGTAAGGAAACATTGCCTATTCTCAGAGCGTTTCATCCGAAGACTTCGTATATGTACATATATTCATTTAAATTCACTTATTCTTTCCGGCGAGCGTCTTCTGCAGTTTGTTCCTCGATAAATATTACACAAATATTCGTATCTATTACCTGTATCAAGAAGGTAAGTTGATTACCAAATCTCTCTTCGGGTATTAAACTAGCGGAAAGGAGAGATAACAGACTTTAGCGACATTAGCGACTGTTGCAATTGATCAGTAATGATATATTCAAACAGCTTTGGGATGTTACTCAGTGTAGCAATACCTCTGTATCATCAGATGAAATGGGAAAATGAAAACCTCCTTCGGAAGATATGGAAATTTACATAACTTTGTGGATATATTGAAAAGAATTGATAAAGGGAAAACAAATGGAGGTTGAACATTGTTTTAGTATGCAACTGAGAATATGATTAGGGACGGGTAGGAAAGAGAATTTAATGGACAAAAGGCGAATCGGAGCATGCAATGTACTATTAATAATTGAGATGGATACATCGTTTCATGTTAGAAATTGAATAAAGATTTGCCAGAAGCAAAATTTTATAGCACTAACCTCTTTACTTCAGGAGGTATAAGTGGAAGATGAATCAAAGGTGGGTCAAAATGTTTGAATCTAATGGAAAGCAAAAATTTCTTTCTATTTACAATATTCGTCTTTAGTATCCATTTTATTTAAATTTCGTATTGCAATTATCAGTGAATGTGAAAATATTGTTTTTTTTTCATCGGTGAAATAGTTGTCATTCCCTTGTGTTCGCAATAGCAACTGCTGACATTCACTTGTAGACGCAATTATATGATGCATCAAACAAAAATACATTGCTCCTTCTGCTTTTTCGGTTTGCTTTTATATATTTTCGTTTTCTCTTTGATTTATGTTTTTATTAGACACACAATTTCAGTGATTTCTTGCTTACTATACTTCAGCTCTTGCTGGAACCCCGCACAACTGTCAATGGCAAATTTGTAAGTCGGTAACGCAGCTTTACGAAATTTATTAGTACTAGCAACAGAAAATCGATGACGTTCGTATTCAATTTTTGTTTTTTAATCGAGTCATAGATTCAAT